>JANFOE010000486.1:0-497500 GCA_025667525.1 Glebionis coronaria
TATATATATAATATATATATATAATATATATATATATGTATATATTATATATATATATATATATATATATATATATATAGTATTATATATATATATATATATTACTATATATATATATACATATATATACTCTATATATATATATATATATATATAGTATATATATATATATATATATATATATATATATATATATATATATATATATATATATATATATATATATATATATATATATATATATATATATATATATATATATCTATATATATATACTAGTGGCAAAACCCGTCCGATGGACGGGTATGACGTCTGAAGATCGTTTACATGTTTTTATTTAGATTAATATTGTGTTAAAAAATTGTGTTTGTTTATTTATATTTTTAAAGAATAATAAAAATGTTAGTCATGCTGTTTGAGTATGTTGCATGTCTAAGCTTATTTATATTTGTGTTTAGCAAATTAAATTTAAATTGCAAGATAAAAAATTGCACACATCGCTCGATGAATGGACATGACTTGTAATTATTGTTTATATTTTTTGTATAGCTATATATTGATGTTAAAAATTATATATTCTACATAATATTTGTAAAGCATCGTAGCAATGTTTGTCAACTTGTTTCTGTTAGTTATATTACTAAGAATCTACTATGGTTTTTGAAATAATCATATAATATTTGAATTAATTTTATTTAAAATTGTACACAACAAAAGAACAGAACGCTTGTTCAGTTTAACATTTTTTAAACCTTGGTGTCCCGTCTTATAGGTAGCCAGCTTCAAAAATTCTTCACGAAAAAAATATTAAGTTCATTAAAAATGATTACAATTTGAAAAAAATACCACCCGAAACAAAAATAAACATTACAATATGTTATTACAATGATCATACATATAACACAACATACATCATACTTCTTCATTACGGGAGCCGTTAATGGAGCAACTTGCAACTTTTTTCATGTAATCAAAATATAGACATATTTATGAAATATATATTTTTAAAAATAGAAAACATATATTTTGTTAACTTATTTCAAGTTTTACATTAATAAACCTTGGATAAACAGCTTTGGATGTTTTGCATTTTCTCATTTTTTTGTCTTGTTTATCCAAGGTCTAAATTGTAGTAGTATCAAATTTGCAAAGCATATCAAATCTTGATGTGCCATTTTAATCCTAAGCGTAGTGGGCACGCTTCACGTATTTTAACGTTTGTGTTGTATGAGAGCTTTTTATTATTAATGTTGGCGTTGTTTGCGAAGTCAAATGGTTGATATGTGAAAATGGATTACGCTTCTTTAATTTTTAAGTAAGTTGCATGAGATTGTGATTTGTTTTTGAAATTTCTTACGACAAGCAAGAGGTTAATGACTACGATGAAAATTTAGAAATTTGCGGATAATATTATCTACTAATATAACTAAAATGAATAGACAGATACTTAAAACAACACTCGAAACTTTGCATTTGATACTTTTGGTTTTCTTGCACTTGAGGTGGTCGAGTTTCTGAATTCGACTGGTTATATATAGCAACGTTAAGACACCTAGATCCACAAGTGTGGTGTTTTATAGAATTAACATTTGCAATTTAAGAAAAACTTGTGGCACAACTTGTTGCTCGCTTGGCATCTACAACTATGTAAGTGCTTGGATTACATTTATTCTATGATCTAACTCTACTTTGTAATATAAAATGTATCGTACATCCTTTTTACTTTTTATTCAAAGAACAAAAAAAGTCAATTGCTTATATTCACAAATAAAATCTCGAGCATAAAATTGGATAAAGAAGGTGAGAAATCTCTTGAAAATGGGTTTATATCTATTACTCCAAAGTGTGTGAGGTCTCAATTTTAATTCTTGGTAGGTGCAAACAAACTTGAAGTGATCATGTCAACCTCTTGAAAATAGAGGGTTTTATCTGGTTTGAGTTTGTGTGGTGGTGAACTCAAACCCCGTGGATTAGTCGGCCAGTGTGTCAAAAATTACAATTACCAAAAGGAAAAAGTCTTTGTTTTTAATTAATAAGCAAAAGTACTCCGTAACTAATACTGGTACAGGGGGTGAACCGTTGGCTTTCGGACACGGTTGTGTTTGAATTTTGGTGACTTTAATGGGTCGACAGGAATTTTCATCATCCTAATAATTATCTCATTTACACCAGAGTTAAATGCCAACCGATTGTTGGGAAGGTTTGTACTTAATAAACCACGACTCTTAAGTTTGACACTGAACATTTTTTGGTTGGCATTGCACTTAACCTCAGGTTCACAATCTTCTCAAGAGATGCTTTTGTTTGCTCTACTATCTCTTCAATATCCTTCAGCTTTTCGTCATCCTCCTCGTGTTCCTTTTCGTCATTTGTCAAAACCTTAGGAATGATATCTCTGTACTGTGAATAATAAGCTTTCTAGAACTCTCATTCTGCTTCACAATAGCGTCAAACGACAAATTTCCCTTGTCCTCAACAGTCACAAGGAATGTCTTTTTCCCATTATGCGAATCTTTTTTTCCTACTCATATCAAGCGGATAGTGCGCATACTGAATCGCCAGAAACGCTCCAGCATCACTGATATCATTTGGCTTCCACGACCTGTACTTAAACTGATATGGCGTGTTATTAACCGGGATAGAATTAGTTTTCATAAACCTGGCTTTCCCGTTCTCTGTCGGAGTCTTGTATCTTAAACCACGGATTACTCGAGTGGTCGTAAAACATAAGAGCTGTTAATTTTGCAGGTGACAGAATCTCCTTCAAAGCCGCCATCTTCACAAAAACCTACACAAAGAAACACCAAAAATAGCAACATGAAGCCCTTATGAATCGAACCCTAAAAGGTATGAGACAAAATCATACACATTCACATAAATAGAACGCATAAGGTTTTAATAACTAACCTTCAAATAACTAATCATGTCGACACAAACACCAGCAAATACAAATACAACCAATGTTCTTAACTTTAGTTAACATACTAAAACTAAACCATATCAATCAACTCAACAAATATACTGAATTAAACCTTCATTTTAGGGGTGTTTGGGAAAAGCTTGTTGTTTGATCCTTATGTGTCACCATCTACATCATTTAACATATGCACAACAAGAATCCTGCAAGGCTAGATTTCTGTTATGAATGCTGAGGTTAAACATAATTTCCAAACTGTATCATAGGGACAAATGAATCTAGCATCAACAAACTGACATACATGACATAAGATATTTGCCATTGCACAGTGGAGTATAAACAGTTTTAAATAGAAGTGTCAAATAGTAGTAAACAGTTTCAGATACATTATGTTCTACATTTAATAGTTTTACACAGGACTCATCGAGGGCCTTTCCCAAAATTCAAAGAAAAGCCATAGCCAGGCCCTAACTTTCTTACCCACCCAGCAACACTGTTGTTGTTATTGCAGTCACGAGGGGCCTGTAACCTACAAAAGGCGCCAACCAAGGATCCGAGATATTTGGAAGAGTTGTCCGAGCTCCCAGATCTCGACAACTGATAGCTGCCTGATACAGATAACAATGAATTTAGGCCTAGAGTTTCAACTGAAAATCTTCACGTTAGAAAAAGCATTTTATTTCCGCATGTAGTGTAGGATGTGTCAACTGTCAAGTGTTTGGCAAGACTGATTTGATTTAGATTTTTTTGAGATCAAAATATTTGAAGAAGTCGGTGAATAATCGCTGCAAAGAAATAAATTATTGTTTCTCTCTCACAGTAGGTCAATTTAAAACCGCACATCATAAGCCCTGGTGGAGCTGTTTTAACAACTGAATCTACGAATTCAAGCAATGTGTTCTGAATTATAGTTTTGACAAAATCAGCTTCCACAGGAGTAAAAGAAAACCAATCTGTACATGTTCCAATAAAATCATCATTTATAGCAAGTTAATAAATTTTAGCTTAATACTGATGTTAATAAATTTTAATTTTTTATATTTCTTTAAGCATAATAGAAATGTTTGTCGAATTGTTTATATAATTTATATTACTATAGTAGTATATTTTATGGTTTTTGTGCTAAGTGCAATAAATTCGTATTAACTTTATTTTAAATTGTATTGCACAAAATATCAAAACACTTAAACATTAAGTAATATAAAGATTATAATTTATGTTTATATTTTAAATAAGAGTATTTATATTATAAATTTACAATAGCTCTAGCCAGTTGACAATTTCAGACTGCATATACACTTTAGATGGTTTTTAGCAACATCACATTCGTTTCCTTATGCCATGTTTCTTTTACCGTCATTTGCAACTATAAAATATACAGTTACATTATAGCTGGATCCATCTATAATTGGATTTCTACTCAATTGAGCTAATTATAAACTTATAGGTTGGCTCGATTAGAACCACTAATGAAACAATTTTATTCAATGAATAGTTTCAAATAATTTTATAATATAAATTTATTTTTTATATCTAAAACACTTCATAAAATTTTTATAATCCAAAAAGTTTCAAGAATAACACTATTTTTGCTACTCGGACAAAAAGTTGCCGAAATAACCCTATGTTGTTGAGCATATTAAATATAAAATTCACACAAACGGCAAAAAACGTAGTCAAATAAAAAGAATCCAAAACAAATATACCAAAAGAAAATGATAAAAAAAATCAAACATGTTAGTGATTACTTTCAAATAAAAAAATCCATAAAGAGAAAAAAAACATTATTAAACGAAAAAATTACTCCGTACTTTATTTAAACATTTATCATTCTTCTTTTATGACAATCACACAACATAAAACTTATGCATCATTATCACCCAATTTAAAATTCATTATCACCTAATAATTAGGAAGATAAATAACACGACGATTTTCTATTCGTCACTTTATTTAAACCGAAACTTTAATGCCTATAATTATGATTACTACTTATTTTACCGAGGTTGATCACTTTTACCCAAAAATAGTTATGATTACTTCCGTTTGGTTTAAAGTTGGGTTTTACTTTTGTTTTATGTTTAAAAAATAAGCCGTTAAAGTTTAGATTTGAACTTGGGTTTTTTATTTGATGTGTGAGTATAGATTAATATATTTTAATTAATAAATTATTTTATATATTAATAAAAAATAATTTTTATTAACTTTAGTGAAAGATAGAGGCTCAAATATGATAGGGTCCATCACAAAATTGTAAACCCACCACATAGTTAGATTAGTGTCACATGGCATAATGCCCAAATATTTTGGCAATGGAATTAACCAAACGATATATATTAATACCAAAGTTACTCCAACCCCTCAAAAACTGCCAGCCAAAATACCTCTAAATGTTTCACTATGAAGCCAATTAAATATATATATATATATTCTGGTTAATATTTACTACGTAACGTTTGATCATTTTCCCGCATTTAAACTTGATTAATATTTGAATATGATCATGTTGTATTCATACGAAGCTCAAAACAAAAGGTTGTCATCTACTCATCTTATGTTTTGTTTAAACTTACAGTTTATGAAAAATTGTTGCTTATTGATATGTTTGCACCCGACGCTCATGGAAACGGCCCTATGGTGTTGGTCTAATTGTTGTCGGATTAGACGAATCTGGGGTCCATCTCTATGACTACTTCCCTAGTGGAAACTACTTTGAATACCAAGCTTTTTCAATCGGGTCCCGCTTACAAGCTGCAAAAACCTACTTGGAACGCAGTTTAAGAACTTCAAAAACTCCTCTTGTGATGACCTCATCAAAGACGTTCTATTTTCCATGACAGAGACGTTGTAACGTGAAAAACTCAAGCTCTGTATGCACCGTCTCTGGTCACACTACGCATGGACGGGTATGGGCACTATGCCTTACCTTATTCGCGTTGCAAGCTAATTACCAACCACTGGAATGTCATATTATATCTATAACAAAAAACGGATGAACTCATTGAAACACAGATCTTTAATCATTGTTCCACTGTGAATATCATATGTCCATTTAAATTTAATTCAGTTGGACATGAAATCAAATATCTGTAATGTCATACTTTGGTCAAGGGAAGTACCTCGAAAATCTTTCTATTTGAGGATGTGACAAAGTCCTTAGGAATCATTCATATTCCACCAATACTGTTATCACAATCCGCCATAATAAAACAAACTTACAATTGCCATTAAATTTGAAGTATTTTACAAATCCAGATATAATTTAGCAAATAGAAGCATAACAATATGTAACCTCAGTTCCTGTTGCAGGAGTTCACGGTGAGTCAATGCCTCGTGAAGCTCTTGCTTGTATTTATTTTTGAGTTCCCTTATCTCTTCTTAAAGCTGATTCACCTTACCTTCTTGAGTATCAGCCTCCTCTTTTAGTGCTAAATACTCCTGTTCACTTTCGGGTGCTCTTTGTCATTGATCACACACATTCACACGATCCCCATACACTACCAGCTCTGATCAAAGTATTGATGTATCTTTTTGCATTCGTAACAATTCCTAGGATATTAAAAGTTGTCTCTTATATTCTTGAATACAATATACCTAAAATATAGCAAATTAGTCAATGTACTTCACAGACTACATGTTAAAAAGACATTCAGTTTTGTTAAAAGTAACTTGCACATCAAACATTGCATCGAGGCTGATAAGATATTTGGTTTTTTCTAACAGGAATGACACCATTTTGTTGTTGATGCTTTTGGCTTTCCTCCATTTCAGTTGGAGGTCAGGGTGTATTTTTTTTTCAAGTAAACACCTTATAAATGCTGGAAAAAATATCACAACAACAACAATGAATAATGACGGCCTAAAGAATCATCAAAATTATGAAAATATAAAGGGTTATCACAGTTGAACTTACATGTATGTTGCTGAGAACTTGAGTACCTTCCATTGACATCATCAAACTCTACAAAGCCGGACCATTTCAGAGATTCTGATTCAGACAGAGCAAAACCAATGTCTGGTTGACCTCTCCTTATATATCTGCAACAATTAATAAACTTTCAGTAAGAATAGATGTAAGATCTATAGCAAATACCAGATGAATAGCATGATATCACATACTCGATAGGTGTAGTTCTTCACTTTAAGGAATAAAGATATGTCTAGTATAGACTCATGTTTAGAAAACACCATCCTCTTGTTAGTTTCTGCATCAAACAAGTAAAATGGCAGTTGTTCCTTTGCTTACAAATGGGCCCACTGGGTGGTCACCCCTAATAAAAAAAATCTTATTCAAAAGTGTTGAGGAAGAAGACGCAACCACAATTGTAGAGAGAATGGTATTCAATACCTGAACCGTGAAGGGCTAACTCCCATCAGATACAAACCATCTTCAAATTTATGCACAACAGTAAAATGACTTGGCATTCCAATCTTGTCCAATTAGTAGGCTAACACAGGGGTATCAAACCGAAAGTTACATTAGTAAAGAGGGTGTGACAGACAATAATAGATTAACACAATCATCAATGTTTAAACTAAGTAGTAGAATATGATATAAAGCATAAAAACGTAAACCAAGTAGAATATGTATGTAAATCATAAAAATAAAGACTTAAACACGTGAAGTATCTAAACTTAGAAAAGATAAAACCCATGTCTATGGGAGGAGAACAGGGGGTATGAGGTGACGATTGTGTCATTCTATTAGCGAGAACCAAGACCGAAAAATGCTTTTTCACATCTACCTAACTAAACTGTTTCAATTCTCTTTATTGTATTTGACAGCAACTGGCAGTACCATAAAAGACTGAAAGTACGGAAAATAGACAAAAGTTCTCATGACAAGCACATAAACATATGGTTCTGAAATACTTCCCAAATTAAAGATCAAAATAAATCATCTTACGCTTGACACCTATTTCGCAAACTACTATAAAGAAGAGTGTAAGCATTGGAGACTGAAAGTAATTATGTGATATGAAACTATCATATAAAAAGAAAGTGAAAAAACTAAGCTTCAGGAAATAGTTTCGATAGTGTGCAGATATGTGTGTAATCTAAAAAGGTTGCTTATATCCAAACCACATACTAAGCCATTCAAACACAATATATGCATTTCGTTTCATTACCGTTGCTTATCAAATTTTGATTATTGATATTGAATCATTATTTTTTAAAATGATTACGCATATCTAGACAAATCAAATAACCAAAGTAAAAAGAATTGTTACCAAGTCATTAAATAAGCAAACCTTATATGTTCAAATGTATTATGCGTGCTTACTACAGAAGAAATATCATATGGTAAGCATCCAACAAACCGTGTTGCAATCTGGACAGGTTGCAGAATGTCAATAGAGAAGTATTTGTTTAATAATTAGTCGACAAAACGTGTTGCAGTTCCTGAAAATTTCACCCATGTACATAAGAAAATTCTTTTAGCGTTACATGTTCAATTCGACTTTTCAAGTAAGTTAGCTGCACTAAGAGGTCGATATATAATTCTGAAAGACTATAAATGATGAAGAAACTATTAAACAAAAACTATGATCAATTACCTGGTAGCACGTCTAGCATATGAAACTAAGTTAATTATTATTATTTTAGATCCAATACTTACAACGAATAGAATTCAATTAAATCAAAATAAAAAAGCATATGAAACTAAGTTAAGGATAAAAAACTTGGAAGAAAAGGAGCTTCTTAGGTATGAACTTTATGTCCCACCTTTATCAGGTTATAATAATAAACCAAAACGTTTATTACCTTGTTACTGAAATAATCTGTATAATTAATGATTTGCATAGGGTGTAGATAAAAGTTTGAGACTGGATGGTGAAATATTTCTAAGGGGCATCGTACATCTTATTCAAAGATTTCCCCTACCAAGGTAACCTAAAGAGTGAAAACCTCATCCGTTTAAGCTTTTGCCAAACATGTACAGATACAAACATATAGCTGGCAGTAAAAAGGTATACTTGATGGTCTTACCCTATTTTGATCTTTATAGTGTTTCTAAATTATTCCTATTGTTGATTATGAAAAGGGGTTCACTAATTCCTCCAAACTCAGGTTAGATGCACCACATTCTCAGCTAACCCATACGAACACCAAAATGACCCATATAAGCAACTAAATTAACCTTTTTGAGTCTTTCCACATACACGTTAATGAAAAAATAAATAGATTCCATAGCAAAAAACATTTTCCACATACCTGAAGAAGGGTAACCGTGATACGGAGGTGGTAATTCGTTTATAAATCGTCATGGTCATTGAAAGAAGTGATCCTGGATGAAGTAATGATCCTATTTTTAAAGCGCACTATAAGTATACCTTCAGATTATACTCTTCTGATGAAAACATGGTAAAGTCCTCTGTCCAACGCCGAGCTGTGGTAGTAATGCAACATGGTCAGTAAGATGATGCAAGGAAGGAAAGAGTAAGCTCTGTCAAATGAAAAAAAGAGAATAAAGCAAAATAAATGGGCAAGTGTAACAAAGAAAATGTCAAACCTGTTGGGAAACGACGACATTTTGTGGATCCTTGGGTTCTAGGACTGACAACAGAAACAAATGAGAACTTGCTGCTGTTGCATCATTTCAAATTCTTCGCCGCCCTTATGCACGGCCTGCTGGCGAGTTCATATTGCAGCAGCAATTTAGTTTCGTCTTTGTGTAAATAGTCTAAAGTAACAAACTTTTGAAACAACTAATATCCTTAATAAACAATAATTTCATACATTTTACTATAAGAAGACCACAAAACAAAGAAGATAAGCAAATTTAACTTGGTAGTGAACATCGGCCATCCGATGGTTTTCAAATCAATGACAAAAACATGAAACTTAAATTCAACAATTATTAGATAACCAAAATGCAAATTATAGGGTGTTTAGGATATCTAATATGTGAATGGTTCTTCTAATTTTACTAAGCTTTTCAACATTAGAAGACTTATGCCATCCTTACAAACAGAAAAAGGTTGGAACGTTGAAAGGGGTGCCTATATTTGTAAGTTTTATGATAGCAGATTTAGCGTCTTCACGTCATAATTTCTGTTGTAAAGAATAGTAGGAGCCTAATTTAAAGCATATTAATGATTATTTATGGTGGTAGTATTATAGTAGAAATTACCTCATGCCCATATCTACATCCTTGAATTCTGAGTACCCTAACACCCCTTTAGTCATCAACATTGTTTTTTTGGGATCCTAGCAACTTTTTCCTTACAATCAGAAGATGATGCAACTGCAAGATATCTATTTCAACAGTTAATACATTAATAAACAAGTTAATTATTCTAAAATCTTTGAATAAAATGATTTTAGAGGTTGTATGACATTAAAATTAGTCTTGGGAAACTGATAATTCGTTTGACCTCTTCCTTTTTTTAGCTTATTTCAAAGAAAGAGACTTTTAAAATGTTTCCTTTGAATATAAAACATGAGGCATGTCATGTTCACTCACCAATATTACACGATCTCGATATTCATTAATTTGAATATCCCATTGCGCATCAAAGCTGAGCTGAAGTTAACAAAATAATGAAGCCATATACGAAGTTACACAATAGTCATCCACCATTACCTATAAGGAAAGGCAAAAAAATGATCTTAAGTGTGTGTCATTAATTTGGATTAAATGGAGTTGTTTACTCATTTCACTCACAAACAGATCAAAATATTATGCTGAGATACTCCTAATCACCAATCCCAAACACCCCTTATATGAACACCATTTTGTAAACGCTATAATTTCACAGATCCCACATTCTCGATGGATCCAGTCCATTAGAGGTTTAAATCGCTATTACTTGTGTAAAAAATGTTTAGTTTACCGTAGAATCTATACATGTACGATTCATATTCATTTGTGAAAAGGGTAAAAATATATAGACATATTAGAAAGATATTACCTGAAACTTAAGTTTCTTTAACTGAATTAGAACTTGGTGGAGTAGCTACGGGCTTTGTTTTAGCAGGAATAGGCTTAGCGACATGAACTTCAGCTTCCTTGCTCCATTGTTGCAACTTGCAACACAGATGGCTAAATATTCAAAAGAGAAACGTTGATTGTTTGGCAATAATGATGTTTGACTTGCAATAGATCCAAAAAACATACACATAATGGAGGTGACGTTTTGTCCCTTAGTGCAAATGACATAGCTATCACAAGTTTTGAATAGGTAGGCGTCCCAGATTGCACTCTACAGAAACCACCAAATGTTAAAAAGCAATTGCACAAAAATAGGGAAAATCTGAGCTGGTAAATTTGACAGATTAGCCTACTCCAGATGGTCATGGGTAATATGTACCAGCTGTCAAAAATGGTTAAATATGGAACTGAACTTGCTGAACACTCAATAATCTAATTATCTATTTGTCAAACAATATAAACACATCCACACCCCAACTTTACAACCATTTTAATACACCTAATTATCTAATGCGGATTACTTAAAATCACATATATCTAAAGCCACCATCCAAACACCCCCTATGGCTAGCAACGGTGAAAGCAGTCCGATTGAACTGCCACAACTACATATGAAATTTAAAGATCATAGCTAATACCTATGAGCAAAAGATTCCAATTAACATAATTTGAAGCCAGTGTACTTTTCGGTAACTTATGGATTAAAGAGAACATCATACCTCAGTCTTCTCAAGCATCTTAGTTAAGGTTGCAGTTATTAGCAGCTAAAAATTATAAAGTTCCTGAAGCTCCATCCTTTTAAAAGAAAAAAAAATATCAAAGATCTGCGCGTTGATAACAAAGATAAAAAAAATAGTAGCGTTTATACATACTGATTATACCTTTGCCTTTAGATTCCTTATAAGTTCCAGACACTATATTTTCAGCCATTGTCTGGATCAATAATCAACGGAAAAAATTCACATTAGGTTCAATATTCAGGAGTACACTACCAATAAATCGAAAATAATATACCTTACTTTTAATCAATTTCAAATTCATTCTCGACTTACACATATCATAAACCTTACTTTTAATCTAATGCTTATTCTAAAATCCCTTTTGCCTTCTAATTTCAAAGCTTTTAAGGAAAATGGAAAGATCATGTCAGCCAAATAACATACGAAGATTTTCATGAACCGATTTCTAACGCTTGTTATTCTAAAACATCACCAATACCTATCAATAAAATAACAAAAAAAATACCTTTAACGTTGTGATTATTTTCGCTTCTGAAACTGTCATCAATTTTTCCTTCATGATTCGAATGATTGGACTATCTAGGGCTTAGGTTATGATGAAGTTGAGGTATTCGATCTACGATTAAGATATGTGAGTTCTTTGTATTACACCTGAAATCATGATATTAGGGTTAATTGTACGATTGATCAAACAATTTATGAATCAATTCATATATTAATACAAAACCTAATACATCAAACATGTAAACATACCGTGTGTGGATGAATGTTATTAGGGTTTCGTCTTTTCTCTATTGGTTTTTCTTTTGCTGTGACTACGGATGGATTGATTGAAACTGTGTATATTAGGGGTATTTAATGTAGTGAATGATTTCGAGGGTTTTTAAATTTGATGTTGAATGCTAAATCAAAATCATCGGCTTGCTCCAGTGGTTGAGTATGTTGCATGCTGGGCACAGTGTCCCGAGTTCGAATCTAACAACAGACATATTTTTTACAAAAATTCAAATTTACGTGGATTTAAGTGATGACGTCACAATATTGCTGAGGTGGATTAAAAGCATGCTTATGTGGCATATCCCTCCTCTTATATATAATGTAAAGATATATATATATATATATATATACATATATATATATATATATATATATATATATATATATATATATATATATATATATATATATATATATATATATATATATACATATATATATATATATATATATACATACATACATATATATATATATACATACATACATATATATATATATATATATATATATATATATATATATATATATATATATATATATATATATATATATATATATATATATATATATATATATATATATATATATATATATATATATATATATATATATATATATATATATATATATATATATATATATATATATATATATATATATATATATATATACTAGTGGCAAAACCCATCCGATGGACGGGTATGACTTCTGATTGTCCTTTAACTCTTTTTTTGTTAAATATTTGTTTGTGAATTGATTTTTTAGTATAGTTGTCTTTTAATGTATTATCAATCGGCATGACTTGTATTTGTTGTTTAAGTTTTTAATTTACGGAATTAATTATTTGTTAGTTATTTCTTTTATGCATATTTTGATTGATTGTCGCTTACGGTTTTTATTTTGATAAATATTAGTACTTTGTATTTTTTTAAGCATAGCATGTGTTATTTAATGATTTCTTTAGTATAGTTATTTTTAATGCATGATTTCTGTTTTTGTGAGAATACTATAGGTGTTAAACTTTTTTAGTGGTATATAAATGTGTTTTTTTCATTTATTTTGTGAATATCATTGACAAACAATTAAGTATAGATTAATTAATTATTAACATATGAAATTATTTATTGAGTGCATTTAAAACGAAAAGAATGAATGTTTTTATCTAGTGTGAGAAAATAATAGTTAACAAATGTATTTTTTTTAAATTTAATATTAGTGGCTAAGCCCACACGATGGGCCGGCATGACTTGTAACTATGGTTTATATATATTATTGTTTAGCTAAATATTAATGTTAAAAATTGTATATTCTGCAAAGATATTTTTAAGCATAGTAGGAGTGTTTGTTAATTATTTGTGTCTATTATATTACTATACGTCATGGTTTTTAAAGTAGCCATATAAAATTCGTATTAAATTTTTCAAAAATTATACACGAAAAAATATAAATATACGTGTACCTCAAGTAATAAATAAATTAGATGTTATCAATTTTCAAACTTTCTGGTAAATAATGAGATTGTTTTGAAAAAAAGGTTTTTAAGAAAAAATTGTAGCTAAGAGAACATAAATACATAATTTATAAAATTAAATCTTGAATATTGTTATTGTATAGTTGCCTTATTCGTTCAAAATATGACATAGATAAAAATTAAAATGTATATAATAGTTGAAAAAGAAGTTAACAATTTATAATTATGAGAAAATTTCTATATAAACCATTTTTAGCATAACCAACCAATTATGGACATCAATTTTTTTTATCTAACAAAAAAAATCTATTTAAAAATAAATAAATATCTCAAAAACCGTTAATCGTTACGCAAAACAAAACATACCATCGTGACAAGAATTAAATAATTTTTCTATTGAGAGGCACATTATATAATTTTAACGAAATTTTTATTCCAGAGAAAATAATATATGATTTGCATCGGGAATTATAAGCAATTATGTCATTATCTTTATCCACAAAGAGCAATCATTTATATAGAACAATTTAATCAGCAACTAATATTTTTTAGGCAAAGATAAAGAATCTATTCTATGGAACACTTTTTGTGGTATTGAGCGAATTTATATAAAGGAAATGTGATTGAACTTAGATTAACAAAAACATCCGGTTTAGCTTTTATAAAAAAAAAAGAAAAACATCTGGTTTAGCATAATTACAAACCCACGTGGTACACTCTAACAAATAAATATTAAATAGATAAAAAGAATGTAATCACAACATACTTTCACACATTTCGGTTGTGCATTTTGGACTACTTTTTTGAGAAATACTAGATCCACATAATTTTTACAAACAAACTCCCACATAATGATGTGGCAAATGAGATGGACCAATGATGTTGTATCATGTTTTCTCTTTCCTATTTTCACAATCCATAAACTAAGTGACACATATGTATATGGATTTCTTTTTGTAAAACTTATGTGGATGTAGCATTCCTCTACTTTTTTTTACACCTTAACTCAATCTGGCCAATGTAAGGTCATTGGAACTGTAAACGGTAAAACACATTCCATAAATATTTTAGACCATTACAATCATGAGAGTGCATTGATATTTTGTATGCCCTTGATAATTAAAACTGAACATATGGAGCTAGAACAGAAAAACATATACAGTGAATAGAGGATGCTTTTTACCTTTGTTCAAATAGAAATTGAAGAATCAGAAAACATAATTCTATTATTTTCTACAACAAATATAACCTCTTCCTTAGCTTCGTCCTTAGCCATAACTTACAGAAAAATATGAACACAAAAACTATCAACAAAATGCACCAGGAGACCACGGATTTGGGCGAATAAAAGGTCAAAATTATTGATAGACCCTCTTCGGGACAGGAGAACTTATGGTGTGTTTGGCAACTTGTTTCAGATAGAATGTCCCATGTCTTAGGAGTTGCAATAGCAGTTTTGGGTTCTTTTCAACATGTTCTTGATTGCTACCCATAACACTCCGTTTGGAGACTGATGGTGCCTATGAATGTCTCAGTTTCATTTCTTCCAAGTCCATCAAACAAACCTGATCTTGATGCCTATAATTTAAAGGCAAAGTTATAAGTATATATAACTTGACATATAGATCGAAAATTGGAAAATGAAGACTTCTTACAAACCATCAGATAACTTGCAGTTTAATACATTTAGAAATAGTTAAATTACCTATAAAAGTCATGACATTCATCATTCTATGCCAAGTCTATCTATTCTTGTAACAACTGCTGACGTACGTCCTTCTTTACCAGTTGTGTCACATACATAACCACCTACTGGTCTTGTTGCTAGTTCCATTCGTTCTTTCAGACTTGGTCCACGAATTATTAGACCTCGTGCTCCTACAACAACTCCTCCTAGAGTTTTTCATACAACTCAAAAAGGTATATCTAGTTCCCTTCTATTTGGCTGCAAAAGTTGCTTGTCGTTGAACACCTCAACCTTCCTCTTTATATACTCAATAGATTACTATTAAAATTATGAAACTTGTGATCATAATTCATTAGTAAAGTCTACTTATTAGGAAGCTAATAACTACTGGACCAAAAGTGTTCAAGGGCAACCGAAATCAACCCATGATAAAACTCCTACTTAATTTTATTGTCTTCAACTTCAGAAGTTAAAGACTTCGTTGGAAAAAGATATATGGTTATTAGTGAGCAATGAAATCTCAGTCATTTACAAAAGTTATATAGTCTCTGGGATATATCTAGAGACCCGACAAAAGAATTCTTACGTGTGCTAAGGAAACAGATCTTCTGCACTTGCAGTTGGGAAGAAAGTACCAGATGCGCATGCTGATGCAACAACCACATGCCTGTAATCACATAGGAAGCATAATAGCAAAAAATATCACCAAATAGAAAATGTCACAAAATATATAGAGACCCACAAATCTCATTCCCCATTTGACATTATTAAAACTCAGTAGGGTCTTGCTCATTGTCAAATTCCAAGATATGAAGAAAGGTAACCATATATTCATCCATTTATAATGGCGATCTGGCAAGAATAAAACTGAATTATGAAACTATAAGAATAATATAGTTTAACTAAAAACAGCCAGTGGATACCTAAATATTATGCATCACATGTATTCGACATGTTTCTAGCAAAAGCATTTGACTAACTGAATGCCGCAGCACTCTGCAAATTATAAGGAGCAGCGTGGACGAAAGGCAAGCTCGTCGGCTGCCCAAATGATGGCTGTCCAAACAGTGGACTTGTTTTTATAGGCGCCATTACCATCGATATGAGTTGTGAGGAAGAACTAACCAAGTGAATGTTCGTGTTTAAAGGTTGGTCTTTGGTTTATCGGCAGCAGCAATACGGCTTGTGACTGATCGCATTGTGACGAATTCCTTTGCTAATGAAGGATGTATCCCCACCTGTAATCATGTTGGTTTTTCATTAGGAAGAGTAGATCGGGATTGTGAAAAATGTGTTATGTTAAGGAATTGTCTAAGCTTATTGTGATATCAAGTTGTGCCTTGGTTGCTCCACACTTGAGTGTAACAACAATGCCCTATTGAATATGAACGAAGTTAGAAGTAGCCCAACTCAACATTATAAGTGTCAAACTAAACAGGTCTGGATAGGGCATGCTCAAACAGGTAATTTCGTGTCAGTTGAGACGGGTCGGGTTGACCAAAACACATAGTACTGACCATTGTAAATTTTATATAAACTGTCCTTTGGGATTCATGATATTTGATAGAAAAATTAGTTTTCCACATATCACATTGATCAGAACACCTTGCAAGATAAGAATAATACTGTTTTTGGACATTCATGAAACGATAAAGACAATTTAATGATGTGTATGTTTTATTATCTTAGACAAATCAAAACATTCATTCACGCAAACAAAAAAAGTAACATACCCAATCATTCGGACTTCCTCCGTGCCCGTAATGGAAGTACCGAATTGCTTCACATTATGGTATAAATGGCCTTAAATTATCACAACATGTGAGCTGGGCCTGTTACAGAAATGAGACTATAAGTTTCATTGCATCTCATAACATTAACATATGAATTTGAAGTTGAAATTATGGTTATGAAACCAAAATTAGTAAGACATTATTTGGACGTTTCATACGGTAGATCAATCCTAGGAAAAGTTCTGGTCCATTCATACCATATGTTCTGCAGCCTTTATACTCCTCCTGGGTTCTTCTTCCATCATACTTGCACTACACATTTTGCTTATTCCTACACAGAAGAAAAATACAATGTAGAAAAAACAAAAAAAAGTGAATAGTGTAAACGAAGTAACCCTAAAGAAGGACGGGAGAAAATAAAGATAGTCACAGAATTTAATAAATATATCATACATTTTAGTAAGCTCCATTGCAATATCCTTTGCTGATTCACCATCAGAGTAGTACACAGAACCAAACAGATTACTAAACTTGTCAACACCCTCGAGAACAATGTGAACCATTAGGAAGAGTATGCTAGAAAAACTTTCAACTCATTGGCACCATTAGATGTAATAGATCGTATTGATTTTTCAATCTTTAGAAAAGCACTTAGACTCGCAACAAAAGACAAATTAAGCAGAAAAATGACTGAAACGTTGCTTAATGAATCGGGGGTAACTTCAGTAAAACCCGCAATATATACATTTAAAATTTGTAACTGTGATAGCCTAGCTAGCCCATGTTCCAAGAGCTGGAGAAGGGGATTGCTTAAGTATGTCAAGTATACCTACCTAGTCTAAAAATGCATACATAAGCATAGATAGTGGAAATAACATATATAACATCTTGGCACCCTGGTTGACTATCTCCAAACTTTTCTTTCATAAAAATATGATGTAGCGATATGATTACATACCGGCGACTTCCAATTTTACATACTGTAGATGAATTAATCCCAAATAGACTCAGTTGGAGACAAATGGATCAAAATATTAACTTATGCAAGTACATAAAATTTCCATTTACACTTGCTATAAACCAGATATGTGCATATGATGAATCTAATTTCAAGGTTAAAGGGAGAAAAACATATAACTATCTATGATAAATGATATGTTAATAACGAATGTGAAAGAATGATCTCCAAGATCAGAACATGGTTGATAGCCGCAATGTCAAAGTGATAATTAGATCATTCTTAACTTCGTTGCGTAGTGACCCTGAAGCTACACGATATTAAATACTAATACATAAACTTATATCCATATCCTAATTTATACTTCCATCTAGCTGCGTTTAAAAGGATTATACGACTATATGTTCAACTTCCTTATACTTGAGCTGAAATTATGCATTTACCTTTCGTTTTAGGTCACTCTATTGCAAATATACATGCTTCATTAGTGGTTGGAGCATTTTCCACTGATGATGAATCAATGACTATAGGTAAGCCGGATATTGATGAACCAAACACTCTAACACATGCAAATGTGCATTCTTACACAAGAAAGCCTGTTTGTAGTGGCACCGCGGATGCTGAAAGTGTTTTGTGAGCTCTGGTTGAAAGTGGATAGCACGCCAGGAGCTCTAGGCAGTGTCTTGAATTCAAGATCAAACAATGCTTTGGTAGTAATTTCTCTCAATTAAAACACTATCTAAGTTAGGAAAGGGAAAACCAAATATTTTTCTTCACCTTCGTGTTATGGTGCCCATAAAAGTTTGAACGGCTTAAATAACGCCATTTATGCAGGTTTTTTCAGTCATGAAGGAGATTCTGTAAATGAATTAGAGGAACTTATTGTTTTAAGTGTGGCAGATTGGCCAAAAATTGCATATGATGTCAGTTCAAAGGAAATATTAGTACACGTTCCATTGCACCGTTTACTCTTGTTGGTTCTTCAAACAACAGTGAAGATGTGTTATGTTGAATATCCCGTCTCTTCAATTAGACTTTTTGGTTTTTAATTTTATTTTACCTTTATTAGGTATAATTCTCATCATTGATTCACATTTATATGTGAGTTGATTCACTGCCAAAAACCCTTGAACTGAATGTCTATTGTATTATATCAAAACACAAGAAAGTTGTTTAGTGTTGGATTAGTTGTATATATGGATGTGTTTACTTGAAGACATAATTTTTTATTGTAGTTTAGTTTCAAGTTTGAAAAGGGAAATTAATTAATGTAAATGGCATTTACAACTTTGTTAGGCTAACAGTTCATCTAAGTTTAATATGCTTTCAATCTTAAGCTTTAAACTTTCATAATTTTAGAAGTGTTAAAAAAGTCATTTCATAAATGTCACAGTTTATATTTCTTTTTAGTATCTTGCACCTAGAACTAAAGAGGTCCATTTGGTTTATGTTAAATCTTTTAAAAGGTCAAACGGTAACAACCAGTTTATGGATAACAGTATAGTAGATATATCCCGTTTGAAAATGATATCTGATCTTTCGATAATATCTATCTACAAAAACACTCACCTGAATGTAGATATCGAATACACGCTTACCAAGGTTACTATATTTTCTACTCCACCGTCAGTAAACATAATCTCCACAAAGTGAAGACATGCATTGTAGCTTCCATTATGCAGCCACAAACCATCAAAAATCAAAGACGATTTGGTGTTTGTGGACTCGTGCATAGTTATGATCTGTTAGTAGCGAAGCACTTCTTCTCACGGTAAAGAATCATTTGGGCCCACAAGAGTCCAAGCCGTCTTCGTATGACTGATCTTTAACTGATAGTACCATGCTAATATGGTTAGTCATACTATTGAGGACCACCGTTGTTGTCGCCCACCCACTCAACATATCGGCCTCTTCCACCTTGAGGAGGTCCACCTTGGTTTACCACGTTTATAACCACCAGCACCATGCGGCCCTCTTCCATAATAACCACCTTGCCCTCTTCCTGTATAACCACCACCACCACCCTGTTGTTGTGGCTATTATTATTTAAATCTAGAGTTATTAATATACAGTAAATTAGCTTACATGTCTTTTCACAAAAAGAGTATCGGAAAGGTAGTCCCTATGAGCACAACAGCTGCTGCATAGCGATCAAGTAAGCTGCCCCATCTGAGGACACATCACCAACAACTGCAACTATGATATCAACGGGCCTGTAAACTAAAAAATGGAAAGAAAAAAATAACCTTGCCTTTCATATTGATATCACCCTTCTCAAGCTTATTGAAAAACTCTTTGTTTACCTTAACAGTCATCAAAGCCTCCACCTCATCAATATAAGCAACTCGAAGAGCTTTATTTCTGTAAGGAAACCGCACAATTAGAATATTGTTTAAGAACTTACAATCACATTAGAAATTATACAAAATGCATATGCATTTGAGAAATAAAGATGAAGTGGACAAATCAAACATATATCTCACTTTTGTAGTAATAGTCCAACTTCAGAAGCCTTCGTCTTTTGATCTTCCTTCTGCTTTCGGTACATCTGACACATGACAACATATATGAATGTAAGGTTTGCAGATTGGATTTAAAACACCAAAAGGACTCATTGTCAACCATAATTGGGTCAGTTCCCATCCATATCAGCAGGAACTGGACTCTTTCAAAAAGAGCTAAACTAAATACAAAATTAACATCTTCTTAACATTTACCAACTGAGCTTTACAGACAATTTAAAGACGCTTAAACTAAGATATAGCCACAAGTATATGTAAAGAATTTGTGCCACACGAAACTATTTTAAGCTTGACCATGAAACTTGACTCGAGATCAATGAACTTCGAATAGTATCAGCTTTTGAGGATCGATATTATTCAATTACTATTATTTCCCACATTCCTAATCCAATCAAACATAAATTGAATTTAGTATCCATGTATGCAAGAGAACTTATCTGTAGTGAACATCAATACATGGGATAAATGATGCGCAGATGCTATATAAGATACTGGTAGTTACCTTTTCGTCACTTTCAGCTAGTTGGAAGCGACCTAATTTGAGTATGTACCAATTATCCTGAACAAAAAATTGAATAGAAAATTGTTTTTGTTATCCTATGTAACTTAGATAGTATACAGTAAATACAATAAAAAAATTGCAAAACAATAAAAGAAAGGGCAAAACAACATCTAACCATTACCAAATAACACACAGTAACCTACCTAATTCATGAAGTGTATAATGAGTGTTTGATCCATGAAGTGTTCTTTGGTTTGTGTGTTTGTGATTGGAGAAATCACGATCATATGCTTGACGACCAGATCTTGTATTAGCCCTAAGCGTTAAAGAGGAATGACAGATACCTCAAATTGAGAATACTCTAACTTAATGAATGTTATTAGGGTTAAGAAGAGTACCTGTAGAAAACACGACAATGAATGATTTTAAGCGATCAGAGTTTTTATACGAATGTTATTAGGGTTATGCTAAAGGGTTTTTATTTTAACGTTTTCATGCGTATATGAATTTATTTTTCTAGTTAGATATCACAACTAATGATCTGATCCAATGGTTTGAGGCATTTGCGACTGGTCTGACGGACCCAAGTTCGAAACTCAGCAGGATAAATTTTTAAATTATTCCGAAATTTTCAAAAATAAATAAAGTAATGACATAAATCAGGAAATTGTAAAATATTTACTATTTAAAACAATAATTTCGAAAATTAAATATTAGAAAAGATAATTCCGAAATTTGTGAAAAAAATTGATGACATGGATTAAAAGGTGCTTATGTGGCATATCCCTCCTCTTATATATAATGTAAAGATATATATATATATATATATATATATATATATATATATATATATATATATATATATATATATATATATATATATATATATATATATATATATATATATATATATATATATATATATATATATATATATATATATATATATATATATATATATATATATATATATATATATATATATATATATATATATATATATATATATATATATATATATATATATATATATATATATATATATATATATATATATAGGGGAGTGTTATTGTGGTAAACACCTTTAAAATACATTATAATAGGTACACTTGTGGATCATTAGATCAAGATGTTTAACGTTAGATCAAAATGAATACATCAAGATCAAATTTAATTAAATACATATGGTATAATTATAATTTAATGAAAAACTAATGGCAATTGTGTACTAATTAAACACTGATCTTTCAACTCCTTTTTAGAAATCACGTACCTCCTCATTTTCTAATTTTTAACATCAACTTTTCCTTTCCTTGCAAGATTCTTTGTTCGACAATTGAGATTTTAATATTTTCGGTGACACATATTGTTTGAAAAATTCTTTGAGACACAAGTTCATATAAGTGGTACAATGTATAACTAGAACTCATTAAATAAATTAATACACTAAATCTCGGACATATGTGTTCAAATCAATTTGATACATATAAAATAAAAATGGTAATAACATACTGATACAGATACATTGCAAACTTTACACCAAAAACATATTTGGTTGAGGCTAACAATTCTATGCTAAGCTCAGTCGTGTAGTCACAAAGCTTCATGTGGTCTATCGTAGTCCACAATTCCCTTTGTTTCCTAGCTGTATAAATGTTCCCTAACCTCGTTGAATAAAAACCAACAACATATGAACCCACATGTATCAATAGCAGGATGACGAACAAGGTTGAGGATGTTATTTAGATAACAAGTAACCCCGTTATAATGACACATTCACATGATGACAGAATATAAAACCATGTAATAAAGCTATCCTTAAGCTTTTTTTGGTGCATGAGGAATATAGTAAGACCTTATACTAATATATCATTAGTACTTAACCTCTATTTATTATTATAACGGTACATACCATACTAGGGGTTTTCATGATAACATGATTTACTGCTCGGATCTTATGGTACCTAAAAATGGGCCTCGCTGCCTAGCCAGTACACACAGTAACTAGCAATTGTTCCATGTCGCAAGATGACCACACTGGGCCAAAGGACACCACAGGGTTCATTGATACACCGTTAAATGCCTCACCAGCTAAGATGTTTTCACCTGACGTTGAACCAATGTGCAGTGATGCAACGATCCCCAAAACACCCTTCTTAGGGTCAACTGCGGTTGCTACACATAGTAGACTAGTTCAAAAGTCACAACTATCTCAAACACCATTACTTTCCATTGACCTACTCGAAAGCGCAAAAGATGATGTTTCCTAAACATAATACATAACATAAGTGTCTTCAATTAATTGTAGTTTTAGTTGTTAGCTACATATTTTTGGTTCGTTGCATTACCAAACCACCTGTTGCGAAGTAAAAGAGCAAACAACTAAATTTGGAGATAGACACACAAAGTACTAAATTCGGAGCAAGAACATTAAAACGAAAGACTAGTAACTACGGATACATTATGAAAGATCTGCTATACTCAAACGTTTAAACACCAATACACAACAAATAACCAAACCATCAATACATAAACTTATGACCCACATCTGTAAATGATAAACAAAAACAAAAATAGCGGGTGCATCACTTATTCCAAAACCTTAACCCTCCTGCACCCAAATATAAAGCGGTTGATACATGTCAAATGATACACTAAACAAAAACATCATCTATAAGTTTATGAGACTACAAGCCTTTAATTATGATACATTTTAAAATATATACATGAATTGGTTGATATATGTCAGATGATACACTAAACAAAAACATCATCTATAAATTTACGAGACTACATGACTTTAGTCATAACAATAGCATGATAGCAATATTTATACATGAATCGCTAGATACATGTGGAATGATACATTAAAAACCTTTAATTATGATATAGTTCAAAATATATCAACTAATGACAACAAGCCTTTAAACAAAATAAGATATATAAATTGAAAAAATTAATCAGAAAGAGTATGAAAAATTGCAAAACACACAGATGACAGTGGAAGCAGGTTTTGTAGGTTTCATACGATGATTGAGGTAGATCGAAGAAAAAATTAACCAGGTAGGTGGTGACCGGTACTATAAACCCCATCAGACGTGATTATTTGTACAACTTCTTTAATATTGTTAGAGTTTTTATGGAGATTCCAACGAGACATATAATGTGGCAAATATAAGTCAGTAGTGGCGGCTGATACATATATTTCTAGATATGTAGATTCTTATGGAGATGAAAGAGATAAAAGGAAAATGATGTTTACTGTTTAGTTCGTTTTTTATGAGTGAGAAACAAAAGGGAGTGGTGTTTAGTGTATTTAAGAGAAGAATCAAATACCGAAAATGCCCTCGTAATAAGATATTTATTTTAGATTAATTTTAATGTGTATTTTCCACTTGTCAACATTGGATTGGTGTTTATTGTAACTCATTTTAAGAGTGTTCATCACATGAACATAGATCTATATATATATATATATATATATATATATATATATATATATATATATATATATATATATATATATATATATATATATATATATATATATGTATATATATATGTATATATATATATATATATATGTATATATATGTATATATATATATATATATATATATATATATATATATATATATATATATATATATATATATATATATATATATATATATATATATATATATATATATATATATATATATATATATATATATATATATATATATATATATATATATATATATATATATATATATATATATATATATATATATATATATATATATATATATATATATATATATATATATATATATATATATATATCTTTATATTATATATAGGTATAATTACGATTTGATACCACACCTCTATTCTATGTCATATGTGACATGGCACCTATTAGCCAATACTATTTCAGAAATGCCTAAAATCTCTCCATTTTTCACGTTTTTGGTACCCTCAAATCACAGATTTTTGAAAACTGCGTTTTGGAAACGCAGTTTTGAAAATCACCTTTTCTAATTGCGTTTTTTCTGGACCGGTCTGGTTCAATTCTGGATCGGTCCAGTTCAGATATGGACTTCTTTTATAAAAAAATTTAAAATTATTTTTAATTCGAACTTTTAAATAATACGTGAAATTAGTTTTTTAATTAGTTTTTTTTTTAATTTCTGGATTTATGTGTTTTCAAATTTTTTTTGAAATTTATTAAATTCCGAAATAGGTTTAATAAAAATTGTCTACAGCTGGTTTCGAACCTAGGTCTTTTGTTTAAAAAACAATTATTTTTACCATCTAAGCCAACCAATTGTTTTTGTTTTTCTATTAATAACACAGTTAATATATTCTAGAAAAAGGTAATGATACATGATATCTTTTAATTTTTGAAATCTATCAAGATATACTTTAATATACTCATCCATATCCATATTGTTATTCATCACGTATTAATCTCTGTTCTTTTTATCAAAACCGTGATGCTCTTGTACACATCTTTTCACAACCATAATCTTTTTTGTTTTGTCTGGCTGTATAAACCCTATTGTATGCATATATTATTTTTTCAGGTTGGAAACTTATTGTTTTGTTTTATAAAGGTATGTAAATATCTATTTTTTTATATTTGTATTATGACATGATTCATCTAGAGGTTACGAGGGTTTGTAACTTTTGATTATTCTATTGTTTTTTATGTTTTTGATGTTTAGATTGATTCGTTGATGTTGTTTTCTGATTTTTAGGTTCATATTCATTCTACTATTAGTCGACGAAGAGATACTACACAGTTTGGCCAAGAAAGATTTAAAATAATCAAAATACTATTTCTCATATATCTGATATAATGAACTAATGTTTTTTTTTCCATTTTGTTGACAAGTTTTTATAGGAGAAAAGTTTTTGGGCTTCCAAACATCAGCGATGATCTACGTATTAGAATCACACTTGATTTATCTAACCAAAGATCCAATGTTCAGACTCATGTTGGTGTTGGTACTACAAAGGCAATACACTGCAAGAACTTGATTCCCTCACTTAGCAAGACGATTGATACCATGTATTGTGACATGAGTCGTGTTGACAGGTAGGTACCTGATCAACATGAACCACATCACAATAAAAGGCAACAATCGTCTTGCCAAGGGAGACAATCAACTCCTTTCATTGGGTTGTGTTGGTTGTATCGACACCATCAAGAGTATGAACATCAGATTGTTGGTTCCATAACTCTATCGTTATTCCAATACCTATATTATCATGATGTTGGTTATCCATATAAACTTATCTTTGAACTAAAATTTAACTACTAAATGCATTGTCAAAGATTAATTTAAATCAAGTGTGCAACAGTCCATATCAGTTACGGCTGTGAGTAATTTTCTATATTTTTAGGGAAATTTAACAGTACATCGCTACCTTTTAACGACAAACCGACTACATCCTAAGCTATAGTAGCCATATCTTCATGTCTTCCCCTTTGTGATGTTGCTGCAGAAGCAAGGCATGAATGCGTAATTGCTGGTATGATGGCCGTTGTGCTTTCCGTTTGCACACTCCCTGGTCAGCCAAAATCAGACCGTTTAGGTCCAGGAAAAATGGAGCTTGGCCTTGGGATTTTAAGTAGGTTTGCTTTTTACATCACTACATTAAAGTTTTTGTTTAGTATTGTTATTAAAGCTGATTAACTTGCATTGCTTCAACATAGAGAACCTGTTGCAGTTGTAACAAACATCCAACCTGTGGATTTGGTGGTATCACATGTATGTCGGTGAGAGTGAATTGGCAGTGCGAGTTATACAAGGAGAATGGAGTACAAGCACAACAATGGTAATGATTTTTTTGTCTAACACATGAAGCTACGCCCAGATCTTTTTGTCTAAAACTCAACCTGTTCTTGCTCCTTTTTTAACGAATGCATCAACAAACCCACAACAGCAAAGATACAAGTAAAGATTATCATTATTACCTGCCATAAATTAAACTGCAATTCCACATCGGATTTCAACACCTTGAGACTAACTATTCCTAAAGGTATTCTCGTCAAGTGGGATGAGGTGCTATGTGAATCCTTAATTCATGAATCCGGAAAGTTTTACCGTCCTTTTCCAAACAAATCCTTAAAGTTGACAATAGCATATAAATACCAGTTTTCCAATATGCAAACGGTATTTGTGTGTATTATGTTGGGTCCCTTGTCATGCGAATTTCACCTAAACAAGTTTAAGAAAATTCACATTTAAAGAAAGTGGATGAGATGGCAATCACATTTGGAACTAAGTGGGATGTAGTCATATAACTTGCAGGTGTAAATATAATTTATGTTAATATGCTATACATAGGACAAGAGTCGCTTCTTCTCTTGGTTGTGGCAAACTATCTCTATAGATCAGATGGGTTAATTACCATACTACATGTATTTTTGTGTTAATAGATATCTTTTCCATTTAGTTTTAACAACACTTGTTTGCAGCCATCTGCTGGACGTGAGATGATTGTATGAGGATTTGTTGGCTGCTGGTCACACGACCAAGATTCTACCCATGAGAACCTGCATCCCATGTGGAAAAGGAAGAACCCACCCTCCTATGCTTGGTCTTTTTTTGTTAAAAGACAACGAGATTTGATGAATTGGTGTCAGCAGAAACACGTATGTTTTCCCGAGGTGGAGTAGAGTCTTACTCGAGTATCTACTCCAACAACTAAGTATAAGTTTTCACCTCTAAATAAGAGAAAAAGTACATTGAATGACCTTGGTTCTGGTGTTTCTGAAAGAATAATAATTGACATAGAACATTTTGCTGATGTTGAAGAAAGTAACAGACGAGAATCAGCAAGTCAGAAGTTTTCATAGCTTTAAAACAGACAGAAGATTCAATTTGGCAGACCTGAATACACTGGTCAAAATAGAGGAAAAGGAACGACTTTTTCATTATTTTTTGGTAATCCATCCAAATGGACCTTTTAAGTTAAAAACAAAAATTTTATATCTATTTTTTTTCACATTAGCTGGGGAAATTGGAGCTCTTAAGTCTATAATCTCTCTCTGTTCTATTTTTATGTGGCACAAAGGTCTGAATTAACTATCTTATTCAATCAATCTTTAGTTTTGAAATCCCATCGATCTTATCATGTGTCTTAGAATGTTACAGTTTAGGACGAAGTGAGCTCTAACATTCTTGCTTTTACAAACAAATGTTCATAGTTTAGCTAATTCCATTTCCTCTAGGTCCAGGTCCTTAATCCAGCCTTTTTCTTATTTTCAGTCGTTAGTCCGGTAACCTTTTGGAATATGGATTTTAATGATGCTGCATCATTTAAGAAAATAATTCATCATCTTGTGTCATGATGAAGTAGATTTTTTTGAGGGTAATCTTCTGCATTTGAAGATCAATTTTTTCATCTTCTTCACTCATATCCGATATCGCCACTGGAATCACACATGCACCCTTTTTTGGATCAGATGAGGGTGTTTGGGACAAAAAACTGATAGAGAATAAAAAACACTGGTCACAAGCCATAACATGACTCTGCCCACCATCGACTCTAGGACACTTAAACCATTTGATGTCGCTGAGAAATAGGAGTCTAGGCATAGCTCACCACAAAAAAACATCTTATATTTTATATATCACCAAAAAGGATACCTACGCAATCCCAAACGCCCTCTATGTTAAAAAATATTAATCTATGTTTCTAACTGAGTTTACTGTCTTTCTATTTTAGACGAATGTTTATGTTGCCATATCTGTTCATGAAGTAATCTATTGATGTTGCAAAAAGAAGGGTAATGGAATGGTAATATTTATAATAAACCAAATCAGAAGAAGAAAAAGAAGTTTGAGATCAGTAAAAGGACAAGTTACTACCTTTTCCCTATTTGGTTTTCATTATCATGTAATAAGTCGCCATTTTTTAACTAAAGGTATGCGGCTAAACACCAGAATATAAAATGATCTGAAGGGGGTGGAGAGGCGTTTTGTTAGGTCTCTCATATTACATTAAGCTATACTCATATATTAAAAGCTTCTTTTTGTGACTGAAATCCAAATAATGTATTCCCAAACACAAATCCAAACACCCCTAAACTACAACATATTAAGGTGCATGAAGTGATGTTTATGCACATTTCTTTTTAACACATTTCGTAAATGTTGGTTTGAAAAATGACTTATCCTTGGTGTAATGATTGCAGAGATTTATGCAAATGAAACCGGGCGAATAGTTAATGCTTGTGCGAAAGTACATTATATTACCCATTTACTATTATGATTAGTGACGATAAAAAGATTTAGCACATATAACTATAACATCAGGTGAGAAAATTTGTAAACAATTCAATTCATATAGAAGTAAAATGAAGGACAAGAATTAAGGTAAGTATATGAGACCAAGTGAGCCAAACACCCATGGAAGATAGGAGATGGCCCATTGAACCAGTCACCCAAAAAATGCAGACCTGCTGAACCAAACATCCCAAAAAATGCAAACCTACTGAACCAAAAAACCCCAAAAAATGCAGACCTAATGAACTGAAACACCCAAATACATGCATTCCTCCTGAACCGAAACACCCCAAAATTTATAGACTCGCTGAACTAAAACACCCTAAAATTTGTATATATACAAATAAGCAACAATGTTTATCTAATAGAAGATCTTATTTAGTCATTTAGGCTCTGTTTGTTTGGTCTATATTTAGAAATTTCTATTATTTCATGTATCTGTTTCTCAAAATATTGGTAAGTGTAGGATGATCAATTGGTTATGAAATGCCCGACATTGAGTGTTTCTTCTGAAAAATGTGCAACAAGTAGTCAAATTAGTAACTAATAAGTGTGTAAACACTTATCCTTTTACCACTAAAATCAAGGAAAAACAAGACCTAATCATGTGTTTAATATCGTAAAAGTCGGAATTACGCGTGGTTTTGTGTTTTTGTGTGAAATAGGTACAAAAGATCAAAAGGAAAGAAAACACGGGATTTCACGGTCAAATATTTCACTTTTTGAAACTTCAAATGATAATCCACTTTTTGAAGAAAATGAAGAAGCTAATTTTAGTGACGACACTTCTTTAAGTGATCTCCATTCTTTGGGTTTTGACGAGATACCTAGTGAGCCAAATGATCCTATTATCTCTATGAGTGATTCTCCCATTCTTGAGTCTCCCTTTGACTCTTATATTCTTATATTGGGGGTTACGACTTTTGAAAAGGATCCTCCACCTTTAGAGGTTGCCCCTATTTTAGAGGATATTCCATTTGAGGAGGATTTATATATCTTTCTAAATTCCTATTTTCCTCACAAGGATGATTTTTCCTATGATTCCGATGATACGTATGTTTTCACATTGAGTTTGGAAGAGGACGACTCCCCCACTTTGGATTATGATGACATTTTGAGCTTTAATGTCAACACCTCTTGTTATTTTCCTGTTAAGGAACTGGTGTTTGATCCCGGAATAAAGACTTTAGTGCTTTCATTTCAATATCACCATAACACCTTTCCTCATAAGAAACTTTTGACTAAGGGTACCCCACTTTTCTTTGCCTTGTGTGATTTTACCACCTCGGGGTTTATTTCCTTTCAGGATGGAAATTATGTGTTTGACCCGGGTGGATTTTCATGGGGTATTCCTTATATGACTTTGTTTCACCCTTTATCATGGAGAGATTTTCCTCCCTTGGAGATCTTGGTTTTCCCATGATTTTCCCATTTGAATGATGACATTCGGGAAATCGAGTCGAGCTAGAGACTCGTGATAAATAACTCAAGCATCGTTTAACTAGGTTAGATTTTTACCTTTTCCATCCTTTCCACCCTTTTTCACCTTCACCCATTTCCACCAATAAGTGTAGGGGGGAGCCAAGTAGGTTGTTTGTGTTGTGATGTTGTGCAGGGGCATGTGCTTTAATGATCCACTTTTGGTGTTTTTGACGCGACCCGTGATCCCGTGTTCCCGTGTACCCGGTTCTCTCAAAACTATTGTGATTCATACATGTATATAAATAAGACGAATAAATGTAATCACTTTAGTTGTCTCTTCCTTAGCTCGATTTAAACAATGTACTCAATGTCCTAAGTGTAGGGGAGTTTATTCTCTCACATGCTTAAACATTGAGGACAATGTTTATATTAAGTGTAGGGGGACTTCTATCAATTTTTAGTGGGCTTTTCCATGAATTTGACCCCATTTAAACGAAAAATTAAAAATTTTCAACGTTTTTCAAATTTTTGATCTATTTTGGCCTAGTAGTATTTACATGTATTTTCTTTCCTTTTGTCATCGCATCTTATTTATATTTTCCATTTCATGAATAAAGTAAAAAAATAAATAAATGAATAAAATGGTTTTAACAAGATTAGATGTCTTCGATATATTAGGCCCGTCGTGAATATTTTGACTCAACCCGAGTTTACTTATCCAAGTTTACTCTAGCTAGTATCCTTAACCATATGGACCTTAATTGGTTTATTAGGCTAAGCATCCACGAGTCTCATTCCTTGAGATTTTAAATTGTGGAGAACGAGAGATGATAGAGTTGATAATAAGTTTAAGGGTTAATTCTTGCTTATATGAGTTTTTGTGGCTCTTTCTTCCCGCTTGTATATTTAATTGCTTAATAAATGAGGATTTTTGCTGTGTAGATTCGATATCTTAACTCTTAGCCAAATCTTTTATCTCCTTGTAATTAAAGCATGAACACATTGAGGGTGCCAGCGTTGTGGACTTCCGACTAAGGTGGCTCATAACCACTAAGTAGGAGGTATTCAGACAATGGGACCGCGGAATTTGGCCTACTATATATGTCATAAATAAAAAAGAATAAGATTAAAACATGACCTCAAGGAGCCTTAGGGTGTGGGGCATGTAGCACGAACCTTGTCATTAGAGCCTTAGGGTGTATGGCATGGTAAGTGTTGAATAAAAATTGATCAAAAATCAATTCCCTTGTTTACCGTTCAAGGAGCCTTAGGGTGTGGACAATAGATGAGGAGCATTTTTACATCTTAAAGAGCCTAAGGGTATATGATGTGAACTTGCTAAACTTCACATAAAGTCAACATGACTTTGGAGGAATAATTAATAAGTAGTACTATTGGCCAAATTTTGGATCCGATAATTTATTCCCCAAATCGTGTTAAATCATCCTTGATGCGGGCTTACTTTAGTAACAACGTTTTTAAGGACGAGGTTAGGTTTTGAGTGTCGGGTTTGCACCGTTTTGCCTTCATTTTTGGACTAATAATTATCAAATAAGTCAAATGAGCCTACGGGTGAATGACAATCCTTAAAAGCTAGAGATACAACTTAGGAATTTGAGAAAGAGTATTACACAGTTGTCTTATATAAGTGGTTTTAACCTAAGAACTTATGGTAAACAATGATCTCGTTTTTAAGCTTGGTATGGGAACGTGAAATTTGAGGGTGATTAATATTCATGGCACCAAAGCCCTAATTTAAGTCTTAGATTTCTTTACGAGTTTCTTCCATCAAATAATTTCAAAGTTAATAAATTGTTATAACTTTTGTTTCCTTTAAAGTTTTCATCTTTTCATCGTAGTAGTAATAGTATATCTTAATAAAGGCCAAGATAGATTAATTATTAGGAAAATGTAACTTTATGCTTTAAAATAATGCATTGCATGGGGTCATTGCAATGGTCAAGTGTAGGGTATTTAATAAGTGTGTAAACACTTATCCTTTTACCAGTAAAATCAAGGAAAAACAAGACCTAATCATGTGTTTAATATCGTAAAAGTCGGAATTACGTGTGGTTTCGTGTTTTTGTGTGAAATAGGTACAAAAGATCAAAAGGAAAGAAAACACGGGATTTTACGGTCAAATATTGAAGAAAAGTCCAAGAAAGAGACAAAGACAAAGTCAAAGAACCAAAAGTGTATCGAAGATCACGAGAACCGGCAAAATCGACACAACTTTGAAGAAATGATTAACGAAGCCAAAATCAAGTTCGTTTTTAGCGGATTTAATCTTTTTGAAGATATTTGAACTTTGTGGGTCCCACATTTGGGTATTGGGCCCAAAATCCCATTAATGGATTTAAAGTATTTACTTGATGATCAAAAGGCCATTAAGGCCCAAGATTGATTAACAATTGGACGGATGGGAGTATTTGGCAATTTTGGGCCCTAGCCCATTGCTAAATTACTATACGGATGAAGGTGTTAGCAAGTTTGGGTCCAAAGCCCATGTCTTAACAAACTTAAATGGGATGGTGGAAGGAGAAACATGGCTTTCATGGCCCAATTAGGGTTAAATAAACCATGGAACGTTTTCACTCACACATTTAACTTATTTACGCAGCCAAACATCACCCTTTACTCACCCATCACACACGTTTTATTTTACCCCACCCACACTGATGAGATGGCGTTTATACATGATCTCATCGTTCTTTTCGGGCTTTAAATGCATAAAAATGTCATAAATTACCATATATATGCTTGTGTTTGTTTACTTGTGTATTTTAGTTATGGATATCGTGAAAAAGACAAAAGATCACAAGAAACAAGGAAAAACGGACACGAGAAACAAAGCCGTACAAAGAACCGGGCCCTAGTTTATGATTTATCCAACATTTACCCTTGAAGACTTGAAGACATGCAAGATTGATCCTCAAACAATGAAGAAATGACACTTAAAACCCTTGTAAATTCATAATTACAAGTTTGGTCCCTTAAGTTTGTCAAATTTGCAAAAAGGTCCTTCAACATTGAAAAAATGGCAAGATTAGTCCCTCATCAAATCTAATTTGTCAATTATGGTCCCTCATAAAGACAAAGATACAATGAAGACCTTTGAAGATCAAGAATGTCCAAGATCAGTCCTTCAATTATGAAAACATGGCAAAAACAACCCTTTAAACCTTTTCACAAAAGTTTTGTGGCAAAAGTATAAACTTGGAAAGTTTATTAACAAAGGAAAACGGATTTGAAGGCTTAAAAACTTGTTTTACCACCTTTCTGAAAACACAAGGGCCAAAGGTGTTAACTTGAAAGATTCAAACTCAAAATGCGCCAAACACCTTGCAACTCCTACAAAAACGGATCAAAAAGGTTATTATTCACCTTTCACCACCAGTTACCATTCCACTTAAAACAAAGGGTAAATCCCAATTACCCACACCCACGTGTGATACACACATGCAGAATCCCATCCCACACACAAAACCCTCAATCCCATTACCCAAAGGACCCCACACTCAACCTCCTCAACCAATGAAAATGCAACTTACTCCCCAAGGCAAATGACGTGGCCGAATCAACAGCCTAGACTCTCTGCTTAACTAGCAAGCTAAAATGAACGTCCAAGATGCATTTGGACAGCTCATTCCATCGAATGATCTAGAAGACTTCAAGGGCATTTTTGAGAATTCAGTTCTAGGGTTTGTGAATAGTGTTAGCTTGGCATTTGCCTATAAAAGGAGACCTTAACCTGTGAGAGTCCCTTTGTTCCAGTTTTACCTTTTAAATTTGTAATTCCTTTTTGAAATTTATAGAATTTGGTATTTTGAGAAAATTGTAATTCCTTTTTATGTTTTTGAAAGTTGGTGTTGTTTAAAGGTGATTCTGAGTTCCATTTGTTGTTATAAGTGTGCTTGAATCATTTGGTTCAAGGACGTTTATGTTTGGTAAGTTTTTCAAGTTTTAAAAAGCTTGAAAAGTGGTTTCTGAATTTGCTTATTTTTGTGTACTAATCCTCAACCAAAAGCTATAAGCTCTTGCAAGCTTGTTGACACCAAGCTTGTGAAGGGATTAGGGTCTTTGGTTGGGCTGTTTGCTCATTGTGTTGAAGAAATCAAGCCCTTGAGTTTCTGCTTTGCAACATCAACCAAGGCATTTATTCATCTTTCTTATTGAAGTACCTTGGTCTTGTTCTTGTTGTTGAACAAGGTCCAAGGAGCATAGCTGGCCCTCCTAGGATGTTGTGGAGGACAGGTATAATCCCTTGTTTAAGATTCCTCTAAAAATTTCATGTTAATGCCTGTTTTGCATTTTGGTATATGATTTGGTGATTCTGTGTTTGTGCTTTGTGTTTTATGGTTGCAATCTGTTAGTTGTCACCTAGTGTGTCTGTTTGAATGATAAAATCAGTAGGTTGTGTTTAAAAATCACAAGTTGCTTTGAAAAGTGGTGGATTAAGGACTGTTTGGGTTTACTGGTTTATAAGGCCTTGTGGCCTTGAGCCCTTGGTTCTTAGGGTTTGGGAAGTCTAAACAAGTCATTTTGAACAAGTTTTAGTCCTTTGTTAAGTTTATGAAAGTTTTGAAAAAGGATTGGAAGTTTTGCTAAAATCTGATAAAAGTGCTTTTGAGATTGGTCAAACACATCAGATCCAATAACTTCTTTGTTACTTGGATCTAAGGTCTGAAATCAGGTTTGGGAATAGTTTGGATGATAAGCTATCTATTGGTTATCTGGTTATTGAATTTGGTGGCTTATTGTGTTTGTTATAGCTTATCAAAGTTGGCTGAAGTGGTCATTTGCATCAGCAAAGTGACCACCTCATTTGGTGTTGCATTGTGATTTCTAGTATAAGGATTGTTGTTTTGTTGCTTGGATTCTATTTGTGTGCTGCTTGTGAGGTTATTTGGCTACTTGGATTTATCTGTTGATAGCTTATAAGCTTACTGGCTTATTGGCTTATTTGTGCCAAAATTTGTCAAGTCTACTCAACTGGTAGGCTTTGATTCACAAGGTTTGCAATCAAACCTTGACCAGCAGGGTGAAAAGCAAGTCTAAACACTTCATTAAGTCTGTCAACGTCCATTTTGTTCTTGTCAGCGTTTGAATTTCACTTATCAGCGATTGACTTTTGGTCAAACTTGGTTACATAGCTTATTGAATCTGTTTTGCTTATTGGTACATGCAACAACTTAGTTTTTGTAATAGAACTCATTTTTCTCAGCTTAATATCAAGTCTGGAAGGTTACAAGTCTTTTGGTTAAGCTTTTTCTAGGAAACTAGCTTATTTGGCTCTTTCAGAGTGCTTATTGGTTCTCACAGCTTATTCTACTTGGCTTTTTGTGATTTTCTTGATTGATTATTCTTAGTTAAGCTAATTGTGAGCTTTTGCAAAAAACTAGAGCTTCTGAGGTGTCCTAAATCTCAAACCCGACTATTTTGTCGTTTTGTGGATTTGTACTTTGCTTAGTTCTGGCTTATTGAGTGTGTTTTTTCAAAATTTCTTTTTACAGATCTCGTAAGCATCCCAAAAGAAGGTTGTGTGTCAAATTAGAGCTTATGGCATTAGCTTATTGCTTAATGGGCTAAAAAGCCCAATAAGGATAAGCTGTTTGTTTAATAAGCTGTGATAAGCTCACTTTCAGCTTTTGGGCCTTCAGAGTTTTGTGTTTAGAATTAACTTTTGAGTCAGATTGGGCTTTTCCAAGTCAATTGGGCCAAGTTTGACTTTTTGGGCTAAAAGGCCCATTAGTGTTGACTGTTTTTGGTTTTGGCCCATTTGAGGGCCCAATTAGGGCATTCTGGTCATTTCACTTTCATTTTCTGTTTAATTAGGTCCAAATAAACTAGTTTGCAAGTTTTTAGAATTTTTTATAATTTTTGGATTTTTAATATTATTTTATTATTATTTTAATATTATTTTTCAAATTTTACATTTTTGCACTTTTTACATTTTTCTTATCTTAAATACATTAAAATAGGATTTTTGCAACTCTTAGATTAATTTTATCACTTTTAGATTAATTTTTATAATTATTTTAAGTTTTAATAGTTTTTAAATCGTTTTAAATAGTTTTTCTTAGTTTAAAAATTTCTAAAAATAGTTTTAATCTTTTTAGGTCATTTTAGAGGTTTACCAATTGAAAAATCTTTGTTTTGGCTTTTTGATAATTTATTTGATTTTTAGGGCTTTAATTAGCATTTAAAAATTGAATATTTAATTAATTAAAAGGTTTGAAAAAGTTTTGATCATTAGTAAACTCTTAGTTTATTTATTTTGATTTTTTGTGAATTTTTGGTAATTTTTAGAATTAATTTTTATTTTAGCTTATTTTACGGTTTTACGTTAAGTCGTAGTAGTAATTAATTTCACGTCTTCGTCATCCTCTTTTCTCATCCCCTTCTAACCAATATTAATCTCAAACCAATTACAAATTACTCACACACATATACCTCCTTGGGAAATGAAATTCATTGGGTCATTAGTGCTTGATTTTCCTAAATCATCAATTAATACTTACCGCTTTTACGCCTTTTTCCTAAAAGGTCGTATTTTACCACAATCATTTTGGCGCCGCTGCCGGGGAGGTGTGTCGTGATTAATTTGTCTTGTTGTTTTTGATATTAACCATAAATAGTATTTGTATTAGTAGAAATCTATTAATACGTATTATCGGTTTTTTGGTTTTTCTTGTGAAATTATTATTACTATATTGTATTAAGTATCACAATAAATACAAAATATCTCCAAAAGTGTGAAAACACAACCTTAATTGGGATTTGATCTCCTAATTATTGTATTCGAATCTCAAACAAAAAGAAAAAGGCAAAAATAGATAAATACTTTCGTGAAGCTCGATTTTGAAAAATACGAACTATAAGGTGGGTATAAGGCGGGTATTATAAAATATACCCTAAGAAAAAAGGCTCTTAAGTGCTTCGCGCCGCCTCGTTTCCCCGCTTGCTTGTGAGTATTTTGAGATTGAAGGCTAATCGAGGGTTTTGCCGCCCAAAGTATTATTACGTATAATATATTTGCTTGGTTTTCTTTGTGATTAAACCCTCTTGAACAATTTGGTTTTCACCATAGTTCTAAAGTCATTCGAAGGCGTTCACTCCACGTGATCGTTTTCATTCCTTTGAGGCTTCTTTAATCAAGAGTTTGATTCGAGGAGAGATTTGGTAGATTGTTGTCTACGAAGATACACCAAAATCCAAAAAAAATTAAAAACAATCAAAAACACAAAAAAAAATTTAAAATTCACAAAACACCCAAAAAGAATCTTCTTTGCTCACCTCCCATTCTTCGTGAAGTTTATGATCACTCGTAATCAAGCAAAACGAGCTCGAAAACATCTTCAAAAGCAAGCCAATCAAGAGACGTTGATTGAAGAACAACCTCCAATTGTTGAACCTATTGTAGAACAAGAAGTCGTCATGGCTAATCGTACTATGATGGAGTTGCTACAATCACCCACCGAGGGTTTTGGAGAGGCCATTGTGATTCCCGCTATCCTTGCGGAGAATTTCGAGATTAAGACGGGTTTAATGTCGATGTTGCAAGCTAATAAGTTTAGAGGTCATGAGAAAGACAACCCGTATTATCACATTAGGAATTTTAATCGTCTCACCGCTACTAGCAAGTTTAAGGATGTTCCACATGACGCCATTAAGATGATGTTGTTTCCATACTCGTTAGATGGACCCGCTAAAATTTGGCTTGAGAAAGAACCGCCAAATTTGATTTTTGACATGGGGTGATCTCGTTTCTAAGTTTGTGAAAAGAAAATTTCCACCATCTAAGACAACACATTTGAAAAATGAGATTTCAAGATTTGTGCAAAGAAATAATGAAAGTTTTTCAATGGCATGGGAACACTTTAAAGAAATGTTACATGAATGTCCACACCATGATTTTTCGGAGTTGCATCAAATTGATACTTTTTATAATGGGCTTAATGATCATGAACGAGATTACTTGAATGCCACCGCGGGTGGTAATTTTTTTTTGCAAAACGACCGACGAAGCTTTAAAGATTATCAAGAATAGATCTAAGGTTTATAGCCCTCGTAACACACCGAGTGTTGCCAATTTGGGTTCGTCATCGTCGTCATCGTCTCGTAGCATTAATGCCTTACATGATGAAGCTAATGAGGAAAATCGGTTTTTTTATAGATTTACTAATCTTATGTCTCATTGGAAAGCTCAAGAAGCTTCGAATTCCGCTTCGGTTAAAGCGGTTGCTAAGAGTTGTTTGTCTTGTGGTGGAGCTCATGATCTTTCCGAGTGCATTACCGCGGATGGTAACACTTCGAGTGCTTATGTAGCAACGGGAACTTATAACCAAAACGGTCAAGGTTCCCGCCCAAATCAAGCTCCACCAAATCGAAATGCTAATAACTATCGAAACAACAACCAAGGTGGTAATTACCAAGGCAATTCACGTAACTACAACAAAGGGAATTATCAAAGTGGGAATGGACAAGTCACTAATCAAAACCAAAACCGTGATTTTCAAAACACTACACAAGGTTTTCAAAATGCTCACACTAAAAATCTTCAAGGAGAATTTTTGGATTATGCTAAAGCAAATGATGCTAAATTTGATAACATGCAACGTGAGATGATTAGCTTAAGATCCGAGTTGAAAAACGAGCTTAAAAACGAACTTGATAATGAACTTAAAACTCATGCAAATAAAATGGAAGGAAATGTCCAACGTTTTCAACAAAATCAACAAAAGATGGAACAAGGACAACATGAGATTAATCAAGAATTGTTAAAAGCGGATGCTAGGCAATCAAAATTTGAGGACCGAATGGCAAAAATGTTTGAAGCAATCATGTGTAAACCCTCTTCCTCGGGTGGTCTTCCTAGTGATACCATTGCAAACCCGAAGGGAGAAATGAAGGTTATTACTACACGTAGTGGTAAAACTTTCAAGGAACCAATCTCTCGTCCAAGTACTTCTACGGAGAAGGAAATTGAGAAAGAACCCGAGGTGGTGGTCGAAAAGGAGCACATTACAATCCCACGAAGTACCGCTCATACCACACCTACGGTTGAACCAATACCAATTGTGGAACCCGAAATTCCAAGGCCGTTGCCTAATGTCCAACCTATACCACCCTTACCTTACCCGTCGAGACGAAACAAAGAGAAATTGCAAGAACGTAACAAACAACAAATGGAGCTTTTTATAAAAATGTTTCAACAAGTACATTTTGATGTGAGTTTAGCCGACGCGTTGTTATATATGCCTCGTTTTGCTTCCACTTTTAAAAGTATGATGAGCGATAAGGAAAAGCTTTCAAAGCTTGCTAATTGTTCTTCGGTTTATCTTAACCGCATACCGGAAAAAGTTGGTGACCCCGGAAAGTTTCTCATTCCTTGTGACATACAAGATATCAAAGAATGCCTCGCCTTGGCCGATCTTGGTGCGAGCATTAATTTGATGCCATTTTGCATTTGGAAATCGCTTTCGCTTCCGGCTCTTATTCCTTCGAACATGTCTATCGAGATGGCCGATCATTTTACGATTTTAGCATGTGGAGTAGCCGAAGATGTTTTCGTGAAAGTGGGGAAGTTCTACTATCCTGTTGATTTTATAGTAGTTGACATCCCCGCGGATCCTCAAGTTCCTCTAATTTTAGGTCATTCATTTTTAGACACCTCGAGGTCGCTTATCGACGTTCATGCAAGAACTATCACTTTGAGATTCAACGAAGAGGAACTGGTTATAAACGCTACTCAAAACTCGAAACCTTCTCATGTTTATGCAATCGCTACCATCAATCACATTGACATAGTTGATGTGGCTTGCGATGAGTTTTCACAAGAAGTGTTAGGTTTTTCCGATAGCTCGTCAAGTGGCAATCCCACTATTTTGGATCCGATTCTTGCTAATTCTACACCGAATGTCACTCCATTCCAAGGAGGCGATTTCATTTCGAATGAAATCGACAATGAAGATGAGGTGTTGATTAGTGATGATACTTCTATTCCACCATTTCTTCCGCCGATGGAAGTTATGAGTGTTGAACCAAAATCTTCAATCGAGGAACCACCTATCCTTGAATTGAAAGATCTTCCTTCTCACCTTGAATACGCATTCTTGGAAGGTGATGACAAGTTGCCGGTTATTATTGCAAGAGGTCTTGCTAATGATGAAAAAACCGAGCTCTTGAAAGTTCTTAAAGCTCATAAAGGGGCAATTGCGTGGAAAATTTCTGACATTAAGGGTATTGACCCAAAAATTTGTACTCACAAGATTTTAATGGAGGAGGACTATAAACCCGCAATTCAAAGTCAAAGAAGGGTGAATCCCAAAATTCACGATGTCATAAAAAAGGAAGTGTTGAAACTCCTTGACGCGGAAATGATTTATCCTATCTCCGATAGCCCATGGGTGAGCCCAATCCATTGTGTCCCTAAAAAGGGAGGAATGACCGTTGTGCCTAATGAAAAAAACGAGTTAATTCCCACTCGTGTTGTGACCGGTTGGAGGGTGTGTATTGACTACCGAAAGTTAAATGACGCCACTCGTAAAGACCACTTTCCTTTGCCCTTCATGGATCAAATGTTGGAGCGACTCGCGGGAAATGAATTCTATTGCTTTTTAGATGGTTTTTCTGGTTACTTTCAAATCCCTATCGACCCTCGTGATCAAGAGAAGACTACGTTTACGTGTCCTTATGGAACGTTTTCTTATCGTAGGATGCCTTTCTCTAACACCCCACCAAATGCTATGCGCAGCGGAACTACAACATTTGGGTGCTAGGCAGTTATCATCGCACACAAGATATATCAAACGACTCTAAAGAGACGTAAAAGTTTTAACTTAAATTACGCATTGTTAAAAACATACATGTCTACGGTTTTCCAAACCCAAATGATACAACACAGAGTTAGCGTTTCGGTCCCCATGAATCTCAACCCCAAAAGACACAATTTTCACAACAACATGACATAAAGTTTAAAATATTCAAGTTAAGAATGGGTCGAAAAACAAGTAGACGCCAAGCCACACACAACTCCCATCCAATGCATGCTCCATGCTACACTTCATCGGTTACCTGAAACACATGCTAAATTTGGTCAACAAATAATGTTGAGTGGAATTCATAGGTTTTACAATCTCATTTTGAACATATGTGTTATAAAAATCATTCACGATCATTCATAGACTTGTCGATCAAACAATCTATTTTCAAGGTTATGACAATTTTGTTTAAGCTCATGACACTAATCCGTTAACTCAATCACCCGCGTAATAATTACCGGCGTGATTCAGATGAAACCAGTGCCCCTTCTAAAGGCATCAGTTGCAATTATACCTTATCTCTTATCACAAGTTATCCGTCCGCAGGGGGTACTCAACGCACTAGCCCTCATCTCGGATAGGGTCGTCAACCCCATAGTACTACCAATTGTATAAGCGGCTACTTTCAATCCATGCTAGGATTAAACAATAGTTAATAGTTCATGAATTTAGGGCCTTTTGCAACTAGGTACTCAACACAATTTCTAAGGCAACATTCGGGTCTAACAATCATTCATGACATATGTTCATTTTAGAAAACTAGCATGCATTTCCCTTGCGGGTAAAACAATTTAAAACAATAGTAAGCGAGGCTATAAATTGACACCTTATATATAAAGTAGTCGACGATTCGACTGACGATCACTGACGATGATGAGGATGCCCGGGAAAATCAACACCTATCAAACCAATAACGCGTAATGAGTAATCTCATTTATAAACCTTAAGTACTGTATATAATACATACATATTAGTCAATTGTGATAATTACAAATCACGCCAAAACCAAACAAATAAGTGTTACTCGTTTTATACTATCCGTCCATGTTATTAACGTTATTACTCTTTTCACGATTTTCGCCGATACTTACCAAAAGTATGGGCTGTTTTACTAGACTTAAACCTTTAAATAAAATTTGGGAAAATTCTAAAAAATACCTTAAGTACTGTAGAAAACACATTTTTAATCCCATTAAAAGTTTTCTCTTTTACGACCCGTTACTCAACACTTTACTAAACCTACGTTTTTCGGACTGATTTTGCACTTTGACCAAGTCGGACTCATTTGACCCATTTAAAATATACCATTGACCCATTTGACACCTAAGTCTAATAATAGACTCACATATGCAGGTTTTAGACCAAAAATCAACCTTCAACCATTTACCAAACTATATCTATGGTCCCCGGGATTTGACCTAAAACCAAACATAATTTCGGATTATGTAGGTTCTCATCTCCCGTACACGATTTTCAAAACACCATAACTTTTGACTCGTTAGGAGTCGTAAGCTCTATCTTATACCAAATCGAAGCTAAGAAGACGCTCTACAACTATATCCTAGTCAAATGACCTGTTAACAAAATAATTTTTATGAAAACATCCCAAACATTCTGCCTAAAATTACCTATCCCAAAATCAATCCAACACTCGTTTCCAAACCAATTTATCGACACTAGACCTCAACCTAATCACTCCTAATCATACCTAACCATACTAATCAGTCCTAAACACCCTAATTATCAAATCCATCTCAAAACCCAAACACTAAATCAAACATGCAATAGGTTTTACCCACTCAAAAACATCTAAACACAAGTAATAATACATAATCCATAAGCAAAAACAACAATCACCAAGATCCACCAAACACCCCCTTTGTGCCGTGGGGTGTGGGTGATCAAAACCCCCCAACCAAATTGATTTTGGTTGGTTTGTTGAGTGATTACACATCCACTACACATAAATTAAACATGCATACATCCAATTAACATCAAAACAATTTTTGAAAAATCCATTGATTCTTGGAAATTTTTTTATGGATGCATGTTGGATTAAAGTACATGAAAAGAATGGTAATGATAAAACTAGATGTGGTCTAAACTTACTTTTGATCAAAACAAGTTAGAAAAAAAATGGTGGTGGTGGTGGGTTTTGGCCGTCGGCCTAAAGAGAGAAAAGAGAGGGATGGTGAAAATGTTTTGAAGTGAAATGTGTTGTGTGTGTGTTTGTTTCCATTTTGTAATTTTTTGAGGCCCTTATGTGCAATATTGGCTTTCTTTTGTCCTTAAGTGAAAACGACCTCAAAAGTTTACGGGAATGACTCACTAGTCATTTTGGAAAATTTTACGGGAGTCGGGGGTCATCCCGAAGACCCCAAAATACCTTTAGGACAATTTAAATGTACCCGGAAAAAAAAAACTCACCCGACTCAACTTAACACGAACCGAAAGTAAAATTCTCGAAAAATGATAGTATCGATAAAATGACAATAAACATAGAAATTTGGGCATCCATCGGGATCGTAGTCGTCATCGTTCTTCTTAAATCGTCAATCGTCAAATTATGACCTCAAATATCGGTTTCAACCAAAATGGTAAAATATATAGCAAATAAATTTATTAAAAATTTCAAAAATAAGCGTAATTTAGGGTAAGGTAAGTGACCTCGGCTCTAGGTATTACACTTTCGGACTTTGTAATGCACCAGGTACGTTTCAACGGTGTATGATGGCAATTTTTCACGATATGATCGAGAAGTCGATGGAAGTGTTTATGGATGACTTTTCGGTGTTTGGCAATTCGTTCACGTCGTGTTTATCTAATCTCGAGCAAATGTTAAAACGTTGTGAAGAAACCAATCTTGTGCTTAACTGGGAAAAATGTCATTTTATGTGTAAACAAGGAATCGTCTTAGGACATAAGGTCTCGAAAGCGGGGATTGAGGTCGATAAAGCTAAGGTAGACGTCATCGCCAAGTTACCTCATCCCAAAACCGTGAAGGGATTTAGGAGTTTCATAGGCCACGCGGGCTTTTATCGTCGTTTCATCAAGGACTTTTCGAAAATCTCTCGACCTATGACACACCTTCTCGAGAAGGATGCTCCTTTTAATTTCAATGAGGATTGTGTTAGAGCTTTCGAATCTCTCAAAAGGAAACTTATCGAAGCTCCCATTCTTGTTGCTCCTAATTGGGAATTACCCTTTGAAATCATGTGCGCTGCAAGTGATTATGCTATAGGGGCCGTCTTAGGGCAACGTTATGACAAGCATTTCCGTCCTATCCACTCTGCTAGTAAGACGATGACCGAGGCTCAATTAAAGTACACCACAACGGAAAAGGAATTCCTTGCCGTGGTCTATGTTTTTTGAGAAATTCCGACCTTATCTCGTCTTACCTAAAAGCATCGTGTATACCGACCATTCGGCTATCAAGTATCTCTTAGCTAAGCAAGATGCTAAGCCGAGATTGCTTCGTTGGATGCTCCTCCTCCAAGAATTTGATGTCACCGTGCTTGACAAAAAAGGAGCCGATAATATAGCGACCGATCATCTCTCTCGTCTAGAAGATCCTCACAAAGATGTTTTCGAGAACAAGGAAATCACCGAAACATTTCCTCTCGAGACTCTCGGTGTAGTGAATTCTAAAGACACCACCCCATGGTTTGCCGACATTACAAATTACCATGCGGGCAATTTCATAATCAAGGGTATGACGACACAACAAAAGTGAAAATTCTTTCGTGACGTCAACTTCTATTTTTGGGACGACCCTTATCTCTTTCGGGTTTGTGCGGATCAACTCGTTCGACGTTGCGTTTTCGGTGCCGAAGCTTCTAATATCCTTAGAGCTTGTCACGAGGGACCCACGGGTGGTCACCATGGTGCTAATCTCACGGCTAAGAAAGTGTTCGATGCCGGCTTCTTTTGGCCTTCTATCTATCGTGATGCACATACACTTGTGAAGTCGTGTAATTCGTGCCAACGTCAAGGAAAATCGTCTCAACGTGATGAAATGCCGCAAAATATAATTCAAGTGTGTGAGATTTTCGACATTTGGGGCATAGACTTTATGGGGCCGTTCCCATCGTCTCATGGTAACAAGTATATCCTCGTCGCGGTGGACTACCTTTCTAAGTGGGTGGAAGCTAAGGCTTTACCTACTAATGATGCTCGTGTGGTAGTGAAGTTTTTGAAGCAACTATTTTCTCAGTTCGGAACCCCTCGTGCTATTATAAGCGATTGTGGAACCCATTTTTGTAATGACCAATTCTAGAAGGTTTTAAAGAAATATGGAGTTACTCATCGTCTTTCTACGGCTTATCACCCGCAAACGAGTAGGCAAGTCGAGGTTTCGAACCGAGATTTGAAGAGGATTTTAGAGAGGTCAATTGGAGAAAACCGTTCTTCATGGTCCGACAAACTCGATGACGCTTTATGGGCCTTTAGGACCGCTTATAAGACACCTATCGGTTGCACTCCTTATAAGTTAGTCTATGGGAAGAATTGTCATTTGCCTATTGAATTGGAGCACAAGGCATATTGGGCCCTTAAGCATGCAAACTTTGACTTGAAGACCGCGGGAGATCACCGGAAAATACAATTGAATGAATTAGATGAATTAAGAGATAATGCTTATGAAAATTCATTGATTTTCAAAGAAAAGACTAAAAAGTTTCATGATGCAAAGATTAAAAACCGGGTTTTTAACGTTGGTGATCAAGTGTTACTTTTTAACTCTCGACTTAAGATATTTTTCGGGAAATTGAAATCTCGTTGGTCGGGTCCTTTCACCGTTACACAAGCGTTTCCTTATGGGATCATCGAGCTAGCTCAAGATGATGGTCCTAACTTCAAGGTGAATGGACATAGGCTTAAGCACTACTTTGGTGGGGAAATTCCTTCAATGGTTGACCTCGACCAAGTCACCTTCCCCAATGATAATTAGCATTGAGGGGATCGAGTCGAGCTCATGACTCGGTAATAAAAAACGAGGTGCCTCGTGGGGGAAATCCCATGCTTATCCTTTTATGCTTGCTAATAACTAATTAGAGGGGACTTGTACCCTTCCAACTCGTTGTCTAGTGGTTGTTTGTGATTGTGTTATCTAGATCATCATCATCATATACGATTGAAGACTCTCGTGTTCGTTTACGTGAGCCTCCATCGTTTGCTTGAAGAAGTTTTTCACGAATCCATTGACATATCCTTTATTGTTCTAACAATTATTATTTAGCATACTTAATAAACGGCTTTAGATATATTGTTGATCACTCTTTCCATGCTAGATCCTAAGCATTCGATTCTTCGTCTCTAGTATGGGGTTGCTCCACCTTTAGACTCGAAACATTAAGGACAATGTTTACTTTTAGTATGGGGGGTGAATAGATACTTGCTTTGCTACGCCCTCACGTGTTCCAACTTTCAATGTTTGGTTTTGTTTTGTTGCTAATAAGGCTAAAAATGGCCAAATTTTAAAATTTTTCTTAGTTTTCATAAGTGTTTTTAAGACACGAATGTATATTTTCCGATGGGTAGAATAAGAGCTAATTTTTGACTTGATGGTCATTTGGAGCCATTTACATTCCTTAACCCGCTCAATTCAAGTTTTGCTAGACTTTTATATAGGGAGCTTTAAAACGCGAAAGTCTTAGCTCATACGGGTTCAGAACAAGAACTTTTCGCAAGTTCCTATAATTGATCATAGAAAGTCACTTATCAGGGGAAATATAAAATGCATTCTCTAAAACTTGAAAAAGTCCAAGAAAGTGCAAGATCCTATAGGTGGCTTGAAAACCCAAAACTTTGATTTGATATAGTCTTAATGAAAGCTAATCCAAATTTGGCTTAATTTTGACTTGCATGGCTAAGTATTCACGAGTCTCTTTAATTAGAGGTCTTTATATAGTGAAGAACGAGAGATGATAGAGTTAGACAAGTGATCATGGTAAACGTAGAACATGAAAATGTTCTTTCAGAAACTCATATGTTTTTAATTGTGGCTTTTTCTTCCCATAAGATCAATGCATTAGGAATAAAAATAATTGCAATAAGTAAGGTCGTACGATTTGAAAGGTTACTTAGCCTCTAGCGCAAGATCGTTTAAAAGTTGCTCGGGGTTGAATAGATTTCATAGCCAAGGCATAAGTTATTGAAGCAGGACGCGAAGATTGGTGATCATCCAAAAAGGCCCTAACAAGGCATGAGGAGCCCTATTTTGTTGCTAAAGATCCAAGATGATGTGGAGTATCATTATTCCTAAATCAATATGAAGGATCGAGACACACGACGAGAAGCAATTACTCCCCTAAAGATCCTGGAGAAAGTCTATCCAAAAAGACCCTTACAAGGTATGAGGATAAATATATCCAAGTCCGAAAAGGAGGCAGATCGTTGTATATCAAAATCCAGAATAAAGATTGAAGAAAAATGATGAAGTCGTGGTCCAAATATGAAGAATCTCTCAAAAACGTCAAGTGAAGAAATTCCAAATATATGAAGAGAAGACCATAATTTCAAGAACGTCTTCCCAAGATTTGAAGTATGAAGTACATGCCAAATATCAGTCCGAGAAAGGTCTCAAATCGTGAAACGAGTTATGCCAAGATATGAACTTAAGGAGATACACGAGAAGCCGTTTTAAAAGATTTTGTCCTTTGGCTAACTATCGATTAAATCGTGCTACTTTGCTTTCGGACTAATAACTACTCAAATAAGTCAATATGAATCACTTGTGATCCATGACAAATAGTTAAAAAATGCTAGTAACCCATTTCCTTTTATAATAACTAGGATTGCGGGGAGAAAAAAGTATTACACAATTTGGACGTATGAGTAGTGTTAGCATTGTGACTTATACCAACAATGATCTCGTTTTTTCACTTAGCATGGAATGTATGACAATCAAGGATGACGAAGTTTACTCTAAGGGACATTTACTTGTTTCTATTCTTTGACCCTAAAAGTCACATTCGTGATGAAAATCATACATTATGTCTTTACACATCTTCGTAGTATTGTTGCAAGTCTTTTGCTCTTCAATAAAGGTTAATAAAATTTAACTTTGGTGATGCTTAGATACTTTATTCTTGCATTGCGTGAGGGCACGACAATGGCTTAGTATGGGGGAGTGATGAGATGGCATTTATACATGATCTCATCGTTCTTTTCGGGCTTTAAATGCATAAAAATGTCATAAATTACCATATATATGCTTGTGTTTGTTTACTTGTGTATTTTAGGTATGGATATCATGAAAAAGACAAAAGATCACAAGAAACAAGGAAAAACGGACACGAGAAACAAAGTCGTACAAAGAACCGGGCCCTAGTTCATGATTTATCCAACATTTACCTTTGAAGACTTGAAGACATGCAAGATTGATCCTCAAACAATGAAGAAATGACACTTAAAACCCTTGTGAATTCATAATTACAAGTTTGGTCCCTTAAGTTTGTCAAATTTGCAAAAAGGTCCTTCAACTTTGAAGAAATGGCAAGATTAGTCCCTCATCAAATCTAATTTGTCAATTATGGTCCCTCATAAAGCCAAAGATACAATGAAGACCTTTGAAGATCAAGAATGTCCAAGATCAGTCCTTCAATTATGAAAACATGGCAAAAACAACCCTTTAAACCTTTTCACCAAAGTTTTGTGGCAAAAGTATAAACTTGGAAAGTTTATTAACAAAGGAAAATGGATTTGAAGGCTTAAAAACTTGTTTTACCACCTTTCTGAAAACACAAGGGCCAAAGGTGTTAACTTGAAAGATTCAAACTCAAAATGCGCCAAACACCTTGCAAATCCTACAAAAACAGATCAAAAAGGTTACTATTCACCTTTCACCACCAGTTACCATTCCACTTAAAACAAAGGGTAAATCCCAATTACCCACACCCACGTGTGACTCACACATTCAGAATCCCATCCCACACACAAAACCCTCAATCCCATTACCCAAAGGACCCCACACTCAACCTCCTCAAACAATGAAAACGCAACTTACTCCCCAAGGCAAATGACGTGGCCAAATCAACAACCTAGACTCTCTGCTTAACTAGCAAGCTAAAATGAACGTCCAAGATGCATTTGGACAGCTAATTCCATCAAATGATCTAGAAGACTTCAAGGGCATTTTTGAGAATTCAGTTCTAGGGTTTGTGAATAATGTTAGCTTGGCATTTGCCTATAAAAGGAGACCTCAACCTGTGAGAGTCCCTTTGTTACGGTTTTACCTTTTAAACTTGTAATTCCTTTTTGAAATTTATAAAAGTTGGTATTTTGAGAAAATTGTAATTCCTTTTTATGTTTTTGAAAGTTGGTGTTGTTTAAAGGTGATTCTGAGTTCCATTTGTTGTTATAAGTGTGCTTGAATCATTTGGTTCAAGGACGTTTATGTTTGGTAAGTTTTTCATGTTTGAAAAAGCTTGAAAAGTGGTTTCTGAATTTGCTTATTTTTGTGTACTAATCCTCAACCAAAAGCTATAAGCTCTTGCAAGCTTGTTGACACCAAGCTTGTGAAGGGATTAGGGTCTTTGGTTGGGCTGTTTGCTCATTGTGTTGAAGAAATCAAGCCCTTGAGTTTCTGCTTTGAAACATCAACCAAGGCATTTATTCATCTTTCTTATTGAAGTACCTTGGTCTTGTTCTAGTTGTTGAACAAGGTCCAAGGAGCATAGATGGCCCTCCTAGGATGTTGTGGAGGGCAGGTATAATCCCTTGTTTAAGATTCCTCTAAAAATTTCATGTTAATGCCTGTTTTGCATTTTGGTATATGATTTGGTGATTATGTGTTTTTGCTTTGTGTTTTATGGTTGCAATCTGTTAGTTGTCACCTAGTATATCTGTTTGAATGATAAAATCAGTAGGTTGTGTTTAAAAATCACAAGTTGCTTTGAAAAGTGGTGGATTAAGGACTGTTTGGGTTTACTGGTTTATAAGGCCTTGTGGCTTTGAGCCCTTGGTTCTTAGGGTTTGGGAAGTCTAAACAAGTCATTTTGAACAAGTTTTAGTCCTTTGTTAAGTTTCTGAAAGTTTGGAAAAAGGATTGGAAGTTTTGCTAAAATCTGCTAAAAGTGCTTTTGAGATTGGTCAAACACATCAGATCCAATAACTTCTTTGTTACTTGGATCTAAGGTCTGAAATCAGGTTTGGGAATAGTTCGGGTGATAAGCTATCTATTGGTTATCTGGTTGTTGAATTTGGTTGCTTATTGTGTTTGTTATAGCTTATCAAAGTTGGCTGAAGTGGTCATTTGCATCAGCAAAGTGACCACCTCATTTGGTGTTGCATTGTGATTTCTAGTATAAGGATTGTTGTTTTGTTGCTTGGATTCTATTTGTGTGCTGCTTGTGAGGTTATTTGGCTACTTGGATTTATCTGTTGATAGCTTATAAGCTTACTGGCTTATTGGCTTATTTGTGCCAAAATTTGTCAAGTCTACTCAACTGGTAGGCTTTGATTCACAAGGTTTTCACTCAAACCTTGACCAGCAGGGTGAAAAACAAGTCTAAACACTTCATTAAGTCTGTCAACGTCCATTTTGTTCCTGTCAGCGTTTGAATTTCACTTATCAGCGTTTGACTTTTGGTCAAACTTGGTTACATAGCTTATTGAATCTGTTTTGCTTATTGGTACATGCAGCAACTTAGTTTTTGTAATAGAACTCATTTTTCTCAGTTTAATATCAAGTCTGGAAGGTTACAAGTCTTTGGGTTAAGCTTTTGCTAGGAAACTAGCTTATTTGGCTTTTTTAGAGTGCTTATTGGTTCTCACAGCTTATTCTACTTGGATTTTTGTGATTTTCTTGATTGATTATTCTTAGTTAAGCTAATTGTGAGCTTTTGCAAAAAACTAGAGCTTCTGAGGTGTCCTAAATCTCAAACCCGACTATTTTGTCATTTTGTGGATTTGTACTTTGCTTATTTCTGGCTTATTGAGTGTGCTTTTTCAAAATTTATTTTTACAGATCTCGTAAGCATCCCAAAAGAAGGTTGTGTGTCAAATTAGAGCTTATGGCATTAGCTTATTGGTTAATGGGCTAAAAAGCCCAATAAGGATAAGCTGTTTGTTTAATAAGCTGTGATAAGCTCACTTTCAGCTTTTGGGCCTTCAGAGTTTTGTGTTTAGAATTAAATTTTGAGTCAAATTGGGCTTTTACAAGTCAATTGGGCCAAGTTTGACTTTTTGGGCTAAAAGACCCATTTGTGTTGACTGTTTTTGGTTTTGGCCCATTTGAGGGCCCAATAGGGGTATTCTGGTCATTTCACTTTCATTTTATGTTTAATTAGGTCAAAATAAACTAGTTTGCAAGTTTTTAGAATTTTTTATAATTTTTGATTTTTAATATTATTTTATTATTATTTTAATATTATTTTTCAAATTTCACATTTTTACACTTTTTACATTTTTCTTAGCTTAAATACATTAAAATAGGATTTTTGCAACTCTTAGATTAATTTTATCACTTTTAGATTAATCTTTATAATTATTTTAAGTTTTAATAGTTTTTAAATCATTTTAAATAGTTTTTCTTAGTTTAAAAATTTCTAAAAAGAGTTTTTAATCTTTTTAGGTCATTTTAGAGGTTTACCAATTGAAAAATCTTTGGGCTTTTTGATAATTTATTTGATTTTTAGGGCTTTAATTAGCATTTAAAAATTGAATATTTAATTAATTTAAAGGTTTGAAAAAGTTTTGATCATTGGTAAACTCTTAGTTTATTTATTTTGATTTTTGCTGAATTTTTGGTAATTTTTAGAATTAATTTTTATTTTAGCTTATTTTACGGTTTTACGTTAAGTCGTAGTAGTAATTAATTTCACGTCTTCGTCATCCTCTTTTCTCATCCCCTTCTAACCAATATTAATCTTAAACCAATTACGAATTACTCACAGACATATAACTCCTTGGGAAACGAACTTCATTGGGTCATTAGTGCTTGATTTTCCTAAATCATCACTTAATACTTACCGCTTTTACGTCTTTTTCCTAAAAGGTCGTATTTTACCACAATCACACACACACACACACCTTATTTTATTCCGATACAACCTATGCGCTCCATCCCAATAATTGGGGGTTTTGCCTGATTCGTGTGATTCACATGTAGGGGAATTAAATCCCCTGATAGGTGTGAAAACACCCATCTTTTCTACCACTTAATTATATTAAAACGGGACCTAAACGTATAATTTATGTCGTAAATGGCGGAATTATGCGTGGTTTGTGTTTTTATTGTGTTTCAGGGTCGAGAAGGTGAAAAGTGGAGAAAACACGGCTTTCACGAGCTTTTATTGAAGAAAAAGACAAAAGACGAAGTCGAAAGATCAAGAGTGGAAAAAGAACGGAAGTCCAAGACCAATTCTGAAGATTTATCGAAGAAAAAGTCAAAAGACGGAAGTTTACCAAAAGCCGAAGAACTCAAGTATAATTTATTGAAGAATTACAAGACGAGTTCAAAGAAATCCAGAGCCAAAGTCATTATAGTCCAAGATTTAAGAAGATTAAAGAAAGGAGGGACCTAATGACGCAATTAAGGAAAAGAGGAAAGAGGGGAGGAAGCTTCCTTCCACTAATCCCTTCCTCCCCTATAAATAGACATTACTAGCCATTTGTTTAGGTTGTTGGAGGCTTGACAAGCCTCTCTTCCCCAATTTTCATTTCTCTTGTTCTTTAAATTTATGATCTTTAATTCTCTTGTAACGCACCTTTAATCTTCTTTTAATTCCAAGTAAGTTTACCTTTAATTATTGTTAATCTTTATTTTATTGCCAATCTCCTTCTACCTTTCTTGTTTGATTTGTTCTTTGTTTTGATTGTTCATGTTCTTGAGTTTTTATGATTTTGATCAAGTGGGTTTTGATTAATTTGGTTATGTTTGTTAGTTTTGATGATTTGTTTTGATTGATTATTGTTAGTTGATGCTTATTGGTTGTTTTGGTTTTATCTTTTGTTTGATTTTGATTAATTTGTGGATCGAATCTTTGTTACTGTATAGCCCCTGTTCTTCGAGTCTGCTGTTTCTGTATTTCATCATCCCCAGGTGACCTTCATCCGGAAGTTGAAGGTTCCGAATGAAGCACCTTCATCCGGAAGATGAAGGTTCCGAATGAAGCACCTTCATCCGGAAGTTGAAGGTTCCGAATGAAGCACCTTCATCCGGAAGATGAAGGTTCCGAATGAAGCACCTTCATCCGGAAGTTGAAGGTTCCGAATGAAGCACCTTCATCCGGAAGATGAAAGTTCCGAATGAAGCACCTTCATCCGGAAGTTGAAGGTTCCGAATGAAGCACCTTCATCCAGAAGTTGAAGGTTCCGAATGAAGCACCTTCATCCGGAAGATGAAAGTTCCGAATGAAGCTCTGTCAGTTTGTTTTTGTTTGTTTTTCCTTTTAAGTTTTTGTCTTTTATTTTCAAGTTTTATTTTTTCCCGCCTTTTTCTTTATTTGAATTTTTACTGGCTTTACTTTTTAGTTTAAGTTTTGGTTTGCGTCATTTACTTTTTGTTAAGTTTTAATTTTACGTCTTTTCTTTTCTCGTCATTTACTTTTAAAGTTTTAAATATCGCACCGTTTACACTTTAACTTGTTTTAGTGTTAATTTCTCGACATTTATTATTAAGTCTTGCTCATTTATTTTCCAAAACCAAAAATATTTGTTTCACCAAGAACAACTAATCTCACACAATTAACCGGAAATCAATTCGAGAAGATACCGAGAAAACGAACTTTTCAACGAGTAAAATCTTTACATTAAAATGGCGCCGCTGCCGGCTCTTTTCGTGAAGATTGAAGGTTTTTTGTGAGTGACGCGTTGGATTTTGGGATCCGTTCACTTGTGAACGTTATTTTTCTTGTCAAAAATTTTCAAAAATCTAAAAACATTTGAAAAATCATAAAAAGCATTTCTTTTTCAAAGTTTTGCACCAAACATATTCTTCTTGCTTATCTATCTTTCTTCATGGATTTTTATGTCCATTGCGTCCGGTGTGGGAAACAATTATCTGGGAACAAGTCTTGTCAATGGTGTACATGTGAGCGGTGCGGAAACGATATCGACTACACACAATCCGGATTTTGTCCTTTGTGCAACTCGACTAATTCGTACTTTTTGAACCTACCTCCTGTTCCCCCGTGCATCTATTGTGGAAGCGATTCTCATTGGCATGTTTCGTGCCCGGTTCGATACCCGTCTGGTCACGGGCAAGAACCGGGGTACAATTATGAAAATGATAATAGCTATCCACAAGACGCACTTGATTTTTCTCCATACCCGGTTTGCAACAACTGTGGGGGTCCTCACGATACCTATTATTGTCAACCACTGAATTGTTATGAGCCAAATCCGTGTCCTCAGTTTTCTTCACCTATGGATTATGATGAACCAAGCACGGTTTCTAATTATTCCCAACCGATGAACAACCATGAGCCACAACCTTGCTATAATTCAGGTTTTCAACACTATGAGCCCCCACATCACACCCTCAATCATCAATCCTCTCAGCAAATTCATATTGACCCACAACTCACTACCTTGAATGAAGAGACACACTCCATTGTTTTGCAACTTCAAGAGGTCGTTGTTTTGGTTAAAGAACTTAGGGACGAGGACAAGCGACTGCAACAAGAGCAAGTATCTAATCTTAGTGATTATACCCCTCCGCTTGTGCGTCAATACTATTATGATGATGACGATGATGCTGTATGCACTTTCAACTCATCTTCTGAAGTTACTGCTCCTACTCTCGATGTTCCTTCTACGTCTAAGGATCTAGATTCGTTGCATGAGCTTAGTGATGTTGGTCTCGCCAAAGTATTGGATGATGAGGTTTGTGACTTACCTGCTATGGTGCATGAGGACGACGTTGCTCTTACGGAAGAGGTCGATCCTAGTGATGACGATTCTTCTCTCTGCTATGAGAATTTCACTTTTGAAATTTCTCAATCTCCACCGGGAGATGCAGACGATGACGATTTATTCTCTCCGGTTTACGAGCAGTTCACCGATGAACATGATCTTGTGGATGAGGTGGAAGACGTGCTTCTTCGCGATGGATTACGGAAAGTGCACCTTCTTATTGCTCAAATCGAAGCGTTGACTTCTCCTTCCAAGTCTTTACCTCCATCTATTCCTCCCGTTGAAGATAATGACCCATTGCTGGAAGAAATCGATATCCACTCCATCCCTCCAGGTATTGATGACTCTGACACGGAGGGGGACATTATTTTTGATAATTTGCTGCAAAAGTATTGACCCAAGTCCCCCTCCCGAGCACATTTCATCCTCCCCTTTAGCCACCATCACGGAGGATGAGTGCTCTGACCCAGGAGGTGACATTGATTATGCTATCATTCATAACATCACGGCTTTACCGAATGCTCAGCCTCCATTGTCTTTGGGGGATGACAATGTGCTTACTATACCCAACCCACCTCCCGTGGATCTTGAATTCACATACTTCTCGTATGTTGAAAGGGTTTTTCTCCCATTCAAGACATATCCCCCCGCCTCTCCTTTGTTGATGTCAACCGGGAACGAGGACAAGGTCTTTGATCCCGGTATCACCTTCGAGGCTTCCCCATGGACCATTTAATTCGGGGACAAGTCAGGCTCGTGACTCGGTCAACAAAAACAAGCGCTTTTTGGGAGGCAACCCAATTATCTATCTATTTTCACCATAAGTGTAGGGGGAGCCCCGTGGTGTTTCTTGCTTTCTTTCTTATCATGTGCAGGGATTAGAGCTTCAAAGACACACTCTTGATGACTTTTGACGAACCGTGATTCCGTGTTCCCTTCTTCCCGGTTCTATCCTAAACTCTTTTCGATTCACTATTTTATATTTCTCAATATTAAAATAGGAATCTCTTTAGTTGTCTTTCCCTTAACGAGATTTAAACAAAGTGCACAATGTCCTAAGTGTAGGGGAGTTTACTCCCACATGCTTAAACATTGAGGACAATGTTTATATTAAGTGTAGGGGGAACTTCTATCGAAGTTAAGTGGTCTTTTCCTTGTATTTGCCCTCATTTTAACCGGAAAATCAATTTTTCGACATTTTTCAAAATTTTTAATCTATTTTGGCCTAGTTGTAGTCCCCTTTATTTTTGCTATTTTTCTCCTATTTTAATAAAATGGTTTTAACAAGTTTAGTTATCTTAGATATATTAGGCCCGTTGTGAATTTTTTGACTCAACCCGAGTTTACTTATCCAAGTTCACTCTAGCTAGTATCCTTAACCATGTAGACCTTAATTGGTTTATTAGGCTAAGCATCCACGAGTCTCATTCCTTGAGATTTTAAATTGTGGAGAACGAGAAATGATAGAGTTGGTTACAAGTTTGGTATTCTCTCATTAACTTATGTGAGTTAATTATGATCTTTTTCTCCCATCACTTGCTAATAAATTATCTGCAATAACTAAGGTCGTACGATTTGAAAATTTACTTAGCTTCTAGCCCAAGATCGTTTAAAAGTTGCTCGGTAATGATAAGAGTTCATAGCCAAGGCATAACTTATGAAGCGGGGCGCGAAGATTGGCGAGTCCGAAAAGGCCCTAACAAGGCATGAGGATTCCATTTTATTGCTAAAGATCCAAGGTGATGTGAAAAACATTATTCCCAAAGTCAATATGAAGGATCAAGACTCACGACGAAAAGCAATCAACTCCCATAAAGATCATGGAGAAGTCTATCCGAAAAGACCCTAACAAGGTATGAGGATAAATAGATCCAAGTCCGAAAAGGAGGCGGATCGTTGTATCTCGAAATCCCAAATAGAGATTGAAGAAATAATCATGAAGTTGTGGTCAACAAAGTTGGAGTACCCCTCAAAAGTCTCCAAGTGAAGAAACTCTATTATGATGAGAAGACCATTATCTCAAGAACGTCTCTCGAAGATATGAAGTATGAAGTACATGCCAAATATCGGCCCGAGAAAGGTCTCAAATCGTGAACCGAGTTATGCCAAGATATGAACTTTTTGATATCCCGAGAAGCAGTTTTAAGAGATTTTGTCCTTTAGCTAACTATTGATCAAATTGTCCTACTTTGCTTTCAGCTTAAATAAACTATCGAAATAAGTCCAACAATGCATCTTCATGATCATTCTAAGACAAAAATAAAATATAAGAGATACCCATAGGAATAAGGGAGTTTAAGTGATTAATTGAACCGCATGAGTAAATGTTTGTTATGCTAACTTGTACTAACAATGATCTTGTTTTTAAGCTTGGCATGGGGAACGTGAAACTTGAGGGTGATAAACATTCATGACACACAAGCCCTAATGTAAGTCTTAAGATTTCTTTACATGTTTCTTCCTTGATTGCATCTTGTTATTTTCTATCTTTTTGATTTTCCTTAGTTGTTTAATAAAGGCCAAGGTAGGTTGATTATGATGGAAAGTGTAAACCTTGCTTTATCACTGAGCATTGCATGAGGGCATTGCAATGGTTAAGTGTAGGGGATTTGATAGGTGTGAAAACACCCATCTTTTCTACCACTTAATTATATTAAAACGGGACCTAAACGTATATTTTATGTCGTAAATGGCGGAATTATGCGTGGTTTGTGTTTTTATTGTGTTTCAGGGTCGAGAAGGTGAAAAGTGGAGAAAACACGCTTTCACGAGCTTTTATTGAAGAAAAAGACAAAAGACGACGTCGAAAGATCAAGAGTGGAAAAAGAACGGAAGTCCAAGACCAATTCTGAAGATTTATCGAAGAAAAAGTCAAAAGACGGAAGTTTACCAAAAGCCGAAGAACTCAAGTATAATTTATTGAAGAATTACAAGACGAGTTCAAAGAAATCCCGAGCCAAAGTCATTATAGTCCAAGATTTAAGAAGATTAAAGAAAGGAGGGACCTAATGACGCAATTAAGGAAAAGAGGAAAGAGGGGAGGAAGCTTCCTTCCACTAATCCCTTCCTCCCCTATAAATAGACATTACTAGCCATTTGTTTAGGTTGTTGGAGGCTTGACAAGCCTCTCTTCCCCAATTTTCATTTCTCTTGTTCTTTAAATTTATGATCTTTAATTCTCTTGTAACGCACCTTTAATCTTCTTTTAATTCCAAGTAAGTTTACCTTTAATTATTGTTAATCTTTATTTTATTGCCAATCTCCTTCTACCTTTCTTGTTTGATTTGTTCTTTGTTTTGATTGTTCATGTTCTTGAGTTTTTATGATTTTGATCAAGTGGGTTTTGATTAATTTGGTTATGTTTGTTAGTTTTGATTGATTATTGTTAGTTGATGCTTATTGGTTGTTTTGGTTTTATCTTTTGTTTGATTTTGATTAATTTGTGGATCGAATCTTTGTTACTGTATAGCCCCTGTTCTTCGAGTCTGCTGTTTCTGTATTTCATCATCCCCAGGTGACCTTCATCCGGAAGTTGAAGGTTCCGAATGAAGCACCTTCATCCGGAAGATGAAGCTTCCGAATGAAGCACCTTCATCCGGAAGTTGAAGGTTCCGAATGAAGCACCTTCATCCGGAAGATGAAAGTTCCGAATGAAGCACCTTCATCCGGAAGTTGAAGGTTCCGAATGAAGCACCTTCATCCGGAAGATGAAAGTTCCGAATGAAGCACCTTCATCCGGAAGTTGAAGGTTCCGAATGAAGCACCTTCATCCGGAAGTTGAAGGTTCCGAATGAAGCACCTTCATCCGGAAGATGAAAGTTCCGAATGAAGCTCTGTCAGTTTGTTTTTGTTTGTTTTTCCTTTTAAGTTTTTGTCTTTTATTTTCAAGTTTTATTTTTTCCCGCCTTTTTCTTTATTTGAATTTTTACTGGCTTTACTTTTTAGTTTAAGTTTTGGTTTGCGTCATTTACTTTTTGTTAAGTTTTAATTTTACGTCTTTTCTTTTCTCGTCATTTACTTTTAAAGTTTTAAATATCGCATCGTTTACACTTTAACTTGTTTTAGTGTTAATTTCTCGACATTTATTATTAAGTCCTGCTCATTTATTTCCCAAAACCAAAAATATTTGTTTCACCAAGAACAACTAATCTCACACAATTAACCGGAAATCAATTCGAGAAGATACCGAGAAAACGAACTTTTCAACGAGTAAAATCTTTACATTATCCCCCATGTTTTTTGGCAAAGCATGATGTGGTCCTCATCTACGTGGCTTAAATCCCCTTTCCTGATTGGTTGTAACAAATCACCACAACCATTTCTCCAATTAAATCAAGACACCTTAATAAGTGTGAAAACACTTATCCTTTTACCACTTATTTCCAATAATAACAAGACCAAAACGTGTGATTTATGTCGTAAAAGTCGGAATTATGCGTGGTTTGTGTTTTTATTGTGTTTTAGGACCAAAAGATGAAAAAGGAAGAAAACACGGGCTTTCACGGGCTTTTATCGAAGAAAACGGGAAAAGACGAAGTCAAAAGATCAAGAGTGCTTAAAGAACGGATGTCCAAGACCTATTCTGAAGATTTATCGAAGAACAAGTCTAAAGACGGAAGTTTAATGAAATCGAAGAACTCGAGTCTAAATAAATGAAGAAATGTTAAGACGAGTTTAATTAATCCCGAGACGACATCGAGAAAGACCAAAATGAATTTAATCGAGTCGAGAAGAAAAGAAAGAAGAAAGCACCACACATGCCTCCCACTTTCCTATAAATACCCTCCTAATCACATTAGGAGGGGAGTTAGCTAATTTTTATTTTCAAGTTTTCTTTCTAGTTTTTAGAGAGAGAAAGTCTTAAACTTTCTCTCACTAGATTTCATTCTCTCTTTTAATCTTTGAAGATTAAACATCTTGTATTGCTTATTTTCATTAATCAAGTTCGATTTTTAAGCTTTTAAATCCTTATTCTCATTCTACACTTCTTGATTTATCCTACCCTTGATCCGAATTGCATACTTCATGCGTGTGATTTTATGATTTCGTGATTAAAGGATTGTTCTTCTTGGTTTACACATAAGTTCTTACACGTTTAGGCCATAAGCTCATAATGCTTATTGGCTTATTCGAGTTCTAGCTTATTGATTTTCGGATTTCTTCAAGGTTTTTAATAGTTTTAAGTGTATTTCATAAAGTTATTGATTTTAAGTTTTGAAAAGTCATCAAATTTAAGCTTTTTGAATTGTTTGAAATTCGTTTAGAGTAGCTTATTGCATTTGCTTATTGAGATTCACTCTTGCCACCAATTTCGGAAACAGTTACCTTCCATCGCAATCCTAGGGTTTTGGTACACATCCCGACGGCTTATACACTTTCCGATAGGTTTTGGTATTTGATCGCAATAACCCAATAGGGTTCTACTTTGCGATCGGTTGGTAATTACCCCTTATTCCGATCTGGGTTGCGATCATTTATTGCGATCGCATATTCCGACGGTATCAAGGTCTTGGTTAAGACGAAGTGCTGCCCATTTTTCGATAGAGTTATTGCGATTGATGCACATTGCGATAGTAAGCTTTCCGATAGATACTCATTGCGATAGACCTTGCATAGTTGTATTCCGATGGGTATTGATCTTAATTATTCCGATAGGGATTTTGATAATTATTCCGATAGATGCTATTTTGGTGATTCCGATGGACATGAATTGTTTTATTCCGATTAGTTAAGTTTTTAAGTTTTTAAGTTTTTCAAAGCTTTAAGTTTCAAGTACTTTCTTATTTAACTTTAACTTTAATTTTGTCCAAGTTTCAAATTTACTCAACGACACTTTAATTACTTGCTAATAGTTCAATTTAGACAAACAAACCAAACCATTGATTCACCAAAAGACGATTGAGTCGCACTTAAGACCGGTTTTCAATTCGAAAAGACTTGGGACAACTATATTTTATACGAGGCCTAAAAATAAAGTATTAAATGGCGCCGCTGCCGGCTCTTGTCGTTACGATAAACGGTTTCTAGTGAGAGACGCATTGAATTTTGGGATCCGTTCTTTGAACGTTATTTTCCTTGCTTTAAAAATTTTCAAAAATCCATAAAAAATATAAAACTCTTCAAAAATACAAAAACATTGAAAAATCATTAAAAGCAATTCTTTTCAAAAGGTTTTGCACCAAAAAGATTATAGATATTCTCTTTGTGTATATTTTTTCTTCTGCAGGTGCATGCGTACTAGATCTTCGAACTATTCTGAGCCCGAGACTCGTGAAGATTTAGATATGGCTGGTGTCAATAACAACAATAATCACCCACCTCAACCCAATTTGAATAACAACAACAACAACAACGTCCTCCTACCTGATTTACGAACCATGGAGGAATTGTGCCAACCCACCATGAACGGACACGGAGGCCCGATTGCGCCAATGCACGTCACGGCTCAGGAGTTTTCGTTGAAGCATCACATGATCCAGCAAGTGCAAACGAACCCATTTCGTGGAATTCCGGATGATGATGCCAACAAACACCTCGACAAATTCATTACCATGACCCAAAGCATGAAGTGCTCCGGTGTTTCTATGGATGACCTTCGCCTTCAACTCTTTCCCCACTCGCTTTCTCACCATGCCGAAAAATGGTTTGACCGTCTTCCGAAGAATTCTATTCATACGTGGAATGACATGACTCAACGCTTTTTATCGCGCTACTTTCCCCCTTCCATGGTCACTAGCCTTCGTAACCAAATCAGTGGATTCATGCAAGAGAATGATGAATCACTTTTTGATGCTTGGGAACGCTACAATGATTTGATCGACCGCTGTCCTAATCACAATATGCTCCCCGTCACTCTCATTGACACCTTCTACAATGGTCTCACTTTTCGTGATCGTGACACGATCAATGCCGCCGCCGGTGGTACTTTTATGAAAAGGAGGCCGGAGGAGTGTCGAGAGTTGATTGAAAACATGAATACTCACCACAAGAATTGGGATTCATCCGCATCCTCAAGATCTAATCAGAGAGTCAATGTTTCATCTACTTCTTCCACCACCAACATGTCCGTTGTGGAACGTACTATTCTTGATATTAACAAAAGTCTCCAAATTTTGACTTCTAACCAAACTCAACAAGCTAAAGCCGTTGCTATTTCTTGTGACACATGTGGTGGTCCTCATTCCTACAATGAGTGTCCGTCTACTCACAGAAATTTTTCTGAAGACGTTAACGCAGCATACGGTACTTATCCCACGGGAGGCTATCAAGCCCGCCCTCAAGGAGACCGTGGCTTGCTAAGTTATCGTTCCAACAATTATCTTGCTCCACCTGGTTTCCCTCCTGCAAACCAAAACCAACAACAAAGCTACAACCAATCCCAACCTCGTGCAAACAATCAATATCAATCTCAACGAAACCCATACCCACCTCAAGGAAATTCTCAAGCTTACCAAGCTCCACTTCTCAATCAACCGATGGAAGTGAGTCCAGAAGTCGAGACATTTATGAAGACTAATCAGGAGTTGGTGACGAATATTCAGTGTCAAGTCCGCAACTTGAAGGGAGAAATGGCGAAACAAGGGAGCGATATTCGAGCCGAGCTAAGGAATGATATGGCCAAACACAGCAATGAAATTAATGCCAACATGCAAAACTCTTTTAATAATCAAGCTGTTCACCTTCGTGATATGATTGGTTCACTCATCCAAGGTAATCAACCCTCTTCTTCGGGTACTCTTCCGAGTAATACCGTTGCGAATCCAAGAGGGGAGATGAAAGCAATCACCACTCGTAGTGGAAAAGGTTATATGGAACCGGAGCTTCCTACACCTCCACCCGTGATTGTGAACAAGGAAAAAGAGCAACTTTCCTCACCTCCTTCACCTTCTACCCCCATTTCCCCACCACCCGTGGTTGTGAGTGATCCTATTCCCTTAAAGCCTTCTTCTTCATCCAATATACCTTATCCTTCAAGGTTGAGGAAAGAGAAGCAAAAGAGCAAGGATGATATTCAGGTTTCAAACTTTCTAAAAATGTTTAAACAATTGAATTTTAACATCTCCTTTGCCGAGGCTCTCGCTCACATGCCCAAATATGCTAAGATGTTTAAAGATCTTCTAAGTGATAAGGAAAAGCTTCTTGATATCGCTCAGACCCAACTTAATGAGAACTGCTCCGCAGTGCTCTTAAGGTAATTGCCCACCAAACTTGGTGATCCGGGTCGCTTCTTGATTCCTTGCAACTTCCCGGGAGTAGAGAATTGCATGGCCCTAGCCGATCTAGGTGCCAGTATTAACTTAATGCCTTTAAGTGTTTGGAAGCAATTATCTCTCCCCGAGCTAGTCCCCACCAAAATGACTTTGGAATTAGCCAACCGTACGGTTGCTTATCCAGTGGGGATAGCCGAAGATGTCTTTGTTGGCGTTGACAAATTCACCTTCCCGGCAGATTTTGTTGTCGTTGACTACGAGATGGACCCTCGTGTTCCATTAATCGTTGGACGTCCATTCCTGAGGACCGGTCGCACTCTCATTGATGTAGCCGCGGGCGAAATAATCATGAGAGTTGGTGACGATAAAATTGTCTTCAACATGGGTAAGATTTCTAAGCAACCTTATTCATATGAGAGTGTTAATGCTATTGATGTTCTCGATGAGGCTTGTGAAGAACATTTTCATGATGCTTGCAAAAGTACTCTTTCTTCTCTACCCAATGTTGAGACCGTTGCCTCAATTGCTCCAGCATTGACTCCTTTTGGAGAAAGTGACTTGGATGATTTCGAAGCTAGCTTGGGTCCTCTTGATATTAAGTATGATAATTTGTCCACCAATTGGGATGAAGACATTCGTACTATTGAGAGACTTTTCAATAAGGACCCGTTGTCTCCTCCTGCTCCTAAAGAGGTGACTAATGATGATCCATCGTTAGTTTCACCATCTATTGAGGATCCTCCCACTATCGAGCTTAAGGACCTACCTCCTCATCTTGAGTACGTTTTCCTGGAAGATAACGAGAAGTTACCGGTCATCATCGCTAAGGATCTGAAAGAAGACGAAAAAGCCAGACTTGTCGCCGGGTTGAAGAAGCATAAAAGAGCTATCGCTTGGAAAATCTCCGACATCCGTGGAATTGATCCTCACTTTTGCACACATAAAATTCTCATGGAGGACGACTTTAAACCCACAATTCAAAACCAACGAAGGGTGAATCCTAAAATCCATGAAGTCATCAAAAAAAAGGTTATCAAACTTCTTGATGCGGGTATGATTTACCCTATTTCGGATTCACCATGGGTTAGTCCAGTCCATTGTGTGCCTAAGAAAGGCGGAATCACCATTGTGCCCAATGCAAACAACGAGTTGATTCCTACCCGTCTCGTTACTGGGTGGAGAGTTTGTATAGACTACCGCAAACTCAATGATGCCACGAGAAAGGATCATTTCCCTCTACCTTTTATGGACCAAATGCTTGAACGTCTAGTAGGTAATGAATATTACTGCTTTCTTGATGGTTTCTCGGGTTATTTTCAAATACCCATCGATCCCCACGATCAATAGAAGACAACATTCACTTGTCCCTATGGCACCTTTGCGTATAAAAGAATGCCTTTTGGCTTATGCAATGCCCCCGGGACTTTCCAAAGGTGCATGTTGGATATCTTCCATGACATGGTTGAGCAAACCATGGAAGTCTTCATGGATGATTTCTCGGTCTTTGGGGATTCCTTCTCTTCTTGCCTTGCCAATTTGGAACGAATGTTTAAGCGGTGCGAAGACACTCGCCTTGTTCTGAATTGGGAAAAATGCCATTTTATGGTAAAAGAAGGCATTGTGCTAGGACAAAAAATCTCTAAAGCCGGTCTTGAAGTCGACCGTGCTAAAGTTGATGTTATAGCCAAATTACCTCCACCTTCAACCGTGAAGGGTGTGAGAAGTTTTCTGGGTCATGCGGGCTTCTATCGTCGATTCATTCAGGATTTCTCTAAAATCGCTCGCCCGATGACCCACCTCTTGGAAAAGGATACTCCTTTTATCTTTTCTAAAGAGTGTCTCGAAGCCTTCAATCTTCTCAAGGATAAGCTAACTAAGGCACCGGTCTTGGTTACCCCTAATTGGGAGCTGCCTTTTGAATTGATGTGCGATGCTAGCGACTTTGCTATTGGTGCGGTTTTGGGCCAACGAGTGAATAAACACTTCCAACCAATCCACTACGCTAGCAAAACAATGACGGGGGCTCAATTGCATTATACGACAACCGAAAAAGAGCTTTTAGCTGTTGTCTATGCTTTTGAGAAATTTCGCCCCTATCTTGTTTTATCCACCACCATCGTATATACGGACCATTCCGCGTTGAAGTACTTGATGACAAAGAACGATTCTAAGCCAAGACTTCTTCGCTGGGTTTTGCTCCTTCAAGAATTCAACATTGAAATTCGTGACAAAAAGGGTGTTGAAAACCTGGCCGCGGATCATTTGAGCAGACTTGAGGACCCATATCAAGGGGATCATCCGAACAAAGAGATCAATGACTCTTTCCCCCTTGAAACCTTAATGTCTATAAATCTCAATCTTGATGGCACCCCGTGGTTTGCGGACATTGCAAACTACTTAGCGGGTGGTATTCTCATCAAAGGGTTAACATCCCAACAAAAGAAGAAGTTCTTGAACGATGTTAAGACTTACTTTTGGGATGACCCTTTTCTATTCAAACAATGTGCTGATCTGATCATTCGTCGATGTGTTGACGGACCGGCAGCTTTTGACATTCTCCAAGCTTGCCACAAAGGACCCACCGGTGGTCACTTTGGTCCCAACTACACCGCTAAAAAAGTGTTTGATTCTGGATTCTACTGGCCCACCATTTATCGTGACGCTCACGAAATGGTTAAGCATTGTGATGCTTGCCAACGCCAAGGCAAGATCACACATAAGGATGAGATGCCTCAAAATCTCATACAGGAATGTGAAATCTTTGATGTATGGGGCATCGACTTTATGGGGCCATTTCCATCCTCTAAAGGGAACAAGTACATCCTCGTCGCCGTCGACTACGTTTCTAAATGGGTTGAAGCTAAGGCTCTTCCTACGAATGATGCGAGGGTGGTTGTGAACTTTTTGAAGCAGCTTTTCGCTCGATTTGGCGTTCCTCGTGCTATTATCAGTGACCGCGGGACTCATTTTTGCAACGATCAATTTACAAGAGTCATGGCTAAGTATGGTGTTAATCACCGTCTTTCCACCGCCTATCATCCCCAAACCAATGGGCAAGCCGAGATTTCCAACCGTGGCTTGAAGAGAATTTTGGAGCGTACTGTGGGAGAGCATCGCGCCGCGTGGGCCGATAAGTTAGATGATGCTCTGTGGGCTTTCCGTACTGCTTACAAGACCCCGATCGGTTGTACACCTTATCATCTTGTGTATGGGAAAGCCTGCCACCTACCCATCGAGCTGGAACATAAGGCGCACTGGGCCTTGAAGTGGGCTAACTTCGACATCAACAAAGCCGGTGATCATCGCAAGATTCAACTAAACGAGCTAAATGAATTGAGGAATGAAGCTTATGAGAACTCGCTGATTTACAAGGAGAAGACGAAGATCATTCATGACGCTAAAATCAAGAACCGAGAGTTCCACGTTGGTGATCAAGTCTTACTCTTCAACTCTCGGTTGAAGATCTTCTCTGGCAAGTTGAAGAGCCGCTGGTCTGGTCCATTCACCGTCACCAAAGTCTTTCCTTATGGGACCATTGAGCTTTCTCAGCCGAATGGGCCCAATTTCAAGGTGAATGGCCAGCGTCTGAAGCTGTACTTTGGTGAGGACATCTCTCAAGAGACGATTCCATCCCTCACCACGTTCCCCATGACCTAAATTGGGTCGAGTCAGGCTCATGACTCGGTGAACAAAAACAAGCGCTTCTCGGGAGGCAACCCGTGTTCTATCCTTTACTGCTTTCATAATAAGTGTAGGGGGAGCCCCGCATCTGTTTGTTGTCTTGTTTCTTGTGCTGTGCAGGGATTAAAGCTTCAGAGAGCATCTTGATGACTTTTGACGAACCGTGATACCGTGTTTCCCATCTTCCTGGTTCTATCTTAAACTCTTGTGATTCAATATTTCATATTTTATATGTTCACATTGAATTCACTTTAGTTGTCCTTTCCTTAGCAAGATTTAAACAAAGTGCATAATGTCCTAAGTGTAGGGGAGTTTACTCCCACATGCTTAAACATTGAGGACAATGTTTATCTCAAGTGTAGGGGGGACTTCTATCGAAGTAAGTGGTCTTTTCCATGAATTTGCCCTCATTTTAACCGGAAAATTTGATTTTTCGACATTTTTCAAAATTTTTAATCTATTTTGGCCTAGTTGTATAGTTGTACTTTCCTTATTATGGTTATTTTCTTTCCTTGCTTAAATAAAGTGGTTTTAGATTTTTCTTAGTCGTGAACATTTTGACTCAACCCGAGTTTACTTGCCTAAGTTTACTCTAGCTAGTATCCTTAACATGTTTAAGTCAAGTTTTGCTAGGCTTTTATATAGGGAGCTATAAAACGCGAAAGTCTTAACTCTCACGGGTTAAGAACAAGAACTTTTCGCAAGTTCCTATAATTGATCCTAGAGAGTCGTTTATCAAGGGAACTTTAAAATGCGATTTCTAAACTTGAAAAAGTCCAAGAATTTGCAAGATCCTATAGATGACTCGAAAACCCAAAACTTTGATTTAATAGGCTAAGCATCCACGAGTCTCATTCCTTGAGATTTTAAACTATGGAGAACGAGAGATGATAGAGTCAATTATAAGTTCGGTATTCTTTCGTGAATTTATGTGAGTTAATTATGAGCCTATTCTCCCTCCGCTTGCTAAATAATTTATCTGCTAATAAGTAAGGTTGTACGATTTGAAAGGTTATTTAGCTTCTAGCCCCAAATCGTTTAAAAGTTGCTCGGTACGGATTAGAGTTCATAGCCAAGGCATAACTTATTGAAGCGGGATGTGAAGATTGGCGAGTCCGAAAAGGCCCTAACAACGCATGAGGGCTACATTTTGTTGCTAAAGATCCAAAAGTGATGTGAAGAATCATTTATCGAAAATCAATATGAAGGATCGAGACACACGACGAAAAGCAAAAACTCCCCAAAAGTCATGGAGAAGTCTATCCGAAAAGACCCTGACAAGGTATGAGGATAAATAGATCCAAGTCCTAAAAGGAGGCGGATCGTTGTATATCAAAGTCCAAAATAAAGATTGGAGAAAAATGAAGAAGTCGTGGTCCAAAGATGAAGAATCTCTCAAAAACTTCAAGTGAAGAAATTCCTATTATAAAGAGAAGACCATAATTTCAAGAACGTCTCTCGAAGATTCAAAGTATGAAGTCGCTGCCAAATATCGGTCCGAGAAAGGTCTCAAATCGTGAAGCGAGTTATGCCAAGATATGAACTTTATGAGGTCCCGAGAAGCAGTTTTAAAAGATTTGGTCCTTTAGCTAACTATTGATTAAATCGTGCACTTTATTTTCAGACTAAATACCTATCGAAATAAGTCAAACAATGCATCCTCATGATCATTCAAGACAAATAATAAAATATAAGAGATACCCATAGGAATAAGGGAGTCTAAGTGAATAATTGACCCACATGAGTTCGTGATAGTTTGCTAACTAATAATAACAATGATCTCGTTTTTAAGCTTGGTATGGGGAACGTGAAACTTGAGGATGATAAACGTTCATGGCTGCCAAAACCAATGTAAGTTTTTAATTTCTTTACTTGTTTCTATCTTTTCATCTTTAGTATTTAATAAAGGCCAAGGTAGGTTATTTATGATGGGAAATGTAAACCGTGCTTAAAATTAATGCATTGCATGAGGGCATTGCAATGGTCAAGTGTAGGGGATTTAATAAGTGTGAAAACACTTATCCTTTTACCACTTATTTCCAATAATAACAAGACCAAAACGTGTGATTTATGTCGTAAAAGTCGGAATTATGCGTGGTTTGTGTTTTTATTATGTTTTAGGACCAAAAGATGAAAAAGGAAGAAAACACGGGCTTTCACGGGCTTTTATCGAAGAAAACGGGAAAAGACGAAGTCAAAAGATCAAGAGTGCTTAAAGAACGGATGTCCAAGAACTATTCTGAAGATTTATCGAAGAACAAGTCTAAAGACGGAAGTTTAATGAAGTCGAAGAACTCGAGTCTAAATAAATGAAGAAATGTTAAGACGAGTTTAATTAATCCCGAGACGACATCGAGAAAGACCAAAATGAATTTAATCGAGTCGAGAAGAAAAGAAAGAAGAAAGCACCACACATGCCTCCCACTTTCCTATAAATACCCTCCTAATCACATTAGGAGGGGAGTTAGCTAATTTTTATTTTCAAGTTTTCTTTCTAGTTTTTAGAGAGAGAAAGTTTTAAACTTTCTCTCACTATATTTCATTCTCTCTTTTAATCTTTGAAGATTAAACATATTGTATTGCTTATTTTCATTAATCAAGTTCGATTTTTAAGCTTTTAAATCCTTATTCTCATTCTACACTTCTTGATTTATCCTACCCTTGATCCGAATTGCATACTTCATGCGTGTGATTTTATGATTTCGTGATTAAAGGATTGTTCTTCTTGGTTTACACATAAGTTCTTACACGTTTAGGCCATAAGCTCATTCGAGTTCTAGCTTATTGATTTTCGGATTTCTTCAAGGTTTTTAGTAGTTTTAAGTGTATTTCATAAAGTTCTTGATTTTAAGTTTTGAAAATTCATCAAATTTAAGCTTTTTGAATTGTTTGAAATTCGTTTAGAGTAGCTTATTGAATTTGCTTATTGAGATTCACTCTTGCCACCAATTTCGGAAACAGTTACCTTCCATCGCAATCCTAGGGTTTTGGTACACATCCCGACGGCTTATACACTTTCCGATAGGTTTTGGTATTTGATCGCAATAACCCAATAGGGTTCTACTTTGCGATCGGTTGGTAATTACCCCTTATTCTGATCTGGGTTGCGATCGCTTATTGCGATCGCATATTCTGACGGTATCAAGGTCTTGGTTAAGACGAAGTGCTGCCCATTTTTCGATAGAGTTATTGCGATTGATGCACATTGCGATAGTAAGCTTTCCGATAGATACTCATTGCGATAGACCTTGCATAGTTGTATTCCGATGGGTATTGATCTTAATTATTCCGATAGGGATTTTGATAATTATTCCGATAGATGCTATTTTGGTGATTCCGATGGACATGAATTGTTTTATTCCGATTAATTAAGTTTTTAAGTTTTTCAAAGCTTTAAGTTTCAAGTACTTTCTTATTTAACTTTAACTTTAATTTTGTCCAAGTTTCAAATTTACTCAACGACACTTTAATTACTTGCTAATAGTTCAATTTAGACAAACAAACCAAACCATTGATTCACCAAAAGACGATTGAGTCGCACTTAAGACCGGTTTTCAATTCGAAAAGACTTGGGACAACTATATTTTATACGAGGCCTAAAAATAAAGTATTACACCTCAGCCTTCAACAAACACAACAAACACAAAATTGCCACGAGGGCAATCCGTGTGATGAGAGATGTATTTTCTGCCGTAGGATTGAAGAAATGAAGAAAGAGAATGAGAAAAGATGCATTGGACGGCTGTGATGATAAATCGTGCTCACCAAGCTTCACCAACAGGTTTTAGGGTTTCCCTATAAAAACCCCTCATTGTGTAATTTTTGTTTCGTGCCATTTTTTATTTTTATTTTTAATTTATGCAAATTAGTTTTTAGGTTAAATTGTAATTTTAATTTTCTCAGTATTGTACTTAATTTTCAGTTATTAATAAAAATTACTTTCAGTTTAATTCCTGTCTCTTTTTTTATTTAAAGTTAATTGCAATTTATCTTTATTCTGATTTTGGATTAATTAATATAAAATAAAAGTGGTATTAAATTTCCCCCACTGGGAAGTTTAAATAAAATCTGGTTCGAGAGTTTATGATGATTATGGTTCGATGATGATGATGATATTTGGGTAAAGGTGGTGTTTGATTCGGTTCTAAAAGGGGGTTCAGCGCTACCCTTCTTCCCAAAGGTTTTCGACATCAGGTTCATGTTCCTTTTTAATTTCCTTGTTTTATTTTAAATTATATGTTTTAAATAATTAAGTGCTTTGGTTAATCTGCTTGTGTTGATTTTACTGTTTAAATTGATTAGAGTATTTTGATTAATCTGTTTTTTTAGTGCTTAAGTGATTTAAAGTTTCTGATATCATAAGTTTTTGCCCTAAGCTGTTTTGATAAATTAAGTTTTTATTATGAGTTTGGTTTACTGATTTTGCTTTGAGTTCTTATGTTGCTGGTTTTAAATCTTTGCTGATATAGTTAATCTTTGCTGATTTTGTTTTTTGTTTTGCTTATTGATTAGTCTGCTTAAGTTTCAGTTAGTTTTGCTATTTTTTTAAGTTTATTAGCATACTGGGTCTTTGAGTTTTATTTAGTTTGCTTATTTTCTGTATTGCATATTTGCTTATTTGATATAGTCATCTTATCTGATAGAGCTTATTTTATTGTTGCTTGCTTTATTGCTGTTTGCTTATTTGCTGATTCGTGTTGCTTATCTGGTATTTTGCTATTTCTATATTAAGCTATCAGTCCCAATTGGTCTGATAGTTTTCTTTTAAGCTGTCAAAATTTAATTCCAAAAATATAGCAAAAAGTTGTCTCTAACGAGACTCGACTCCTTGACCTCCCGTTCCATAGCCCAACGTCCTAACCAACTAGTCTAGCCTTTCTTTTATGTTTAATTCTAGTTTTAGTAATTAATAGTTTCTTTTATTAGTAACTGTCAGTTTAATATAATTAAGTTTAATAAAAGTTTTAGTTAGTTTATTTAAATTAAAAGTTTTTTTATTTACTTTTATAAAGTTTTAAAAAAATAAAAAAATATAAATATTTTAATTACTTTTATAAATTATTTTTTTTTTAAATTAGTTTTTAATTAGTTTAATTAGTTTTAAAGATTTTTACTTTTTAATTAGATTAAATAATTTTTAGTTTTATTTAAATTTGAAATAGTTTTCACATTTATTTAAATAGATTTAAATATAGTCTAAATTAGTTTTAAATTTTAAATAGTAAGGTTTTAGGTAATTATATTAGACTTAATTTTAAATAGTTTTAAAATAGTTTAATTAGTTTTAATTAAGTATTTTTAATTGCATATTTTCCTTTTAAATTATAGTTAGTAGTTTTTAAATACCAATCAAGTTTTAGTTACCAAGAACAATTAATCCACGTTAAGTCCGATATCAATTCGAGTGAGTCGAGGAAACGAACTTAATTGCACAAAATCATCACATTAGTAACCATATATGAACTAAATGTATGCTATCTAGAAGGTGTGTATTTTCCCATTAATGTTGTAATATGAAATAAGTGGTTCTCATATTTACATTTAAAAAAAATAATGTGTTTAGTGGTTTATCATAGTACTTGACTTAATTTGAGGAAAGTTCCTTCTGAATACTAGGACGCCTTCTTAGAGAATGGTTGGGATATACTCCCCTTTCATGATATTCTGGAATTAATGAAATGTCTGAAAAGAATCATTGGGAAATATTCTTGGGAGTTCACTGAGCGCTGCAAGACTAGATGCAATCTAAAATACAATAAGTGTTACTACTGGTTTTATAAAGACCGATCTGCTATATTAGCATAAATATGAATCCTTAGAGTTTTTGAATTCATAAATGAGTTTGCATTACAGATTGGTATATTTGCATGGTTGAAGGATATTACAGCAAAGATGTGAAAAAACCACATATGAATGAAGATGTTCGTTTTAATTTTAATACATGTGCATTGCTAAAAAATATATTTTGTTACAGGTCTTAAGGATTTACCATATAATATCGGTCAACCTTATTCTTTCGCTTGGGGCTCTTGGATCCACTCTCGTGACACTTGTAGTGTATAACCTCATCTCTTTATCTTTATTTATTAATCTGTATATGACAAAAAAATAAATTCAATATACCGTAAACTGATTCTATATTCCACAACGGCACAATATATCATCAGTTGTCCTATGTAGTTTTCCATCTTAACACAAAGTTGAAGATATTTACAACACCGTTCATTCTTCCTCCCAATATACAATATATATGTATCTCAAACGACCAGATATAACATAACCCATAGAATGCTGGAAGTGAGGTATTAGGATTCGCTGCCAAGATGGTGCTGACAAAAGGCCACTACCACCAATTGTTCATGTTTGAATCTTATACAAACTTCATTCTTTGTTGGATTTTTCATGCTTAAGTCCTAAGCACAATGATCATATAATACAAGGTCTTCCGTATTACTCAACTAATACAAATTGTTTAGGAGCTGTTATGAGACGTCAAAAAGACTCACTGATATACGGATATTTTATATTATGAAAAAGTACTTTGGCTCAACCCAATATGACCCATTCAAGGATTACCCTTTCTGGCCTGTTATCAACCTGCCTATTACCCATACTGATACAATGATACCGCAATTTACCGTATTATACAATGTTATTTTTGCAGCTATCAGATTTGGAGAAGGCTCCTTTTAACTTTCACTCCCATTCAAAATAGTTTACAAGAACTTTTGGCCCTACTAAACTTTCTTATTCCAACAATTTTTAATTCATATGAGAATTTTGAGGAGTGGTTCAACGCGTCATTTGCAGATAAAGGTGATGTGTCACTAATAGACAACGAAGAACTGCTGATCATTCGCCACCTACAGCAGGTAGATCTTTAGGGGTATAAAGTTGATAATTACTTTTTGATCATGGTGATTCTGAGTTCGGTTATTTCAAGTTAAATAATCTGCTTTGGATAAGAGTAGTAGCAATAGAAAGAATTAGCAAAATTTAAATACAACCACCCTTTACTCTTTTTCTGCCAATTATGTTATAAATGATTTTTCTACTTCAAAATTCAGGTTATAATGCCCTTTATTTTGATAAGGAAGAAAGATTGGCATAAAGGTTACCGAGTCTTGTGGAAATAAATAGACTTTGGACCTTCCCGTAAACAACAAGTAATGCGTGAAGGAATTTGACGAGGTGGGATTTGGTGCATGAGTGAAATAGAAGGTCGATATCAAGTTCTATGGGATTGATTCGTCTATAATCCAAAGTTGGTATATAGTTTGAAACATCAGAATATGATGTTTGAAGACACCTACAAGAATGGAAATGGTTAATTTTGCAGGTTGGCAGTAATTTGGAAGAGAAAGGTTAATTAGTTTAGTAATCTAACAGACATGAATTTATTTTAAACTATAGTAATTGTGAAAAGTACTTGAACTAAGCCAGTAAATAAAGGGAACATATTTTATTATGTAAGGCCTTGAATGCACGTGATGGAGATGACAATCTTGTTGCAATTTTGATGTGTTGCTTGATTTTTTACTTAATAAGTTGAATGGGAGGATAACTTATTTTCTAAAACATGCATATGTGTATGTATACCACTTATTATGAAAGCCGATGATTTAATCCCTCAGCCCCCAATTCCTATATTGCCAATTCAGCCTATCCTTATTCCCGTTACATTATGTTCACGTACTTCTATATGCATTACGTCTACCGAACTTAAGAATGATTTTTCAGAAATAATCCCTGACCAATATTCATATTTGCATTTGCTTGCATCACGTTTGCAAGAGAGACAACTGTAACACAATCGTCGGGTTTGTGATACTAAATATTTCATTCAGGGTGAGTTTAACTTAGTGAATTAAACCATGCCTTTATGGATATGGAAATGATTTTGTTGTTCCTACTCAAATTTCAATTTCAAAACCCAATAGGCAATTAAAATGCATAATTATATGATTACAAGATAAGTATTGACTTCTTAATGAGCTCACGAGTGCACCTGAATGCATTTGAATTGTTACAATAATTGTTAGCAGGATTCTATTTGCATTTGAATCCAATCTAAGTGTGTAATGGCAGGAAATATCATCACCATTAAAAACTACACAATTAGCAACATCAAAATGTTATGTTTCAGCATACTCGGTTTCGTAGATAGCAACATATCCTACCAAAACCACCACATAATGCTTTTTTACTACTAATTTTGCATTTAGAGGTTTCAAAATGTAGGCAAATAAACTTAGTTAATGAGTCTCCTTTATGATTAATCAAGTTGCTATTATTAAAGTTAACATTGTTCATTCAAATTCTATAGAATTGTGCAATTTGCCTAGCATTTTATGTAATCAACCGTGCATAGATAAGTGGGGTTAACATGTCCATATGGTTTATGTATAATCTGTTTTGACACTGTTTCCATTTTAGTTTATCTCAATTTAACTACTATAAAAAATAGACATATTTTAATAAAGTTTACAATATAATTTTAAATTGAAAATACTATTATATAAACTTCATAGTAGAACCAAATTAACTAATTAAGAATAAAATTATCATCATGATAAAAATAAAAAATAAAAAACTGTAATTAATACACTTTTCTTAATGTATTTTTATCGGAGGATAATTATTTTAGGATGGAAGGAGTATTTAGAAACCGAACACAACGTAGATTTATGTTCATTCACAAACTAACATGAAACCTAACACTATCAAAGTTTATTTTATGTTTAACCAACAAAAAAAACAAACTGATGTTTGTATAATCAAATATTAACATGTGACAAACACGTCTATTGGGTGGGAAAATGCCTAAAAGTATCAAATATTAGTTTACTTTAAGTTTTTTTCAAAAAAATCAGTTCATACTGCCAACAGTTATAACTAATACACAAATGTAATTTTAGAAAAGATTTATAAGACGACCCCGCCCGTTGAGCGGGTTACGATGCTAGTATCTCTATATTATATATAGGTATAACTATGACTTGATACCACACCCCATAATCCCAGTCATATGTGACATGACACCTCTTAACCAATAGAATTTGTTTCTTAGCTAAAAAAACTCTAAAACTTTCCAAAATTAGTTTTCTAGAACGCAATTTTTAAAAACCGGGTCGCAGTTTTCCCAAAACTGCGTTTCCATATCGCACCTATAAATAATAGGTTTCGGAAAAAAATTCATTATTTTTTTTTTTCTAACAACTCACTGACGGGAAAACACACACACCATGGGTAAAACACACACACCTGCAACTCCAAATCCGTTTTCCCCAATCCAACACCCATGAAACTGTTTCAATCATAACCCTTTTAAACCTTGGATCAAACAACTGATCTATCATCAAAGAAACATAAAGCCTAATCAGATTGATCCATGATTGCTCATTTTTTCAGTTTCTTTAACTTTAATTGTTTATGAACAGAAGATGAATTAATGTGATTAGGGTTTATTTTTATAAACCGTTTATGACACAATTAAACATAAACCCTAATCCGATTGATCTATGATTTAACATTTTTTAAAGATGAATTAATGTGATTAGGGTTTATGTTTATAAACCGTTTATGACACAAATAAACTTAAATCCTAATCAGATTCAAACAATTATAAGAAATGATTATGCAACATCATTGCAGATAATGACATGAAGGCTGAAGATGTTATCGATTTTGAAGATATTGATGAACAGTATCCTGTCCTTTTCTTTCCCAAAGGTTTATTTCCATGTTTATCTACTCTCCGCATATTATGTAATGGAAATTCAGATGCTGAGAGTCTGATGACCCCCGTCACTCCATTCTCATGAAGGTAATGCCAAAGTTAACATAATATATAGTAGATGTGGATGATTTGAAACTTAACTAAGAATGATTTGGTTACCAAATACTTGTATTGTTTAATGATTTTATATATAAAGGTTATATGTGAAATATGCATGTAGGTCACAAATTCCTTATGGGCATCGACAAGTAAGACTTCTACCACTTCTTTATTATACTCGGGTTATGATGTTTACTTTTTTTTCAAAATTTGTGACCTCATTTACAAACTCCAGTTTTGTGAGATTAAATATGTGAGAATAATCAGTTTCTAAAATGTAATTCCAAACACCCCCTTAGTGTCAGAATATCAAACTATTTATAAGTGAGTCCACTGATGTTATTAAGGCTCTTGATGAATTTTGGACAGAAGTTGAGTATACAAACTCTTATGGCTGCCACTTAATTCGATGTTGAGGATGCAACATGCCGCTGCCGATGTACCACAAATAAGCTTGACCGGAAACCTAGGTAAATACCCTTCTCAACCATATATCATAACACACTGTAAAGATCTATTATCCATGATTCTGACCATGTCCAACACTTTAGTTGTATAACTATTCCATGATGTGACAATCTTTTCAGGAATCATAGGACATTTCATCGAAAAAGAGCACACCTTCTTGCTGTAATGTACACTTACTATGCTATAATCATGGTGGTGTAGCTTGGATGAGTATAAGAAATATATATAAATATCATGATTTTGTTAGTCTTCGCCTTTCCTATTAAATGGTTTTCATCCTTTTAAAAAAGGTAGTAAGATATTAACAGGGCTGTCCATTCCCACTAAACGTCTGGCTATGGTACTGTGGAGCATACCAAGGTGCACTATTTTGTTAGTCTCCGCCTTTCCTAAATGTCTGGGCTCGTGATTTTCAATGTTCATGCTTATTCCCGCTCCATCTTGTGGCAAACCACCCACAACATGACTCTTTTTGTGCATAGCAAATAGCTTTGTAGTCGCAAAGGACAATGTTCATTCCCAAGTGATGTTGCCCAAAGTGAATAGCAATGTGTGCATATTAACTTCGCATAAGAATGGTCAGTTTCTCAGTAAGTTTCTCCGGATCTCAAAATTTTGATTACCATTTAGCATTCACAAAGAATCCATATTCTATGTCTATTTACCACTACATATATCTATATGATAAATACCTTCGAGTGGAGATTATCTTCATCATTATATTTTTTAATATTATTTTGTGGGAAATATTGAGGCATTGAGGCAACAAAACCAGTGGTGGTGTCTCATTTACCACGAAGGAAACTTAATAGTAATGATATTTTTCATTTGTGAAACTCTTTAGGTCGGTTCGCATACCACATGGCTACAAAAACATGAGGATGGTGCTCGCAAATACATTGCGGCTACAAACATAGCAGAAACATCGCTAACAGTTGACAAGGGGTACGGTAAAAAGAAGATGTATAACTCTGGAATGGGTATGGATGCTCTTCAAGTGTTCCCAGTCAGTCGAGCTGCAGCTGACCAACGTGTAGGTCGAGCAGGGCCTGGTACATGCTTCTGTCTTTTTACCAAAACCGCATACCAATATGAGATGCTTCCGCAACATGTACCGGAAAGTCAGTGGACCAATGTTGGTCAAGTATCCTTGGTTCTTTAATCTAAGAACAACAAAAATACCCTAACTTAATTTAAAACTATTTTTGAAAATTTTAAAATTAATTAAAACTATTTAAAAACAATTAAAACTATTAAAATGAAAATAATTATAAAAATTAATCTAAGAACAACAAAAATATTATAAAAAATTTAAAATTCCTAACTTTATGTATTTAACCTAAGAAAAGTATAAAAACTTGTAAAATCTAAATTTTAATTTTTAATAATAAAATAATATTAAAAATCCAAAATTTATAAAAAAATTCTAAAAACTTGCAAACTAGCTTAATTTAACCTAAATAAATGGAAAATGAAGTTGAAATTACAAAAACACCCCTAATGGACCTTCAAATGGGCCAAAAGTCCAAACAGTCCCCTTATTGGGATCAAATAGGCCCAATAAGCAAAAAGTTGTCCAAATAAGCTCAAAAACTCCTATCTGACTCAAAATTTGATTTTAAACACAACTTTTCAAAGGCCCAAAAGCTAAAAATGTGAAATAAGCTGACTTATACCGAACAACTTATTCTTAATGGGCTTTTTGGCCCATTAAGCTATAAGCTGATGCCATAAGCTCAAATTAGACACACAAGCTTCTTTTGAGTTGCTTAAGACTTCTATAAAAAGAAATTTGAAATAAGCCAAAGGAACAAGCCTAAAAATGCAAAAAGCAATCTACAGAATACGACAAAATAGTCGTTTTTGAGTTCTAGGCTATCCCAAGAGCTGATTCAAGTTTCAAAGCTTTTAAATGACTTAACTAAGCTTAATCAACAAAAAGTTTTCAAATAAGTTCACTCAATAAGCTGAAATAAGCAAATAAGCACTTATGAAAAAGTCAAATGAGTTGGTTTTCTAGCAAAAAGTCAAAGTCAAAGTCTAATAAGCTCTAGTTCAAACAAATGGGTCAAATAATGAAGATCTATCACAAAAAATAAGTTGTTGCAGGTCTGGATAAGCCAAAATGGCTTATTGATAAGCTGAATGCAAAATTACACTAGCAGGGGCTAGTTTTGGGTGTTGAGTAGTGGAAACTTTTTCCACTGCTTGACTTCTTGACTTTTTTGTCTTTAGTGACTTTTTTGGAGATTCAAGTTACACAAAGGCACCCAATTGATCAGTGGATCAAGAGGAGTCAAATACAACAAAGAAATCACGATCAACAACAACCAATTAGTACAGTTAATTCAATCAATCACCAGATATGCACCAGACATGAACATATAAGCAGTTGAGGTTCAATATGCACTTATAGCACAATTCAGCCAGCCAAACTTAACCAAATGCATACACAAGAAATAATAAACTTAAATAAGCAAGTCTAAACAGGTTTCATGCACTGATTCAAAGTATTAAGCAAGATTCAAGCACTTAAAGTTACTGATGAACACTTAACACAAGCAGATTTTACTTTGTTGATGCAATTGACCAACAAGCCAGATTCAAACACTCAAATCTCTAAGATATGTTATGATAACAATGATTTAACAGCTTATATCCCTAAACATGCATATACTCTAAGTATTCCCAAAATTTTAGGTCAAAAACAATCAAACTCAAGTAGTTATAGCACAATCTTTGATAGCAAGGTTTAAGCCCAAAAACTTGCAGCAAATAGCACTCAACCAAGTCAAGAACAAATAACAAGCATAAACACAAACTTCTAACAACACAATATCAAGTTATGATCTCAAACAGGTAATCCCAAACACCCTTTTAACTTTTCAAATCCAAAATTTTCAAATCAAAAGTGTTATCTAAGACCACCCAATCCCAAATTAGCACAATAACTAATATATTAAGCATATTTTAGCAAGATTAGACCATAAAATCAGCAAGAATACAAGTCACACACAAAATCACCAAAAATCCAAGATTTTAACAGATTTTGGGTAGAAAGGTGTGTACCTCATGGATGTACATCCACACCCACGAATTTTGAGCTTATGTACTAGCAAGAACAAGTACAAGCTTCCCCAAACAACCCTGCTAAGAATCAACAAGGTTAAAAGCACAATATCCAAAACAGAAAGATGAAAAATCCTTGATTAATGCAACCTTAGTTCCCCACACTTGATTATCCCCAAGTTATAGGCTTCACCACACCTTGATAACTTAATATCAGGATGCTATGATCAGCTTTATAGCCCAAGAATTCCAAGGTTTGAACAAGACTTAGCAACATATCAAGAAAAGTGGAAAATGTGCAAACTTTTGCACACTCCTTTTGAAAACAGGTTTAAGATTCAAGAACTAGTAAACATCAACAACAATAAACAGATATCAAGGGTTGGCACTTGATTTTCTTCACCAAATTCAAACACATTTCATTAAGTAGAATATATGATTTACAGAATTGTGAACAACTAAAAATTCAAGAGCAAAGTGCAAATGATGCACCCTAAGGCCTTTATATAGGCTACAAACTAACGACTGAATGCATAAAACCGTGTAACCCTAACTATGGAAGTTCCAAATTTGCCCTTGTAAAGTTTGAATATATGCTTGATCATGTGATTTTTCTTGGCAGTTTGTTGTAGCTGACATGTGAAAAGTGCATCCAATGGCTTGTATCAAGCTTAAAAAGTAAGCTTCAATCCTAAACGTTGGATGTCTGGTGGTTTTTGGCAGTATCCTCAATCTTTGTAGCAGGGGAATCTCTTGTGGGGCTGCTGAGTAAGGTGGCAAGAGTTTTTAAGGTTGGGTTATGATTGAAACATCATTAATCACTAATCTGGATAGTATGGAAGCTTAATTTTTGCTTAAACAAAAATCCCTAATTCTTTTTCTTGAGTGAATAGTTAGGTGTTTGATCCGGATTAGGGGTGATTAACTTTCAAATTAGTGTTAAGGCGCCAAGATTATTTAAGTAATAAACCTGGTGAGTGGATGTGTGAGGTGGAGGAATGGGTGAAGCTGATTGGTGGAGAGGGTTAATGGGGCACGTGTCAAGCCCCAAGTGGTCTAGGTATCTTTGTTTGTCTGCCATGTTTAACCCCTTTTCTTTCCACTTCCTTTCATTTTGTAAATAAACAGCCACAAATACGAATCCCTTTGTAATAAAGTTTCACTTTTCACACTTTTGCCCCAAATACTTTTCCACAGTATTTTCAGGGGTATTTCTTGCCAATTCTTGATTCTTGAAGGACTGATTTGGTATTTTCTTCATAGAATATGGTCTTGACTTGTTTGTTTGACTTCTTAGAGGACTGAAATTGCCAAGTCATGATTAATGAGGGACCATTCTTGCCAAGTCTTCAAAGTCAAGGGTCCTTTGGTAATTTTGAGATTTTTAAAGGACCAAATTTGTATTTCTTGTAACTTGGAGTCCTTCTTGGTATGTTTGACTTTGAGAAGGACTAATATTGACATTTTAGTTTTGTTGAGGGACTAAAGTTGCCAATTCTTCAAAGTGTAGGGCCCTTTTTGTAATATTGACAAACTTTAGGGACCAATCTTATAATTATGAGGATACAAGGGTATAAAGTGTCAATTCTTCAATATTGGAGGACCCTTCTTCATAAATATTCAAATCTTCAAGGGTTTTCTTTGGAAAATTCTTCGTTAGGGCTTGGTTCAATGTGCGGCTTCGTTTCCCGTGTTCGTTTTTGCATGATTCTTGTGATCTTTTGTCATTTTCTCAATATCCATACCTAAAATACACAAGCAACAAACACAAGCATATATTTGGGTAATTTCATGATAACAAATGCATTTTAAGCCCTTTTATGACGATGAGACTATGTATAAAAGCAGTCTCATCACATACCAGTCGCAGTTGTTGTTGATTTTGCATTACCGTTATCGACCCTAGATGATGCAGTGGTAAGTTTCCAAACATTGATACCTAATAGGTTCCTTCCACTGCTTTCTTTAGCAGCTACAGAAATCTAACTACCTACTGAAATGGCTAATCTTCAAATTGTCATGCAGAAGTAAATGACACGTTAACAAAACTGGAGCGTGAGAATTTTGGTATAGTGGATCCAATTCGTGTTGTGGTAGTCGGACTTGGTTACTCTGGCGTTGAATTAGCTGCTACACTTTCAGAGAGAATAGAGGGTAAGGGAGTTGTGCAACATTAATAATTCTTTTCCTCTTCCTTGATTGCAGAAATTTATGACTCACGAGCACGCTCTACAAGATATCAAGCAATGGAAGCAATAAAAAGACGCCATTTAACTTTCTGCAAAGAGGACTAATAAAACCCCTCATAGGGGCCTTCAAGATGGCAGAAGTCACAATACTAATACCTCCAAGTCATACAGCTAACACCGGTGAAGCTTAAAGGGTCATGGGGATGAAAATGATGGTTGATAGTGGGCTCAAGCTGTGTGCAATCTTTGTGTAGAAAGTATGAACACTATACATCCATATGATCTAGAACCATCCACAAAGGGTTTTTGAAAAAAATTGCAGACATTAACACCTTCAATATTCTCCGGTTTTTTAGTGATCTCAACCAAAGTATGTTTTTGGCGAAAAGGAGTGATCTCAAAGTCCCCTAGCTGTAGTGGATCTGTTAGCTTCTTCCGACAGAGGCAACTTTCTTGATCGACCTATAGGTGATTGTCCATATAAACAGGATATGAATAAATAATAAACGCAACGGAAAGATCACCTATGAACGGATCCATAGAGTCATATGATCAATCAAAAGAATAGAAAATAAAAGCATACCTTTGTAGCGTGATTCGGTAGGATCGAATGGAGACCAATCACCAACACAAGATCTACCAAGAAACTCAAGTGACCAAAATAGATCACCTCTATGTAGAAACACACTACACATCACCGTATACCAAATCGATGCTAGTCTTAATACCCGTAACTCTTTATCAAGCCTTTAACAACAACTTATTAAAGCTTAATAAAATAACCAAAAAAACAAATCACCACCATGGATGATATATGTAGCCGTCACTTTTTTTCTTTAAGAAAATGACATACCTTTTGTTTGCCATAATTTGTACTATATATGTCAATAATCAAAATCAATCAATTTAAGTCATATCACAAAACCAAAACGTATCAAAAAAATAAATAGCACATTAATTTGGCAATAAAGTCTTTAATGGGCTTTATGATTTATTTTCAGTTTTATTTTATTAATACTAAGTCTATACTTAGTAATTAAAAGCCCAATGGTTATCTCGAGTTGCGAAGGTTATAAATATATCGTAAATACGATAGACACGGTGTATTAAAATGGTACCTCAATGTATATGTGTGTGACCCCATAGGCCCATATGTGTCTGGCCACGAGCATACTCCAACAGCTCCCACTTGCGCACGTCAAAATAATCATGTTATTATACAAGCAATGGTTAGCGTCTAGCAACACGCCACTGCCCCCAGAAACATATGAGGATAGTTTCTTAAACATCTCATTTAAATGGTTTAGATATCAGTCATCCTTTTGTTTCATATACTTTGTTAAACTTTAGACATAGATCAAAAGTCATTCTTTAGTTTAACTATTCTGTTTCTCGATATTGATATTGAACTAGATTACCAAATTAATCAAGCATCATCTTAATTACATTTGGGTGTGGCCACACATACATCTATACAATTCATCAATGGGCCCAGTAGTATCTAACTCCAATACATGTGGAGGAACAAATCCTATTTTGATTGCATGTGTCGTTCATGTGTTTTACATCGCACTTGAAAATGGTCTTTATGGCAGCCTTGTTCAGGACAACGTTGAACCATATCAAAGATTAACATTCCACACATACAAAACCTACTTGCATCTCAAGTCTAAGGATGAGAGATTCAACCACTTGCAAGATTCACTATTGACGCTGATCCATGCAGTGAATTCTCGTAGGTTGGGTAAATCCAATGTTCATCCAATGAACACATGTGAGTTTGGCGGCATCATCAATTAATATTCATTCCAAATGAATATGACCAACTCACATTTGTCTTAATTCAACAATACTCCCGTATCGTCAACTGACAATGGATAATTTAGAATAAATAAATTATTCATGGATTAAATATGCTAATATAGAACACAGTAGTACAAATGAAAACGATCATACCAAATATATCAATTCATTATTTAGTAAAATTGCTTAACGTTCCATTATCCAAATACTAAAAAAATAGATATACATGAGACAAATCTAAAGTCAAAGTCCAATGTTCCAAGCATGATGAACATGTTTGGCTACAAGACATTAAATTTACACAAGGACCTATTGAGTTGTCATCTGAGTGAACTTTGAGAATTCTTATTTCAGAAACTCACCAATAGTGAAGATTTTGAATAATACGATGATTGTCATTCTGTATATGTGCGCTCAAGTGCTAATACAACAATACTAGCATCGCCATAGTACATTACTTAGGTTGTTTGAAGCAAGTAGAAAACCAATTTAAGACAATCTTCTTAACAGTTTCCCAAACTGTTAAGTATTCTTATTTTACTAATGAGTAGTGCAACAGTGCTTTTCTTCAAGCACGTCTAGGTAGTAGTATTACCATTTAAGATGAAATTCTACTATCACTAGTATTGAGTACCATCTCAATCAAAGTAAGCATTAGTGTATAAACTCAACACTAATCTTCTAATGACTTTCACTTAGATACTTTATGATCAGTTCATCTTGCATTCATGCAAGTATCAACATTAGTCTTAATACATCACATTATATATAATGAATCCACTAGGTAAACTAAAGGTTTCCATGTACATAATCAATCTTATCACGTCAGATTGAACTTTGAGATTTTCTCAATGATGTGTCATATTTAGACTTATTAACCGCCTTTGTCTTATTATAATAAGCATATGTCCCAAGATTATATGTTTTAGTTCTTATATCTCTCAATATAAATATATTCCAAGTCAAGGATTAAAAACTAGCTTTGATGGAATAATATTTCTAATATGTTAACAACATATGAGATTTAAAACAAACAAAATAATATGCTCCTACTAGCTTTAAGGGAACTCGAGAGTTATCTTTGTTTTAATCATGATCATATCCTTGATTCAAACTTAAGATTCCAACTCCTAGATGCATGCTCTAATCCACACTTGTATTTCTAGAGTTTGTACACCAATTACCATATTTCATATTCATGAAATCAAGTATGGTAATTAATATCTTTATTAATTTAACACTCGTAAAGAAAAGAAAGCCTTAAATCATGATCAATTGCTTGAGCATGCCTTAAACTCTATTCAAAGAGAGTGTCGATAAATGTGTAAAATTGTGTCCATATCTATCTTCTCATAGAAGACCATTTATAACCTATCAGTCTTACTGATTAGTGAAAGCTAATCAAATTCCAAAATTGATTTTCTTTTATGGACTACATCTAACCATTCATAGTTTGAGTCATTCATTAGATTCTAAATTTAAAAATGAGTCTCGATAGTTATGAGGTTCAATATGATCCTCTAACTCATATTCCTCAACAACGACATGACATTCATATCATTAGGTGCTTGAGGTATCCTTGCGGATATGTGAATGGGAGTTACAACAATTTGTGGCTTTTGCATTTACATGCTCAGCCTTATTATGACGTTCACTAGTGTATTTAGAAGGTTGTATTTTATTTCTTACTTTCTACAAAGATGCAAAAAGGCTCCCACTTGCTTCTTGTAAGAGGATACTTTCTCCAAGTACACAGCATGTTGAGCAACAATGAATTGTTCTCGTTTGGGATGAATAAAATACACTGAAATTTCTTGATTCATGTTTTGTTAATAACACGTCTAACATGATTTTAACAAATTCAAGACTTCAACTAAGACTTACCGGGAGTCATCCCATTCCATAAATTGATGGTTTCTTAGTTACCTTCTTGTTTGGAACCATATTGAATAAGCACGGGCTCATTCAAATTTTTTTTTAACCTTAATAAGATACGAGAGAGAGTAGTTAATGTTATCAAGGATCAAATAATAATAATAGTATTTGATTTTACACATGAGACATAGTGTTGCTATAGTGAGACAGTATCACAATTCCTTTGATAACCTAATACTATTTGGCTCACATATGTTCTAATTTGTTCAAACCAAATTATATAAAGAATATATTCAAGCCAATTGCATGCTATAAAGTATGATTATTTTAGCACTTCAAGAACTTCACGTTTATGTTTTAACAAGAAAACATAACATGTTGGTCGGTAAATATACTTTATAAGATATTGAAAAATTCAATAACTTCATTGTTTATGCCCTAACAGGAAGACACAACAAGTCAAGTACTTACTTTATTTTATAAGTCATTTAACAATTCAAGGAAGTTCATGTTTATGTCTTTACTTGAAGACATAAACATACTACGAATAAAGTATTATTGAATCCCTACTTTTGGTTTCAATAGAAGTTTCAAGTTAATTTACATACTTTATATTTATGTCTTTACAAGAAGACATATGCTTATTAGCTATAACATTTAGGTAATGTGATGAAGTACTTTTTATTATTTCTTGACATTATTTCTCTATTAGACAACATACATCAATATGTATAAGTCCTAACAGAATATTATAAGCTATATTGTGTTGTACCTTGCACACTCTAATAATTCTCACACTTGAGCATGGCACAACATCATATATGAATAATATTAAAATATCACAGATATAATAAGATTTAAGTGATACTTAAATCAAGCTTGTATAGAAGGGTTATGTAGAACTTCATCGTTTAATAAGCAATCATGCATAACTATTTTTAGATAACATTTGGGGAAGCGACATCAGAAAAGCGACTAGTTATCTTTTAAAATAATATGCAATAAGGCTTAGAAAAATATGATGTTATTTCAAGACAATCTAGAAATTAAGTGGGTCACTTACAAGGTGATAAGCTCATAGCTCCCACTGAATAAGAAAACTTTACAAGTGTGTCCTATGATTAAAAAAATGCATTGCTCCCATTAGTTTAGACAACATTTTGAATGTATCTATACTAGTGAAAAAGCAAGTATCAATTTGTATACTTTCTAGTTCTTTGAATGTCTACACATTATAGCCAATGTGAGTATCATAGACTAGTAAACATGTACATAGATATTCAAAGAAAAGTATCAAGTTCTACTATATTTGTGATGAGATTTCCATCGATGCCATTAACTTGAAAGTTTTGCATGTAATTCCTCTTTCAACTTTACCTCAAAGGTGTGTAGAATCCTATGGAACTTGTTTGTGTAAGGAAAATATACTATAAAAACATGCTAGTAATTTCCTTTCCTCTCACGGTTTAATGAGACTTCAATTTCTAATCAAGACTAATACAATATCTTAACACTTTAAGATGTGCAACCGTACGTTCTTGAGTAGGTGTGTATTAAGATTGATTAGAATTGAGAAGATTCAAGTGTTCCTATTACAGCTTTCTTATACAAGGAGAAAGGATGGGAACGAGTCTTATTCTTACAAGGAAAGACGACTTAGTTTGTTTTCCTCTAGCACAAAAGGAAACAAACTTTGTTTACGGTTTGTGTTGCACAAAATCATTAATAGAAATACATAGTTCATATTTAGTATTTTCGATAATTATCCTTTTAAAAATTAACTACCCAAGTTTATAAAAACAATTAATTTTAAGAAAAGGCTAAGATCCTCATTAAGGTTCCACCACCACATCAGTTGATCTGCTAGCAATGATAGATTCAACAGGTAGATGACATTCATCAATTGCAAATCTTGTGCAATTCTTAGATCCTTATGGGACTCATGACACAAGCAAACATTTCACTAAATGTCAATCTGGCATGTTTAGTCCCATCCTTGCCTCGGTCAAGGTCTCACCGTTGTACCGATTAAGTCATCCAATTTGAGAACATGCGAGAATAAGTCTAGGTCTCACGCATAGATAATAATCACCTTGGGTTACAATTCACATCCGTCTCACAAGATGCAAAAAGTAATTGCAAGTGATCTCAAACGATTGGACGACATGACTTAAATTTGAGACGGGTATAAAAGTTTGATTTACAAATCAAAAGTGTGTACGAGGAAGCATGCATTCATCCATCGTAGCACAAGTTAAAAAAATTCCTTAACTTAAGTCTAATCTTGTTTTAGTTTATGCGTGTCAAGTTGTCCAAGTTAAAGACTAATATAAAACCTAAGTGGATGTATTATTAGTTTAGACAATGCATAAAATAAATAACATTCAAAGCATGTTATGAATTATTATGAAAACAAGATTTTTGTTTTAAATCGTATTTAAACTTTAAACAAAATCATAGATTTAGTTCTATAAATGGTTTGTGACTGGTATCAAGTTTTATAAAAACATTTGCAAGTTATAGCAAGATATCAAGCAAATAAGCAACCACACAACCACAAGTATGCAAAGCCTCAAACCGAAGAAAAACCTATGCTTGATCTCGTGAGCCATCACGAGGACCAAGAAGTCAACTAAGGGTAAGTCAACATAACCATAAAGTGGGCTCCTACTTGCTCCAAGACCATCAAGAGCAAGTAGAACCCAAAATGAACATGAGACCCAAATCTGCCTAAATATTTCAGTCGACTTCTAAGGCCCAAAACCCATAGAAGGAATCTTCCCTAGCCTGAGTTCCAGTTGATATTTTTGAAGGCCTATGAGTTGTGAATTAGCACACCAAATTTGGGCTTCTATCTCCTTATAGAACTCCGGGAAATCACATTTTAGTGCAGGTCACTCAGCAGCTCCGAATTTCACAATATGTCTTTAATTCTTTAGCCATTCTCATCCAAGCATCGGTTACAAATGATTTATGACTAAAAACATTTAACCTATCATTAACCTACTGTAAAATGCCCAAACAATGGCTATAACCAACATCAAAAGCATATTAATGAAGCCGAAACAATGGCAAATCCCCAAAACTGAAATTAAATGCAAATCAACACACAACATGTCACATTTGGTCTAGGTTTTCATCGGCTTTGCATACGAAACATAATAATACCATAATATTATGAATATAAAAAGGTGTTGGCTAAGTCCATGGAAAAATATGCATGTATTTGCCATGGAAATAAAATTAAACAACAAGAAACACTTATTAGCCAACGAAATCGAAGAAATAATCAACAATTAATTAAGCCCCCGATTGGTACGTATAACCGATGACCTTAGAATATTAAAACCATATTTTAAACACCTTATAATTTTCATATAATTACAGAAATCATGTCTATGGGGCTGTTCTAAAACCGATTCACAAATCGTGCCAAAACACGCATTTTTAGGTCATTTTACACGTACCGGCAACAAAACCAATTAAGATATGCGTAACCCGTGGCCATGGAATAAAAAAATACAAATCATAAGACCATATTATGGTTTGTTTTAACACGAAAATTAAGCCCTTGGGGCTGTTTTATTTTTTCTTTATTAATCCTCAAAAAACACGCGATTTGGCCACTTTTACGCATACCCGATAATCATATGACATCATATGATGGCTCGTGATACCACTATAGGTGATTGTCCATATAAACATGATATTAATAAATAATAAACGCAACGGAAAGATCACCTATGAACGGATCCATAGAGTCATATGATCAATCAAAAGAATAGACAATAAAAGCATACCTTTGTAGCGTGATTCGGTAGGATCGAATGGAGACCAATCACCAACACAAGATCTACCAAGAAACTCAAGTGACCAAAATAGATCACCTCTATGTAGAAACACACTACACATCACCGTATACCAAATCGATGCTAGTCTTAATACCCGTAACTCTTTATCAAGCCTTTAACAAAAACTTCTTAAAGCTTAATAAAAATAACCAAAAAAACAAATCACCACCATGGATGATATATGTAGCCGTCACTTTTTTTCTTTAAGAAAATGACATACCTTTTGTTTGCCATAATTTGTACTATATATGTCAATAATCAAAATCAATCAATTTTAGTCATATCACAAAACCAAAACGTATCAAAAAAATAAATAGCACATTAATTTGGCAATAAAGTCTTTAATGGGATTTATGATTTATTTTCAATTTTATTTTATTATTACTAAGTCTATACTTAGTAATTAAAAGCCCAATGGTTATCTCGAGTTGCGAAGGTTATAAATATATCGTAAATACGATAGACACGATGTATTAAAATGGTACCTCAGTGTATATGTGTGTGACCCCATAGGCCCATATGTGTCTGGCCATATAATTAGTTGTTATGACACAAGCATACTCCAAAATGACCCGTGTCGAATTACTGGTATCGCTCTTATGGGTACTTAAATCCCGAACAAACCCATGTTGGTGGTTTGCTGTTGGTGTTTGAATTGGCGGTGCAAATCAAATGTTAGATTTGCAGCCAATGGATGTTATGATTGTTGTAATCTTAGCGAGGAGTTCCCCAACCAAATCAGATGCAAATATGGTTGCATTTAGAAAGTGGATAAATAAATTTGTAGGTGGAAACGCCTCTTGGGAAACAACTCATGTCAGGTTAGTTTCATAAATATTAAAAACACGATGAGGTTTCAAATGTATAAGAATATTAAATTTTCTATATTTAAATTACATGTTTTTGATTGATTTGTAATGTTTTTGGTACTGGGCCCGTATGGTGAACTCCAGCAACTGTAGTGCTATCCACAATGGTCTAAATGCCTTCATGACGATTGGCTTAGTAGAGAAGGCTAAGAAGGTAAGTGAAAGTGGGTTTTTACCAAGTATAAAAAATATCGTTGTTCCAGTCTCTTCGAATTGAGAAAGGGAAAAATGTGCGACTCGGTCTTCTTTTGGTGGGAAACAATAGATTGGTCGTTGTAGTAAAATTAAATGCAAGACTTTAAAGTAAATGGTGCGTAATTAAAGCTAAAACTAATTAAAACAGAAATGGTGCAATATTAAAACTTTAAAAAGAAAATTAATTAAATGACAAAAAATTAAAGCGTGACGAAAAATTAATTTGACAATGTAATAAAAATTTAAACTTTAAAATTAAACTAAGACAAGCAATGAAAATAACACTAAATAAAAATGGCGGGAAAAATAAATGCTTGAGATTAAAACAGAGGATAAACAAAACCTGAGTCGGAATCCGAAATACTGTCACTATCCGGGATACCTAATCTTACTTTGCTTATCCGGAATAAGTCTGTCACACTTATCCGCAATCTGAATTTGCTCCTTATCCGGAATAATTGAGTGAAGCTTTATCCGGAATAACCACCTTTCTCTTATACGGAATCCGAGTTTCGAAGCTTATCCGGAATCTAGTACTGTCACACTTATCCGGAATAATTTCTTCTCCACTATATCCAGAATATGAGTCCGGAAGACTATCCGGAATCGAGACTGCTGCTTATCCAGAATTTCCTTCTGTAGCTTATCCGGAATAATCAAAAAATGCCCTTATCCGGAATTTGACTTGAACTCCTTATCCGGAAAGTGCAATCCTTCGACTATCAGGAATATCCAAATGTTGCTTATCCGGAGTCAGGTTGTAATCTTTATCCGGAATACTGGATGGACGAGTTATCCAGAACCCGACGTTCTGAGGCTTATCCGGAATACCTTTCTGTTGCTTATTCGGAATAGCCTACAATCCACTATCCGGAATAAGTCTTCAAGTGCTTATCTGGAATTCTTCCAAGCTAGCTATCCGGAATACCTGATCAGATCCTTATCCGGAATATCAATTACTTACCACTATCTGGGACATGAGGGTTTCAAGGGAAAGAAGGGTTGTGGCTTATCCGGAATAATAGGGTTTTAAACAAACCCGGATAGGAATAAAAATTAAATAAGCTAAAAACTAATATTAAGCTAAAAACAAATAAGCACTTAAGTAAAACTTGACCAAAATCAATTTTAAGAAAAATCTATTAAACCAAAATTTAAAAACTTTTAAAAACACTAAATAATAAAAATATTTAAAAACAACTTTTTATAAAAATTAACTAATAAGAACTTAATTAAATTTAAGAAAAACACAACAAGCTATAAAATCAATAAGCTAACACAATCATAAACATAAAAACATAACAATCAATCAAATAAGCATAACAATAAGCACATAAGCATAAAGATTAAATAAAGAACATGAAAGGTAGAATGAGAGATTAATTAAAACTTGATTAAAATTAAGATTCAACAATTAAAGTAAAGACAAGAATTAAAAGCTTATAAATTTAAGGTGCAAGACAAGAAATTAAAGGTGCAATTATGTAAAGGACATTAAGAAAAGTGCAAGTAATTAAATTGGAAGACTAGTTTGTCAAAATAGCCAACACCTCCTAATGTGTCATTAGGAGGGTATTTATAGTGATTAGGGAGATTAGCATGTGTTGCTTCCTTCTTTCTCTTCCCGTCCTTTCGTCTTCTAAATTCTTAGACTTTTTCGACTTTGTCTCAGGATTATTTGAACTCGTCTTATAATGTCTTCATTTATTAGACTTGAGTTCTTCGGCTTTATTAAAACTTCCGTCTTTAGACTTTTCTTCGCTAAATCTTCAGAATAAGCCTTGAACTTCCGTTCTTTTTGCACTCTTGATCTTTTGACTTCGTCTTTTGTCTTTTTCTTCGATAAAAGCCCGTGAAAGCCCATGTTTTCCTCCCTTTTCATATTTTGGTCCTAAATCACAACAAAAACACAAACCACGCATAATTCCGACATTTACGACATAAAATACACGTTTTGGCTTGGTTATTATTATAGTTAAGCGGTAAAAGGATGGGTGTTTTCACACCTATCAAATCCCCTACACTTGACCATTGCAATGTCCTCATGCAATGTATTAATTACAAAGAAAGTTTTACATTCTCCATCATAATCAATCTACCTTGGCCTTTATTAAAGAGACAAAATATTTAAAGGAAGAAAAGAAGTAAAAAGATCAAAACTTACCTTAGGGTTTTGGAAATGTCATGAATGATTATCATCCTTAAGTTTCACGTTCCCCATACCAAGCTTAAAAACGAGATCATTGTTATTATAAGTCAGCAAACTATCACAAACTCATGTGGGCCAATTATTTACTTAGACTCCCTTATTCCTAGGTGTATCTCTTATATATTATTGTTGTCTTGAATGATCACGAGGATGCATTGTTGACTTATTTCAATAATTATTAGGCTGAAAATAAAGTAGGACGATTTAATCAATTGTTAGCTAAAGGACAAAATCTTTTAAAACTGCTTCTCGGGACCTCATAAAGTTCATATCTTGGCATAACTCGCTTCACGATTTGAGAACTTTCTCGGACCGATATTTGGCAGCGACTTCATACTTCAAATCTTGAGAGACGTTCATGAAATAATGGTCTTCTCTTCATTATAGGAATTTCTTCACTTGACCTTTTTGAGAGATTCTTCATATTCGGACCACGACTTCTTTATTTTTCTCCAATCTTTATTTGCGATTTTGATATACAACGATCCGCCTCCTTTTAGGACTTGGATCTATTTATCCTCATACCTTGCTAGGGTCTTTTCGGATAGACTTCTCCATGATATTTAGGGGAGTTTTTGCTTTTCGTCGTGTGTCTTGATCCTTCATATTGATTTTTGATAAATGATTCTTCACATCACTTGGGATCTTTAGCAACAAAATGTAGCCCTTATGCCTTGTTAGGGCCTTTTCGGACTCGCCAATCTTCGCATCCCGCTTCAATAAGTTATGCCTTGGCTATGAACTCTAATTAATACCGAGCAACTTTTAAACGATCTTGGGCTAGAAGCTAAGTAACTTTTTAAATCGTACAACCTTATTTATTGCAAATATATTTATGAACAAGCTATAGGAGAAAAAGCTTATAATCAACTCACATAAATTCATGAAAGAATACCAAACTTATAATTGACTCTATCATCTCTCGTTATCCACAATTTAAAATCTCAAGGAACGAGACTCGTGGATGCTTAGCCAATTAAATCAATGTTTTGGGTTTTCAAGTCATCTATAGGATCTTGCAAATTCTTAGACTTTTTCAAGTTTAGAATTCGCATTTTAAAGTTCCCTTGATAAACGACTTTCTAGGATCAATTATAGGAACTTGCGAAAAGTTGTTGTTCTTAACCCGTAGGAGTTAAAACTTTCGCGTTTTAAAGTTCCCTAAATAAAAGCCTAGCAAAACTTGACTTAAACACGTTAAGGATACTAGCTAGAGTAAACTTTAGATAAGTAAACTCGGGTTGAGTCAAAAGATTCACAACGTTTAAAAATTAAAACCACTTTATTAAAATTTATTCTAGCAACGAAATAAAATAACTGTAACAAAGGAAAAACTACTAGGCCAAAATAGATCAAAAATTTTAAAAAATATCAAAAAATCAATTTTCCGGTTAAAATGAGGACAAAAACAAGGAAAAACCCACTTAACTTCGATAGAAGTCCCCCCTACACTTAATATAAACATTGTCCTCAATGTTTAAGCATGTGGAAGTAACCTCCCCTACACATAGGACATTGTGCACTTTGTTTAAATCTCGCTAAGGAAGAGACAACTAAAGTGATTCCTATTTCAATCATAATTGATAAAATAATGAATCAAAAGAGTTTAGGATAGAACCGGGAAGACGGGAACACGGAATCACGGGTCGTCAAAAGTCATCAAGAATGGATCTTTGAAAGCTCGAATCCCTGCACATGATAAGAAAGAGAACAACATACACATACTCTCCCCTATACTTATTATAAAAACAAAGGAAAAAGGATAGATACTTGGGTTGCCTCCCAAGAAGCGCTTGTGTTTGTTAACCGAGTCGTGAGCCTGACTCGAACTTGATTAGCATAGGAAGAAGCTTGAAGCATATCAACCGGGATCAAATACATGGTTTTCATCCATCAAATAGCACAAGCTTAAGGCGAACAAGGCAAGCCAAAGAAGAGTAGGAAAGGTTCCCTTAAGCAGAGATGGAGCACGGTGGTAGCAAGGGGGATGAGGTGCAAGCATATCTTCACAAGTTCCAAAAATCTTTCCTTTTATTTCATCAGATGGATACTGAGATGGCTTAAAAATTTCAATACCGGGATCGAACACCTTTTCCTTTAGGGGAAAATAACACTCAGGCTTAGTAGAATTTGAAGAGGATCCGCTCATAAATCACACAATCTCATCCTCAGAGGGAGGATAGAGAGGTGTCAAAACATAGGTACTGCGGATATCGGTGTCGTCCGACTTCTTCTCCTTTGAAGAGGGTTTCTTCATATCCAAAGGAGGATAAAGACCATAATCATCAAAGTCCAAAGGAGGAGCATCACTCTCATTTGGGAAGTAAGTGTTGAGAAAAGTAGCAAAGTCTTCCTCAAATGAGTAGTCATCCATAGTAGGATCAAGCATTGTTGGTGGAGGATCTTCATCAAAAGTAGGAGTAAGGTCATCAAGAGAAGAATCACTCGAGAGAGTATAAGCCTCATCAAAATCATCATAAGTGGGCATGTCTTGATACGTAGAAGTAAAATCATCAGAATCATCCATGTCAGAACTAGAATCATCATCATAATCATCATAAATTGGAGGAGATTCATAAATTGGTAGAGGATCAGAATTGGAGAGAGAATCATCCACATCATCTTGGAACAGTGGATTATCATAGCAAGAATCAAATAGAGGATTGTTGTAGACGACAAAATCATCACGCATATTAATCATATTCGCTGATTATCTTCCATTTAATTTGGTTGTGATCTTCCCCATTTTTAAAACATGCGCATCATTCCCGACCCTTAAAATGAGCTCACCTTCAGCAACATCGACTAATGCTTTTCCGGTTCTCAAGAATGGTCGACCAAGTATTAATGGAATACGATGGCCCATTTCATAATCAACAACAACAAAGTCGACCGGAAAAGTGAAGGTGCCAACTTTAGTGAATACATCTTCGGCAATACCAACGGAGTAAGCGAGAGTGCGATTTGCTAGCTCAAGAGTCATCTTCGTTGGTGTAAGATCAAGTAATGATAACTTTTTCCAAACACTTAAAGGATCAGATTAATACTTGCCCCGAGATCGGCGAAGGCAGTAAATTCTTCGGTTTGGTGAAAAGTACATGGTAGCACAAAACGACCAGGATCTCCAAGTTTCTCCAGAAGTTCTTTAAGAAGGACGACAGAACAATGTTCATTCAATCGAGTATTAACAAACTCGGCCATCTTCTCCTTCTTATTAAGCAATTCCTTAAACATCTTAACAAATTTAGGCATTTGTGCAAGAGCTTCAACAAGGCTAAAGGTGATGGTCAGTCCCTGAAATCTTCTTCAAATAGTTCGACAGTTGAATGTCATCCTTTTTTGCAGTTTGGCCTTGTCTAAGAGAGATGGATAAGGAATATTGGGTTTAGTTGGTGTAGGTGTAGCAGGTAAAGGTTGAGATGTTGAAGGTTTAAAGGTGGAAGGTGGGGTTGGTGAAGGGTTCTTCTTGGGTACTTCAGTAAGAGGTGGAGACTGTAATGGAGAACTAATACTAGGCGTGAGAGTAGGAGGGATAAATGGTGGTGGGGGAGGTGTAGATGGAGTAACTGGGGGAGGGATAGATGGTCCTACTAAGGTTGCTCCACTGCGTGTAGTAATAGCACTCACATTCGCTCTTGGGTTGGTGACGGTATTTGAAGGTAGAGAGCCCGAAGTAGAGGGTTGAGGAGTTGGTAAGAAACTAGCCAGAATATTCTTCAAATCATTTGTTTGAGTACTAAAAGAGGTTTGGATATCATGTCGAAGCTCGGATCTAATATCATTACCTGGCTTAGTGATATCTCCTTTCAAGTTTATAATTTGGCTTTGCAGATTCTTAATTTGCTCTCCTTGGGTCCTCATTAAAGTTTCAACATCTTGATTAATGGGTGGTGCTTGTTAAGCGGGTGGGTCATAAGGATTAGAAGCTCGAGGTGGGTTTTGGTTGCTTCTATTGTAGCTGTTGGAGTTGTGGTTTTGAGGAGAAAAACTGGGTGAAAGAAAGTTGTTAGAACTTAGCAAGTTACGATCACCTTGAGGTCGGGCTTGATAGATTTCCGTTGAACAGTTACCATAAGCCGCATACACGTTTTCCGGATTGTCATGAGTAGAAGGACAATCAGTGTATGAATGAGGACCGCCGCAAGTCTCACAAGAATTTGCAACAGCTTTAACTTGTTGTTGTTGATTTGTAGCCAAAAGTTGCATATTTTTGCTCATTTCCACCATTGCGCAGGTCAATTCGGTGATATCAGGGTTTGAAGAAGTAGAAGAAACATTGACTCTCGGTTTTGATCTTGAGGATGCGGATGAATCCCAATTTTTATGATGAGTAGTCATGTTCTTTATAAGCTCTCTACACTCCTCGGGTCTTCTTTTCATAAATGTGCCACCGACGGCTGCATTAATCGTATCACGATCACGAAAAGTTAAACCGTTGTAGAAAGTATCAATTAAGGTGACAGGGAGCATGTTGTGGTTTGGACATCGATCGATAAAAACATTATATCGTTCCCAAGCATCAAAAAGTGATTCATCAGGTTCTTGTGTAAATCCACTAATTTGATTCCGAAGGCTCGTGACCATGGATGGTGGAAAGTAGCGCGACAAAAATCGTTGAGTCATCTCATCCCAAGTATGAATTGAATTCTTCGGAAGACGATCAAACCATTTTTCGGCATGGTGGGATAAGGTGTGTGGAAATAGGTGAAGGCGAAGGAAATCCATAGTAACACCGGGCAACTTCATGCTTTGAGTAACGGTAATGAACTTGTCGAGGTGTTGTTGGCATCGTCATCCGGTAATCCTCGAAATGGACAAGTGTTCGGCACTTGTTGGATCATGTGATGCTTCAACGAAAAATCTGGAGCCGTGATTTGCATCGGCGCAATCGGTCCTCCTCATCCATTCATTGTTCGTTGACAAAGCTCCTCCATCGTTCTAAGATCAGGTGGTGGAAGAACATTGTTGTTGTTATTGTTGAGGTGCGGTGGGTTATTATTGTTGTTCACACCTGACATATCTAAATCTTCGCGAGTCTCGGGCTCTGAATAAGTTGAAGATCTAGTACGCATACACCTGCAAAAGCAAAATAAAAAGATACCAAAGAAATATACAATATATATGTACGTGTAAAAATAAAAATAAAAATCTTTTTGGATTTTTGAAAATATTTAATTTTTATGGATTTTTAACAATTTTTAATTTTAATGGATTTTTTTTAAATTTTTAAGCAAGAAAAATAACGTTTACGAGTGAACGGATCCCAAAATTCAACGCGTCTCTCACAGAAAACCGTTAATCTTTACGAAAAGAGCCGGCAGCGGCGCCATTTGAAAGTGGGTTTTTACCAAGTATAAAAAATATCGTTGTTCCTGTCTCTTCGAATTGAGAGAGGGAAAAATGTGCGACTCAGTCTTCTTTTGGTGGGTAATAATAGATTGGTCGTTGTAGTAAAATTAAATGCAAGACTTTAAAGTAAATGGTGCGTAGTTAAAGCTAAAACTAATTAAAACAGAAATGGTGCAATATTAAAACTTTAAAAAGAAAATTAATTAAATGACAAAAAATTAAAGCGTGACGAAAAATTAATTTGACAATGTAATAAAAATTTAAACTTTAAAATTAAACTAAGACAAGCAATGAAAATAACACTAAATAAAAATGGCGGGAAAAATAAATGCTTGAGATTAAAACAGAGGATAAACAAAACCTGAGTCGGAATCCGAAATACTGTCACTATCCGGGATACCTGATCTTACTTTGCTTATCCGGAATAAGTCTGTCACACTTATCCACAATCTGAATTTGCTCCTTATCCGGAATAATTGAGTGAAGCTTTATCCGGAATAACCACCTTTCTCTTATTCGGAATCCGAGTTTCGAAACTTATCCGGAATCTAGTACTGTCACACTTATCCGGAATACTTTCTTCTCCACTATATCCGGAATATGAGTCCGGAAGACTATCCGGAAGCGAGACTGCTGCTTATCCGGAATTTCCTTTTTGTAGCTTATCCGGAATAATCAGAAAATGCCCTTATCCGGAATTTGACTTGAACTCCTTATCTGGAATGTGCAATCCTTCGACTATCCGGAATATCCAAATGTTGCTTATCCGGAATTAGGTTGTAATCTTTATCCGGAATACTGGATGGACGAGTTATCCGGAACCCGAGGTTCTGAGGCTTATCCGGAATACCTTTCTGTTGCTTATCCGGAATAGCCTACACTCCACTATCCGGAATAAGTCTTCAAGTGCTTATCCAGAATTCTTCCAAGCTAGCTATCCGTAATACCTGATTGGATCCTTATCCGGAATATCGATTATTACTACTATCCGGGATATGAGGGTTTCAAGGGAAAGAAGGGTTGTGGCTTATCCGGAATAATAGGGTTTTAAACAAACCCGGATAGGAATAAAAATCAAATAAGATAAAAACTAATATTAAGCTAAAAACAAATAAGCACTTAACTAAAACTTGACCAAAATCAATTTTAAGAAAAAAGCTATTAAACCAAAATTTAAAAGCTTTTTAAAACTTTTAAAAACACTAAATAATAAAAATATTTAAAAAAAACTTTTTATAAAAATTAACTAATAAGCACTTAATTAAATTTAAGAAAAACACAATAAGCTATAAAATCAATAAGCTAACACAATCATAAACATAAAAACATAACAATTAATCAAATAAGCATAACAATCAGCACATAAGCATAAAAATTAAATCAAGAACAAGAAAGGTAGAATGAGAGATTAATTAAAACTTGATTAAAATTAAGATTCAACAATTAAAGTAAAGACAAGAATTAAAAGCTTACAAAGTTAAGGTGCAAGACAAGAAATTAAAGGTGCAATTAAGTAAAAGACATTAAGAAAAGTGCAAGTAATTAAATTGGAAGACTAGTTTGTCAAAATAGCCAACACCTCCTAATGTGTCATTAGGAGGGTATTTATAGTGATTAGGGAGATTAGCATGTGTTGCTCCCTTCTTTCTTTTCCCGTCCTTTCGTCTTCTAAATTCTTCGACTTTTTCGACTTTGTCTCGGGATTATTTGAACTCGTCTTATAATGTCTTCATTTATTAGACTTGAGTTCTTCGGCTTTATTAAAACTTCCGTCTTTAGACTTTTCTTATATAAATCTTCAGAATAGGCCTTAGACTTCCGTTCTTTTTGCACTCTTGATCTTTTGACTTCGTCTTTGGTCTTTTTCTTCGATAAAAGCCCGTGAAAGCCCATGTTTTCCTCACTTTTCATATTTTGGTCCTAAATCACAACAAAAACACAAACCACGCATAATTCCGACATTTACGACATAAAATACACGTTTTGGCTTGATTATTATTATAGTTAAGCGGTAAAAGGATGGGTGTTTCACACCTATCAGTAAGCATTGCATTTTGATCTAAGAAAAGTATGTTAACAGAATAATTCTACATCAATGTAGTTTATAAAAAATTACAGTGAAGTAGAGCATGCTTTGTGGGATAAAATCCCAAAATTTTATGACTAACCCTCTCCTTTGGGATATACCCACGACAATGGTGAGAGCGTTTTTCCCACTCCCTACGAGGACTCGGGTTAACATGCCACCGACCTGCATTTCATACGTTGCAGTTTTATATTGTGAAAAGAATAATAAACGTTGACATGACTACCTATAGAAATTCCAATCATGATTCTAGATGCTAGCATGGGATCTTTTTGTAAAGATTTCACAAACCCTTTGTTTTCAGTCCTGTATCACCACAGCCAGATAACGTGTCAACTTCAAACTTTATTATAATGAGAATGAGGGCATAGTGTGGCGTAGATGTCATCAGTATGCCAAAGGCTCTTTTTGTTGTGTCTGGTATTTCTTATCTCATACTATTTATTTTCTCTTATAATGGTTATTAAATCCTAAAGTTGGCTTAGTCTTAGGTGGGATAACTTCTGATATACGTGCAAAATTAGAAGTATATAGTGGAGGGGACGCAGACTTAGAATGGGATATTGAGTCGGCTTCAAAATCCGAGGAGTCGGCTTCTAAATCGGATAGTGGGTGTGCGTAAGGATTCTATATCTCCTCATGGGAGAGGTAAGTTTAGCATCATTCCCAAAAATATCTTTAAAGTCCTTATAAATTTCTTTAGGATCCAAATCGCATATTAAATTATCTGATTTAAAAAATATAGTAGTTATGCTAATCTCAGTATGGGACTATATAAACTGTTTTTCAGATAAAGAAGTTTTAATAACAATTTTAGATAAAATTTTCACGTGTTGTTTAGTTCCTAATTCAAGAATCATAACTCACTTTTTGGGGAATATTTTCAAACTTTTTGGCTTATACAAGCTTGTCTATATAAAGTTGAAACAAACACCCCGTAGATAGTCATGATATATTGTTATTTAGATCATGTAGCAGATGAGCATAAGTACATATTAAAACTTATGTAAATCTGAACAAAATATACAAGCAGGCAACGTGTGCTTTATGCGCGCACATAAGTTTCAATTTACCATAATTGGCATCAAGATTTTTTGTTATTTTTTTCCTGATTTCATATCAATTGCAGTTTCCATGTGTCTGATTCAAAAGATTGCATGCAACGTCACTTTTGGTGGATACAAGGATTTACATATTTTGGATAGTGACTTGAATGTTAAGGAATATGATATGTACGTGGGGTAGAAGTTGATAGCAGTTACTATTATAGTTTAGTTCCTTAAATTTAGCACTACTTTGTTTCTATATAAGTTGGTTATGAATTTATTATGTAGCTATCATTTTGGAATATATAAACTGCTCTTTTCCCTGTCTCTCAATTCTCTTCCTCTCTTTCTTCTTTGTAAACATCTTCTCTCTATTCTACCTTATGATGTTCTGAACGTATCAATGGTATCAGAGCCAGGTTACAGCCATGACTACCCGCCACAAAACCAACACAGAATTTCAAAATGAAGTTAACGAGATCTTGGCTAGGCACGAGTCTAGTTTCAAAGAAGTTAACACCACGTTATAGACCATATTAACTGAACTCAAGGCACTACGAACATCTCGTAGTGATAACCACACCCATCCAGAAATTAATCCGTTCTTCATAGGCGAAACTTCGAATTCCGCTAGTTCCGAGCGTCGGGATCCTCATAATCATCAACTTAAGTTGCAGTTCCCAAAGTTCGACGGTAAAGATCCGACGGGTTTTATTTTCAAAGCAGAGCAATACTTTCAGTTCCAGAATGTGGGTTTGAATCGACAAGTTGAACTTGCATCCTTCCACTTAGAAGGAATTGCTCTACAATGGTACAGGTGGTTCACAAAATTTCGTGGACCAGTTACATGGGCTGAATTTACCAAGGCGTTGCTCTTGCGTTTTGGACCAACCGACTTCGAGGACCCTTCTGAGGCTCTCTCACGTCTTCGTCAAACTTCAGACCTGGAACCGTATATCGAATCCTTTGAAAATCTTTCACATCGAGTTGACGGGTTCCCCGAAGGCTTTCTCATTGGAAGTTTTATTGCAGGTCTTCAAGATGACATTCGTTTGGATGTGAAAATCAAACGACCCCGTACCTTGGCTGAGACGATCGGGGTTTCTCGTTTGGTTAATGAACGAAACAAACTGTCAACGATGGCGACTCCGCTGGGGAAAACAGCCGGTTCTTCGTCCATGATGATGACGTCACAGTCTAGTCCAACTCTACAAAAGAGTATCTTAGGGCCACCACCCAACTCCCGTGGACATGTTAGCACCGATAGTGAAACCAAGTTTCGCCGTATTACTACTCAGGATGCACGAGAACGTCGAGATAAAGGATTATGTTATTATTGTGATGAAAAGTTTGTACCAGGTCACCGTTGTGCTCGTCCACAACTATTTATGATTGAAGATTCTCTTGAAGTCAATAGTGTTGATGATATAAAGGCTGAACTCGAAGGAATTGAAAGTCGAGGAATTGGTCCTGAAATTTCTTTTCATGCAATCACAGGAACCAATCATCCTCGAACTCTTCGTGTATGGGGAAAGTTACAAAATGAGAATGTGATTGTACTAATAGATGGAGGTAGCACACACAACTTCATCGACCAGGCTACTGTGACAAGGTACAATTTACCAACTTTGAAAGGTCAAAGGTTTCAAGTTACAGTGGCAAATCAGGAGAAAATAGAATGTTTTAGTCGCTGTAAGTCCCTCACCATAGTCATTCACGGAAAATCCATTACTGCGGATTTTTATGTCCTTCCTGTTGCCGCATGCCCGGTTGTTTTGGGTGTACAATGGCTAGAAACTCTTGGGCCAATCACGATGGACTACAAGCAACTCACCATGTCATTTGAGCTTGCTGGAGTTTTTCATACCTTCTACGGACTGAAACACAGTGAGTTGAAATTCCGTAGCTCGTTCCCAAACTTTACCCTTGCGGACAAGGATACTTAACGGGGGAGGATTGATATGTACGTGGGGTAGAAGTTGATAGTAGTTACTATTATAGTTTAGTTCCTTAAATTTAGCACTACTTTGTTTCTATATAAGTTGGTTATGAATTTATTATGTAGCTATCATTTTGGAATATATAAACTGCTCTTTTCCCTGTCTCTCAATTCTCTTCCTCTCTTTCTTCTTTGTAAACATCTTCTCTCTATTCTACCTTATGATGTTCTGAACGTATCAGAATATGCGCTTTTCAGTGATACGTCCTGCTTTCATTTCCGTATTTAGTAGCACACGATCTCGGTATCAACTAAGTTTTCGTCGAGTTTTCTTTATAATGAGTAATATTGGCATCACTGGGCTAATGGGTTTCTAACGTTCAGAAGACGCGGCGCAGGGAAAACGTCTCAAAAAGATCTATGGTGGACTGGTGGTTGCTGCTGCAGTTGAGAATCTTGAGTATCATAGGTTTGTTCAAATGAGATGGTGGCGATAAGTGATGCAACTACCATTAATTGGGCAACCGTTTCTTTCATCCACTTCTAACCTTTGGAATATAAAACTGTGATTCTTTGTGAATACTTCACGCGGTGTTAGACCAGCAGCATTCTTCTTTTCCCTCGCAAAGGAGGAGGGAGCACGGCTTCGACTTCGTAACATATTAGTATCAAGTAGTATCATATTAGTGTTCCATTAGACTAGAATAAGGAAAATCTTAAACCCCTTTACTTTTACTATTCTCTAAATCATTTCCAGTACACATCGAAAAAGGATTGTATGCAATGGTTGTAAGTAATTTGAATAGGTAAAACCTATTTAGTTGTTTACATTGTAGCTATAAGATCATAAAAATGCAATATATTAATTATAAATACATCAAAGGCCTCTTGATCTAGCGGTATGTGAGTGGCCCTCTAACCTCAAGGTTGTGGGTTCAAGTCTTGGTGGAGACATGTGAGATAAAAATTTCCAGATAGTTGGTGTGAGTCGTAAAAATTATTGTTCTAAAATAAAATTAAAAAAAAATTATACACACTAGGTCTGATAGTCTATTACTAGAGGTAGTTGGTTATATAATGTGCTTGATGAGAGTCAAAACGTGTATGGGTGATTAGAGTGTCAATATTTCTGATTCGACCCGACCTGAGTATATTCGGGTCAGGTTACTCGAGTTGAAATTTTAATCTGGGTTAGTCGGGTCAATCTGACTAACCCGAATTTAAAATCGGATGAGAGGTCGGGTAATATTTATGTTTAACTCGAGTTCGGGTCAACGCGATTCACCTGAGTAAATTTTTTATTTTTTTATAAGTTTAAATTTAATATAAATTATATTAAAAAAAGTAAAAATAAAAAGTTTTTTAAATAATATACCTGAATTCGAGTTGACCTGAACCCAACTAGACCCGACCCGAATACACACGAACTCGAGTAACCCGAGTTCAAATTTCATCGGATTCGAGTTATCATGTTTCAAAATGAACGAGTTGATATAGGGGAGGTGATTTGCACACTCTCCTAATTGATTGGCACACTCAAAAAATAGTGTGTCTTAACATATATACTCTTACATCAGTGTATTCATGTTTATCCTAAAAAGGTATAAATATGTTAATAAATAGTACTTTTGAATGTATCAATCAAACTAGAACGGTACCCGCGTAATGCGGTGGCGAGTAACTAATAAAGAATTTTGAGACTAACAAATATTAGTCTCTTACTCATTGTAAAGTTCTAAAAATCAAATTAAAAAACCCACTAAAATTGAAAAAGACTAAAAGTTAATAAAAATATATATCAAAATGGAAATCGAATTAAAAAACACAAAATTTTTAAAAATATATTGAAATTAGATTATAAAAATAATAAATAAATAAAAAGATTTTTCAATTTAAAAGAAAAAATGTTGTTACAAAAGTTTGTTAGAAAATGTTATAGTATATATTGTTAATGAAGATATCAACAACTTGCTTTATTTAGTAGGGAAAAATACAGAATTTTCAGCCTTACTATTTTTAGAAAGTCCCAAATACATTATATAGTAACATAGATAAAAAAGTGTGCAAACCAACACCTGTATGGGAGGTCCCTTGATATAGCTGCCTCTATATATGAATAGTACATTGTAGTGATTTTTTCCTTTTTATCATTTTAGTTGGTCTCATATGTCAAATGCGCAACTCCATCTTTGAGCTTGATTTTGCAATAAAAAATACACATGTAATAACTGCTACATACGACTTTCAACACTGTTAATTTAAACATAAATTTGTTTAGAGATAATTAAATTGTTTGTAATTTAAGCCTTTATCTTTGTATAATAAACAGATCCTTATTTTTCTCTAAACATACAAACTGATATTAGTACAACGAAAAATTCACATGAACAAAACACGTTCGTTAGGTCGACTTATACCTAAAAATTAGTTTTCCTAATTTTTTTTTTAACAAAGACGCGTTCCATTGCAAACAAATATACTAATAAACACACAAATGTACTTTTAAAAAAGATTTACGAACCAAACCCAACCAACAACAAAAAAAACCGTTGGGCGGGTTACGACGCTAGTATATATATATATATATATATATATATATATATATATATATATATATATATATATATATATATATATATATATATATATATATATATATATATATATATATATATATATATATATATATATATATATATATATATATATATATATATATATATATATATATATATATATATATATATATATATATATATATATATATATATATATATATATATATATATATATACTAGCGTCGTAACCCGCCCAATGGGCGGGGTCGTTTTATAAATATTTTATAAAAGTACATTTATATATCATTTATATATCATTTATATCTGCTGGCAGTACGACTTGAAATATAGTGATATTTTTCTCGATCAAATAATATTCTTGGAATAGAGTGTAGATATTAAATAAGTTGTTTGAACATATTCATCGGTCATGAAAAAAAACTAATCGATTTCACTTTATCTTATCTGAATATCACCTTTTAGATATATAATTCAGCTAAATAAATCTAGAAGTTAGCAAAACGTTTTTTTATAAATCTTATCGGTTATTAAACTGGTTTAATTTTAGTCACGCGGTCAAGAAACCAGTTTGTCTTAAACCTATTCGATTTTTAACCGGTTTGGTTTGGTTTTAACATGTTTTAAACCGGATTGATTCGGTTTTAACCTGTTTCAAACCGGATCGGTTCGAATTTAACATGTTTTTAAACCAGAACATTTTACTAAACCGGTTACGAATCACCCAATTCGTTAGAGAAAAACGGTTTTAAACATAATTGGGTTTTCTCTAAAACCGGATTCGGTTTTTTAATAAGGTGATTGGTTCCACTTTATTTTCTGTTAATCTCACGTTTTAGATAAATAACTCAAAAAATACATTTAAGTTGTATTAGAGTTACGTAAACTGTTTTTTCTCGAAACCTAATCAGTTTTTTAAGCCGGTTCAATTTTAGTCAAACGGTTAATAAATCGGTTTGACTTAAACTAAATCGGTTTGAAACCGACTTTGTAAAAATTTTTGTTTTGCTCAAATATAGTGTTTCACAATGGACTAAATGTAAAAAACAAACACTGGTCAAAAAACACATTGTGGCAATCATTATTAAATGCTGTAAACGGCCATTTAGGCCATGATGAGATGAAAAACATTTTGGTCTCAAAAGTATATAGTATTCGAAAATAACATACTTAAAAGAGAATGTGATTAGTAGACCTTAAGTATTAAGACTAACTTTTCACAATAACCTTTTTTTTTCAACAGTTGGTACAGTGGAGTATCTTGCATACCACCGAGGTACCAAGTCTCTCATCCCGAGTTCGAATCATCTCACGAAAAGAATATCAACCCCATGTTAGCCATCCAATTTTCCATTAAGGGGCTTGAAGGCATTGCGATGGGATTCAAAACACAGCTGTCAATTCTAGGAAAATCCCACATATGGGGAATGACAGGAGTCGAACCCTGATCTCCCCCACATAGAGACTATAACCAAATGCATTCATCCAAATAAGCTATACTTCATTTGCTACCAATACAACTGATCACTTTACGGAGATACAATACACCAAATCATTATTGATGCCGCATGCAACAACGACTTAATGTGATGTACATGTTTTTGCGACATGAGTTTTTTTTCTCTCTGACGACCTACAACGATCTGTTTCAAAGCGACCAAGTTCATTTTTTTTAAAAAAATTTAATAAATAAATAAAAAATTCAGCTTTTCTTTCTTTACAAATATTATATTTTCACACACAATATTTTCACACACAACTATCTACCAATACTTCTTAACTTTTGATATTTTCACACACAACTATCTAGAAATACTTCTTACTTTAAGTATATATCTAGTAGTGTATTTCTTTTCGTATTTTATTTGAATTCCAATATTTTAATGTTTTACATATGGAGTAAATGTTCTAATTTTCACATAAAAAATGTTTACTTTTACGTTTTTAGTTTATGAATTAAAATAATTAAGAAGAAAAAAATAGAGTATCATTTGACGGTGACTCTCTCACAACCGGTAACGATATAGAGTTTAAATTTTAAATTGAACAACAAAATAAAATTTAAATATCAAATGGTGCAAAAATGAAAGAATAAAACATTTCTTGTATTTTGAATAGGTCGACCCAAGCTCGATTGTCATCGGTCGGCCGAGACAACTCGGTCACCGCAATGGTCGCGACCGAGTTTGACGTCGGTCGTGTGTCTCGGTCCACTGAGACCTCAGCAACGTGAGGCAAGCACATCTCAATAACTTGTAGCATATACTTATTATTTTGACATATGATCCAAATAACATGCTTGGTAGGTAGCTCATATTTATATGACTAAAGAATGACCAAAGGATTATGGTCATAAAAAGTGTGGAAAAATTTACAAATCTAATCGTTATAGACTAATCTTACTCATTAGAGTAAACATAAGCACATAAAAGTAACCTCAATATTGCTGAGTTGTTAAGTCACGAAAAAACCAAAAAGAACTTAAAGGGTTTGTTAAAGTTAAAGTGGTGTTTGTTTTAATAAGATGTTTTAACTCTAAATTTGATTACGCATTTTACTGGTAAGATGCCGTTATAACGTCAAATATTAGTGGTTAGTGAGTCGAGTCATGCAATGACATCCTAACGGTAGAATGTCTTCTTCAAACCTTTGCTTAGTTATGTTAGACTCCTTATCCGCTTCGCCTGAAAGTTCTTCAATTCTTCGAGTTTTATCATTATTTCTATTAAAGGTTTGAAGGTGGGCGACGAGTTTGAAGGTATGTAAGAGGGAGTCAGACCGAATCACCGCCTCTAATTGAGTCAGATGTTTATGATCTTATCATGTCTGACTCGAAAGAAAAACAAACAAAAAAAACATCTGACTGATCAAATTCAGACGTGAGTCAGACATCTTTTACAAAAACAAACACACCCAGTTTTTCACAATAGGTTCCATATATGTTCACGTACATATATGAAACGCTCAAAAACTTTCTTTTAAAATAGGTTCAAATAAAATGTAACTATAAAGTTGAAACAAAATTAAAAATACAGAATATGAGCTAACATAACAACATAGAGAAACTGGTGTTTGAAGACAAACGTTTGCAACAACTTGTACTTAACCTCACATCAGTTTTCACCAAGTCTACAACACAATAGTCTCTCAAATGGTTGGTATTTATTTGTTATAACATAATCTTTGTACCTGTCATATGCAGTGGAAGTATTTGCCATATCTTCATGATAAGCATTTTGCGTTGAACATATTTGCCAAGACACGGCCTGTAGATTATGTGAGATAAGCAATCCATCAAAATCATTATTGGTTGTAATCTGAGCCATAAGGTTCAACTGAAATGGTCAATACCGGGCCATAGGTGAACCAACAGACTTACGCATACATGAAAACAAAAAAAATAATGGAATTCCAGACACTACCTTAATAATATAGGCAGAGATATGTGAGCCGAATGAGCCTAATTCCCGACTTTATGCACAACACTGTTTAACCAATTTACCAGCAATAACCAACCAATGACCAGGTGAGTCATGTGGCCCCGCACAAAATCAACCGTGTCCACATATTTACTCAACATTGTGGATCGAACTGGGACCGGGGGGTGTTAGGAAATACGCCAGAGTTAAGTGTTGCAGGTTGTTGTTGCTTATGAGCATTAGCAACTGACTGTTGTGTAAATGTGAATGGTCACTGATATATAGCACACCTAAAATCTCGAATATATGCATTTCATAGATACTAATGTTCTAAAGTTCTGCTATATCAGGCTTGTCGTCTACCAAATTATCACAATTTTGTTATATTTCAAAATTTGTTGTGTCAGTTAGGATATACCTGTTGACATTCTTTTCCAATGTACTTATCTCATCACTGATATCCATCCAGTTAGGATATACCTGTTGACATTCTTTGTTGGCATATCTCCAGTGTAACAATCCATTTCCAAGCCAAAAAAGTTCGCTAGTGTTCAAGGATAAGAACTTGGTAAAATCATAAATTACATAACCACATATATAATCATAAATCCTGGTTGCTATCTAATTTTCAGGTTAAATTTCTAATGTGGTACGTAAGTTGAATTAAAGAAAAATATACATGTACAACAAAAAAATCACATTTATACAGATGAACCATCGTTATCATTATCTGACTCGTCATCTGAGTGATTATAGATATCCATCACATCAATTGCTTCTTGGTGAGCTGAAACTAAGGCGTTTAAGTCGGTTCCCGCATGCAATAAAATATTCAAAAACATGTTCAATCTCATATTCGGTGGATTAACGAAGATTACATAACCAAACCGCATAGACTTGTTCTGCCTAAAACATCATCGATCAGCAACTCTCTTCAGAACCTCATATCCCTATTTTCCAAATAATAGTCATATTATTACTCTGCATCAGAATATATATCAGCGTGAAATATACAATAATTAGAGGATGTAATGTGGTAGAATGGCAAAATTTCCAGTAAGCGTTGTCGCATGTACAGGTGTTTCTACGTCAATCTTGTCATTGTTCCTATCAGAACATATCATTTGGTTTCTAGTCATGTTACTTCCACACGAACCTGCATTTTGATTAAATTCCGAGATCAATACCATAGATATTTCGGGTTGATAGCTTCGTATTTCATGGCTCGGAATCGTTACTCATTTTCTACAATCTGTGACGTTCACATTATACAAATTATACCACATTTTATTTAGAAAAACATTTTAATGACTGACGTATTATCTTAAAAAAAACAAACCAGCAGAAGAATTACCAGATCGGTATAATGCGAACTTCTGACGTTTTCTTTGTCCTAAATGAGGCATTCAACAACGAACGCACACTTGTTAAAAGCAGGTATATAGTTTTCATTTTCAATATAATCAAAATTAACTTGTAAAAGAAAATATATGTATACAATTAATAACAGATAATCGTTAATAAACTATAATTGGTCACTCGTTAGCCTTCACTGTACACAACCACACCCCTATACCACTAATAACCATATATTCCTATACAACTCACCAAAGCAAATTCCACCCCTATTTTCTACGCTTAACTTCTATTTTCTATACTTGATTTGTAGGAAATGTTATTAAAGTTGTATTTTGTGGAAATTGTATCAGTGTACAATGTAGGTATCTGAACATTTTAATATAGATCATTGAAATTTAGTGTCATATGGCGTTGTCCTTCCAACTCTAGACCACAAACTTACCAGCTGTAATAGGGGTCTGATACAAGAGCTTTGGCAAGGTTATTAATTTTAGAGCCTACAAATCCACTCAATTAATATAAAGATAAGTCAACATGGATAACTCATCCATAAGAATTCAGTCATGATTCTGGGTCAGTTTTTCAATAATTATATATATTTGCAGTAAGCCACATAAATTATGACCCAAAATGAATTTCATAAACCACCATTTAACTGATTTTTGAATAAATTACAAACGGACCCATTCTGACTATGTTTGATCTCTCACGGGTCATATGAATAAAATCAAAACAAACTAACAGGAGATTCATGTCAACCCATAATGACCTCGATCCATACCAAAAACTACCCCATGTTACCCAACTTAACCCGCGCAACTTACCTTTACAGAATATAGATTGGCAACGACCAACAAAGGTTTCCTTTGCAATTAATAGTTGCAGTAAGTTTTTGAAATATTAGTAAGGAATAGACAGCCAAATGCAGCTATAAAAGTTCCAAAAACAATGTTTTCAGTTTTTTCGTATTTTTAATTACTATGTCCAAAATAATCAAACTAACCTGACATCTTTCCATGGATCCTCTCACTCTTCAGAATCTGTATCCACACAAAAAGAGACATTGTACGCCGAAATGCGATAACCTTATGAGCCCAAAATAATACCTGTTCAAACCACCAAAGGTAGCAGTATTTCACCACGTGGTGATATTTTGTTTGTGATTTGTCAACAGTAACTGATGGGTTCAGAGTCAAAACAAAAAGTGAAAAGATTGAAAAGTATACTGAGCGGTTTCATTTGACCTTCTTCACGGCCTTTGATTTGTCACTTTCGTATGGATACTCAGGTGGGGCTGTCCATAGACCTAACTATATGACTACATGTATGCTAAGAAATGTTATTGAAAAGTACGCGGTTGAGGGGAAAATATTCCAACAGATCCCCGCCCCTGCAAATAGCAGCAGCCTGCATAACAACATATAAGAATATCCCAATGACGTATACGTGGGGATTAATCATCCAAATGAGACTACCATTAGTGAAGTGTATTTGATGAGGAGACGTTTTTTCAAGCTAGAATAAAAGTGTGCTGATATCTTACTTGTGTAATTATAGAACAAAAGGAAGATTGGAATTGAGACCTTTATTTTTCCAAGTTTACGGTCAATACGATTAGCTTGCTCCAGCAAGTAAGTGTTAGCAATAGAAAGCACAATTCCAATCAAAATGAAGGTTAGCCACATTGAGCGCATGCGAGATCCAATCTTGGTTTCTTTTACTTCACCTACACTGCAAACATTCCATCTTTTTGACTCTTGTTCTTCTGGTAACTTAATAGCAGCCTTGTCGATGTTTAGTTAATTGAGAGACAGATCTCACACAAATATCTACAAACAATACTAAATATCTTTGCACCTCCATCTGCAGCTTTAGTGCTTCTATGATCTGCATTTCACTACAAAAAAAAGAGCACATAAATGTGCAAAGCGACTTTATTTTATGTAGTAACACACTCCATAACTCAATGCTTATATGCTTTCATGAAGCATTACATTATATGATCTACACAATTACTCACATTTTCACAGCATGATAACATCAATTCTCTAATCTGGTCAAAATTGCTTTGGCTAATTGTATTTGGGTCATTGCCAAAGTGATGACTTATTAACCGTTTATTCATTCAAACCTATTCAAACTGTTGGTAACTTACATCTCCCCATGACTTGATAATACATTCTTCGTTATCGGTTTAATGTAATATATTGACCAAAACATTCAGTATACTTCCTGCTCGATGTGACTTTCCTGTAAAAGCAGTCAGCTGGTGGAGTGCTCGGATGACACCGCCTTGTGTCACTACCACCACCCTCTCCCCTGTAAAAAGTTAATAATGTTTAGTACAGTAGTAAAATATATTTCATTATAGCAGTAAATCGGTGAAGTGCAAAGGAGAATAGGAAAATTTTCAGAAGCACGAACGTGCAGATATCTACGCTTACTTAATTCATCCTAAGATGATCGCCTATATGGAAGATGCACAATAATAAGAATATATGGAAAATTCTTTTTTTAGATTTTTCAATGTTAGTGAATCCACTCTCGGAAGTAAATTTTAATCCTGTTTGAATTTGATCTAAAACAAAACTATTAGACCAAACATAACATTTGACGTGAAACAACACTATTAGACTTTAACTTCAACTCATAACAATATACATTTTCAGTAAAAGGTTTTAGTAGGTCGCATGCTTAAGTAATCCTCATATATATTTAATTGTCTTTCAAATTCAAATAAAAATGACAAAGAAGCGCAGGTCAATCCATCCCAACGCGAACAGACTCTTTTCATTTGTACATGTTAAGGGGTGTTTGTTTCGACTTATAATCTGGAAAAATAAGAAAACTTTGTTATCTTTATAGCATGTTATTTGTGGCCATGGCTTTGACATACTACTCTAGTTTGGCTTAAACCTGCTGACCAAAAATATTACCGTGACCCACGTGAGAGGTGTGATCTGTGCATGTCCAGCCATTGCAAGTTCAGAACTTGTAGCGAGTGCCTCATTGGTCGTGTGGGTTTATTTGACAGGATTCATTTTCTGTGATTCTTTTTATAAACCTATAATAACAAAAAAAATAGCAAGAACAAATGATAAACCACCACGATAGTAAATCAGAATATGCTTACCTGGTTGATATGAAGCATGATGGATATATAAATATACAAAAACATGATCCTTACCTGGTTGATATGGTAGAGATGCAAAGTAACTGAGTCATCCATTTTTTAAAGTAAAGACTGTCGTTATCGATCACAATTACAACATAGAGGTCCATCTGAAACACGAGAAGGTTTATACGAATGTGGGAAATCTTCTAAATTGAAAGGGAATTTGCAGGCCGGGAGGTTTCATGACATCAAAGTAGTGAGTATCGATTTCAATAGCTGGATAGCATTAAATGACGTAATTCCAATATGCTGACCAACACAAAGACCTGTTAGTAAACTATCTACATCAGCAGAGCAAATAGTTAACAAAGCCTCTATTAAATTTGAAAATGGACACATCCAAAGGTAGATAATTGCAACATAAAAAAGAAAAGCGAACTTGAAGATTACGGTATAGGGAGAGACTGATTTGGAAGGGAGAGACTGATTTTAATACGAAATTTATAATAAAAAAGTATGAATGAACATATAAACTTCCATCCCTTTGTATAAAGCTCTAATGCAAGGTGAATAATGTGGCTCAGTGACAACCTTTATATCTATTTCTACGTAACTGATGAAGTGTTTCAGTTGATGTAACATCTGCTTTAAGATGCTTTTGACTTTCCCTGCGATTTTAAATAAGGAAAATATATGTTGAATCACTAAAATGTCACCGGATATAAATCATAAATTTAGAAATCTAGAGAAGTGCTTAAGGTAATCATGTAAACATCTATAGTTCCACAAATAGATACCTGAACCAACTGAGTGAGTTCCGCCTGTAGAGAAACATTTGTAGGGAATCTAGCACACCAAGAAAAAGAAATCTTATGATCAACAGAAAATGAGGTTCTCGCATGCTCTGTCCATTTCTCCGAGTTAATCTTCAGTCAATAGGATGGTTTCTCTCTGAGTACAGAATATGAAATGGTTGTTATTTCAACTATAAGTTGTAATTTTGTATGGGAAACAAAACTGGCAGTATATTTACTTAGAGTCAAGAGGTTGTGCCCAAACATCAAGCATTTCAGCTTTGTGCTCGCATATCATTATAAGTAGCTGCTTCCTCTTCTCCCCAGTGGCAGTATTATTCTTCATTAACCCCAAACAGTGTGATATGAATCCTTCTGAAAGTGACAATTAAAAATCCCGTGTTCAGAAGCCAATATTGAGTAAACAGAAAATTGCAATATTGTTGTAGTGTAAAGAAAAAACCACATTCAGGTATCTGGTGTAAATAAACACAAAATTAACGCTCAAATAATTACAGTCTTACCATATTAAGCAACGCATTCCCATTTTCCTGACCCTATCCTTTGGAATCATTTTGAGGAGCTTCGACTCACTGACTTAACAGAAACTGGACATCAATAACCTGCATAAGTACACCCAACCCCTTCGATATCAGTTCTGATTGTAAAATAGTACAAACTATGAAAGCTGCATCTCACAATGTATACCGCAAATTTCCACAGTTTATGTTGCAGTTAAAATAACAATATGTTAGCATTTCTCAAATGCTTGTTAAAAATCTTCAATTTACTTTCAACCTATAAAAAGTAAACAAACTATTTGCTATTAGTATTAAAATATTACTCAGCGCTATCGTATAAAATCTAAAGTAACCAATCCAAAACGATATATGACACTTTTATTTTACCTGTTTTAGTAATGACCTCATGCAAGAGGTTCTTTCCACAGAGAGAACGTAATCATCAAAGTGAAATGCACTCAAATAAGATGGGAAAAATATTTCGTGATGTAGCTCTTTGGACGACTCTTTCATTCAAAAAGGGATTCATTATGAGGACTCCAGCAGTCCGAGTCAACATGGTGGTAGCAGAAGTCACAAAAGAAGTTTCTCCTCCAGTCATGCTTATGATTTCAGAAGCCCGAGTCATCACCGTGGTAGAACAGGTCACAAAAAGAGTCATTATGAGTACTCCAAGAGTCCGATTAAACACGATGGTAGCAGGAGTCACAATAGAAGTCGTTATGAGTACTCTAGGAGTCCGAGTCAACACGTTGGTAGTAACAAAATGATTCATTATGAGTACTCCAGCAGTCCGAACCAACTTGGTGGTAGCAGGAGTCACAAAAGGAGTTATTCCTCCAGTCCTGATTATAATTTCAGGAGTCTGTGTCACCACCGTTGTAGAACCAGTTATAAAAGGATTCATTATGTGTACTATAGGAGTCCAAGAAAACACGGTGGTAAATGTAGTCACAAAAGGATTCCTATATGCGACCGACAAACAATAATATATAAAGATTACCTTACGTAAGACAAAGCAATTGAAATTAAGGGTACCCGGTACCTAAAGGAGTCTGAGAAAGGATTTCCTTTAACTAAGACTTTGGAGCCATCCCTTTCGAATAGCCAATCACTGAAGTTAGCGCGGTTATCTTTAATCTCGGTTATCTTTAATCTCTAAAGGCACCACTTCATCTATTAGTAAAATAATTAAATTAAAATCTCAGATTTTCCTTTTATGATCTAGTGACCTGGTTTTTAATAGCTGTAATAGCAATTATAAAAAAACACAATAAAGGGAAAGGGAAAAGTCAATACTTGATCTTTGCCTTTGACTCCAATCTCACAAGATACAATTCCTTATAGCTGGTTAAAGAAACTGAACAACGTACCTGAGTGTTTTTGCTTTAAGAGGATATGTATTTCCATATGGAACCATCCTCCATGGAAAAACATATCGGAAAAAGATGATACAATGTGAAATGTATACATTCTTGGCATATGGAACATTGCAAATTCTATTACCTTCAAACCACCCAATATCAAAAATATTATAATCACGAGTGTATACATACCTGATTTGAATGAGCCTCATAACATAGCGCCATTAATCTCAGTTTTTCTGATTGATTATACATATTTGTAATGTAAGTAGCAGGTTTAAGAGTGTTTCCTGTTTATCTTCGACCATTCTGTATTACAAAACATAACGAATATGGTTATAAAAGATATTCACATGGTTTTTTATATTGGTATATAAACCAAATCGATATAAAAAAAGTGTATACAATGTTGCACAATTGACTAACGGGATACAACTACACCAAAGCAAAAGATTAGCCATACCTCATAATCAATGTTATTATATGAAAACAAAATCACAGGTTAATTAGGGTTTGAGAAAAAAAGAAACATACCTCTTTTCTACGATTAACTTGTCAAACAAAATAAAGAAAAATTGAAGATGACCAACCTGTAAAAACACAAAAAATAATGTACATCGGGCAATTCAACACAAAGCATATAACCAATCTGCAAAAGACTGTAAAAAACCAATATGCATAAACAATCTAAAAGATTAGGGTTTCAGATTAAGGTTAGGTGAAGGAACCTTTTTTTTACGTGTGTATTCACAGGGTTTTGAAATGTTTTCTTCATTAATAAGTCACGTATGTTTAGATTTGGATAAATAATTCATAGTATGTCTTCTTAAAATTATGGAGTATATCCTGTATTATATACTAGTACTTATCATGGGAAAAAAATTATATTTCCCAAATAAAACACAAAACGGGGCAATAAATATGAGGGTTTAACATCATAAAACAAAAAAATATGATAGCCCAATTGGAAAACAACAAAACTCACAACCACAAGGTCATCAGTTCGAATACCATGACCCTACTTTAAAAGAATAGAATTTTTAGAATTAAAAAAACGTAAATTAAATAAACCCGAAATAAATTAAAATTAGAAACAATTTACAAAATAATTTTAAAAAATTACATAATAAGGGACCCGGTTCAGATCATGCCCGATTCGGCCCAGACTTGAAAGGACCGGACCAAACCTTCAAAACGCGATTTCCAATTCGTAGTTTTCAAAACTGCGTTTTCAAAACGCGATTTTAAAAAAACAGCGATTTCAAATCTAAATTTTGTGGAATTTGGAGATTTTCTAGGAAATTCTGAAATACTATTGGCTAAAAGATGTGACTGGGATATGACTGGGATTAAAACTGTGGTTTCAAATCATAATTATACCTATATATAATATAGATATATATATATATATATATATATATATATATATATATATAGAGTTAGGATCAAATAAGAAGTAAGTTTAAAATAAGAAGAATGAGAAGAATTATGAACCAATCATTTCAAAATGTGAGTCAAGGGCACTTTTGTCTAGTTACAAAATGACTGACGGTTTAGAAATCCCTAAAAAGATGGTGACTTTCTTGTTATTTTGAGCCTATATCATATAATAAAAATAAGATATCTTACAAATTGTTCTTCGTCGTTCATTTTCTATTATAAGACATGCATGTTTAGAAATTTAAATAATGCACATGTTTAAATTCTTATCACTTACTGGTATTAAATTAGATGATTGGTCATAAATTTATAATGGATCTAATTAATGATTCTAATAACCATGGTCCATGGATTGGATTTAGATGCAGATTCAACATCCCATGCTAGTAGATAGTGAATTAGTGACATGCAGGCATGGTTTTCTCTAAATAAATAAAAACATTACCATTAACAAGTTTAGATGCATGATCATCAAGCAGTAAGGAAAATTATATAGATGTCATATTTGCTCAAAAATGATGAGAGCTTAGATGCATCACGTCAAGTCAACTCATATGAAATATTATCATGTAATTGTTGATATGAAATATTGTTCAAAGTTAATTTCACTATCTAAACAGGGTATATCCATCGGTATAAATAGATACATCAATACATTCCTACAACGACTATCAAGATTTAGATGCAGATGCACCTATTCAATAAACACACATACGATGAATTATTAATATGCACCGAGTTTGGTTACATCTCCTATATTTAAGAGCATGCCTCGATGAACGCTTCCATTGATTAGTTGTACTAGATGATCGAGATTCATTGACAATGGGTTAGATGCATATCGGCTTAATAATACGAACATATTTAGATGCGTCATGTGTAGAGTTAAGGATATTATTTCTTGCATTTGTTATGTTTGCATGGCTTATGATGGGAATATGATGGGGACAATTAGGTGAATCGACATATTAGTTAGATGCATCCACGAATTATGCATTAGTTTTATGTATTAATAAGATTTGTATACGCGTGAAATAAATGAAGATGTTAGGATGCATGGTTTGTACATATAAAATAACTCGTTCTCATTTCAGAATTTAAAATGGTTGGTATTGATGAAGGTTAAGAAATTACATGATATGTCTATAAAATCCAAATGGACTAATGATGAGATGCAAACATATATTTTGATTCTCCAAATACTAAAATGTATGGTGGAAAATGAGACATTATAACCTATGGCAAAAAATCATCATGCATCTATACATTTAAATGTATCAAAATTTCGATTAGATGCATTAGTCGTAGAATGATGGTAAGTAAATGTGAAACTGGAGTTTAAAGGTCTATTAAAATCGAGAAAAGCCATGGAAAAAATTCCGTATATCTTTTGTGAGAATATAATGGGGATTTGTGAACTTTACGAATTTACCCTCCATGCATGTCAAAAGGTGGAAAATATTTAACTATTAATTACAGTTTTGTCATAATTAACCCTAACCATTGATGCAAGATCTAATGGATGATATTACTTCTTATTCTTCTTATTTTCACTAATATTCTCACTAGATCCATACTCTATATATATATATATATATATATATATATATATATATATATATATATATATATATATATATATATATATATATATATATATATATATATATATATATATATATATATATATATATATATATATATATATATATATATATATATATATGTGTGTGTGTGTGTGTGTATCTTGCTGTTTAAAACCAAGGAAATGTTATAGAAATAGTGAACTGCTTCTAGCTCCTACCAATCACTCACGAAAAGAGTAAACTAGATGAAGTAACGTCGCATTTGCACAAGTTACTATCAAGTGTAACATGGACAGGGGCGGAGCTAGGGGGGTTCTCGGGGATGCACGGGAACCCGATAAAATTTTGTTGCGTAGTGTATATATATGCTAAAAATCTCGATTTTTTTTAAAATGAACCCGGTCCCAAAATTACGTGTTCCATAAATACTTGTTTTATACTCGTATTAAAAATGTTGTGCACCGGATAACTTAAGGCTCTGGCTCCGCCCCTGAACATGGAATCTTATTATATTGATCATTTAAAATTATACATTATTTTAAGAGATTAAAGTAGCAACAATAATATATGTCTTGAGCATAAAATTATACATCATTATGTTACTTCAAGCTGTTTATTTGCTTGGAATAAAAAACGTTTTATACAAAAGTTGACGCACAGAAGGAAGGGTATAAAAATCTTGTGAAAATACAATTTTGGAATTCCCATCTGATTATTCTTTTAAAACAATCCATGTATCTTTTTCATTTTATTTACTTCTACTCAAAATGTTACGGTAAAAAAGCGAGATTGTTTATTTATAAAATATTTTAGAAAAATACCCGTGCGTGCACGGATATTATAACTAGTATATTTAGATGAAAGTTACAATAACAAAAGATTGGATTGCATAGGATGATTAATGCGTTCTTGAGCACCATATCTATATCAAGATCGGGACGATTGTGAGATTCTTTTTTTTGGTGAAGGGTTAAAACTGGTTTCGGTTTTTAGTAAACCGGTTTTTAAAAAAATGGATTTTCTAAAACCTGGTTTCGGTTTATCCGGTATTATCAAAAGCGGTTTTTTGGTTAAAAATGTTCGGATCGATTTTTTTCGGTTATAAATTTTCGTTATCAGTTTTTCGGTTAAAAATGTTCTGATTAGTTTTTTTTGGTTTTTTGCCTTATCGTTTTTTTTCGGAATTTATTTACAAACATTAAAAAAATACAACCGTAACTTTTATTTAAGCAATAAAATAATACAAACCATAGTTTTTATCTAAACCATACAATCAAATAACCATAAACACTAATATATTTCGAGCTTCGGCATGGCCATCACCTGAAAAATATTAGAATACTTCAAGTATGTCGAGCTTCGGCATTGCCATCACCCGTTACACTAAAATAAAATCATTTATATATTCGTATACATCTCCGGCTTCAAATTCAAAAGTTCAAACCACCTTCGTTTAATTCGGTAGTTGGAGGTGATATTTGATTGTGGTAAACTTAGACCTTTTAGAAAAAAGGCGTAAAAGCGGTAAGTATTAAGTATTCGATTTAGGAAAATCAAAACACTTATGACCCTTAATGAGATGGTTCTCAAGGAGGTTAATTGTGTGTGATAAATTCGTTGTTATTGATTAATATTAAGAGAAAAGAGGAAAGAAGATGACAGATTACGATAAAATTAAACTAAGACGAAAAACGCGTTTTCACGCAAAACGAGGCAAGAATTAAACTTATCCTAAAAATTCCCAAAAAATCATAAAAATTTCCTAAAAATATAACTGAGGTTTACAAATAATCAAAAGTTCTTGAAACTTTTTAAATTAATTAATATTTAATTTTTAAATGCTAATTAAAGCCCTAAAAATAAAATAAATTAACAAAAAGCCCAAACAAAGATTTCAACTTGTAAACCTCAAAAATATTTTAAAAAAGATACAAAGTATTTTTTCCAAATTTTTAAACCTATTAAAACTAATTAAAAACAATTTAATTAAAATAAAATATTAAAATAATATTAAAAATCCAAAATTTATAAAAAATTCTAAAAACCTGCAAACTAGTGTACTTTTGTATAACTAAAAAGAAATGAACTTGAAATTACCAAAATACCACTATTGGGCCCCCAAATGGGCTAAAAGACAAAACAGCCTCTGTAAATGGGCATTTTGGCCCAAAAACCAAAAAGTAAACCAAATAAGCTGGAAAAGCACAGCTTGACTTAAAATTTAATCTTAAGCACAAAATTCTAAATGCCCAAAAGTCTAAAGGCCTAAAAGCTGAAAGTGAGCTTATCACAGCTTAAATGTCAATAAGCTAATCCTTAATGGGTCAATAAGCCCATTAAGCTATAAGCCAATGCCAAAAGCTCTGCATAAACACACAACCTACTTATGGATATTTAAGCTTATCTACAAAAAGAAATTCTAAAAAAGAGCAAGTAATAAGCCAGAAACTTGAATTGAACTTTTTCACTAAAAGACAAAATAGTTGGGTTGGAGTTCTAGGGCGTTTCAAAAGCCGATCCTTATTGCAAAAGATCCTAAATAGCTTAACTAAGATTAACCAACAAGAAAATTTCCAAAAGTCAAGTAGAGTAAGCTGTGGGAACCAATAAGCTGACTGATTAAGTTCAATAAGTTGATTTCTTAATAAAAAGCTAACCAAATGAGCTGAAACTCCTAGAATACACTAATAAGCTGAGAAAAACAATGGAAAGTACAAATTAAAGTTGTTGCATGTACCAATAAGCTAAACAGATATGATAAGCCCTTTTGGCTTATTTGACCAAAAGTCAATGACAATCAAACTTATTGAAATTGATCATAAATGTTCCAGGGATGGTTTTGAGCTTGTTTTGAGCTTGTTTGAAGGAAGATTTTTGGTCAAGCCCAATGAATCAAGCCTAACAGTTGTTAGACTTGACTTGGTTTTGGCACAAAAAGACTAATAAGCTAGTTGGCTTACCATCTTGCACATAAGCAATCCAATGCTTAAAATCACACAACAAGCAACCAAATGATAAGTATCAAGCAATGGTATCACAAGGCATGCACAAGATTTCAAGTTGCACACAAAAACAGATAGGTGATTTTGTTGATGCAAATGACCACCACAAAGAACTTCAATAAGCTATAAGTTCCTCAATAAGCTACATAATAGCAAGACCAGATATTGCATAGATGCACACTCACATATGCTACTTGCAAGCCAAATTTTAGACTTCAATTACAAGTAATAAGGATTTTATGCTTTCTGATATGTTTGACCAAATCCAAAACACCAAAATTTGATTTTCTTCAAACTTGTGCAAAACTTATCCAGGCTTTATGAAACTTAACCAATGACCAACACTTGCTTAAAAACACTTGTTAAATGATTTCCAAACCTAAGAACCAAGGGCACAAGGCCACAAGGCCTTTTGACCCCCAAATTTCCCAAACAGTCCTTTATAGCACTATTTCAAACAAACTTTTTATTTCTATGAATAACTTATACTTTTTATGTTTCAATTACTTCAACTAGGTGACAATAAACAGATGTAAACCAAAAACTTAATAACACAAACACAAAATCATAAAATCACATAACATCCAACACTTAGCCAATTTTTGACAAATTTTTATAAAAGAGAAAAGGAAGATGGTGTGTACTTCTCCCTCTTTACTTCCAAGATGGAGTCAGCTACGTTCCCTAGACTTTGTTCAACAACTAGAACAAAGCTAGGGTACCTTGAACAGAAGATGAACAACCTTGTTGATGATTCAATGTAGAATCAAGGTTTTATGACAAATCTCCAACACAGATAAACAAGCAGTCTATCCAAGACTCAAAAACCCTCAACAAGCTTGGTATAAGCAAGATTGTGATGGCTTATGACTTATGGTAGGGGTTAGTAACAAGTATGATAAACAATTTCCAAAACAGTAGGAATCTTCAATAACAGTGGGATTCAAAGCTTAACCAAAAGGTTTTAGGACTTGAAATCTAGACTCACACCAACAAGGATGGATCCCTTGAGATGTTTGAGACATATCCAAACCACAAAAACACAAGTAACAATGATTGAAATCAGATTTGAAACTCAAAACAGTGAAACCTCAAAAACTTTCCAAAAACTTTAAAAACTAAGTGAAACTTAAACGTGGCCAACAAAAACCACACAAACAACTTAACAATTATTATGGAACTCAGATTCTAGCAATACTATACCAACTTCAAAGAATGAAAAAGTAATTACAAATGCATAAGCATAACACCAAACTTTTCATTCAAATTGAAAGGAATTGCAATGTTTTAAATTAGAAAATGGAACAAAAGTCTCATCTACAACTTGGAGGGTCTTTTTATACTACAAATGAGAAGATACTAGAAGGAGAATACATGTGACACCTAGCTATGAAAGTCATACTCTGCCTTTGATTTCTAGAAGCATTTGATGTTTGTTGAGCTGTCCAAAATGATCTCATCCATCCATTTTGTGTGTAAGGACCAAGTTTTAGTTGTAACCGTTGGATTGAGCACATGGAGTTTGCTTGGAGGCTAAGGCAAGGTGTCATTGGTTGAAAGGATGATCGTGTGGGGCCCTTGGTGATTTGATGTTAAGTTTAAGTGTGTGAAGGTGAATGTGGGAATGTGAATTAGGAGTGGATATGGTTAATTTCATTTTCCCCTTTGGTTAAAGTAAATTCATAACTAGGTAAAAGATGGTGAACAGTGCCACGTTTGTTCCGATTTTAGGGGAATAGTACATGTTTAGCGCGAGTTTAGTGTTTGAATGTTTGGTGTTGTCAAAAGTAGCCCCTAGTCTTTGGAAGAAAGTGTACATGAAGTTTATTCAGCAACAAAAACAATTTCCTTTCATATGAAAGTTATGTTTTTCACACTTTGGCTACAATAACTTTTCAAAAGGGATTTTAGGGCTTTAATAACTTTGCTATAAATACATCATTAGTCCTTTTGTACTTTTAATCATGGAATGAGGACTAGATTGTAATATTGTTGAACTTCAAGTGTCTTTCTTAGACATTTGACATACTTTAGGGGCCAAACTTGTAATTATGAGATTTATAAGGATATAAAGTGTTATTTCTTCAAAGTTAAAGGACCTTTCTTATACACCTTCAATTCTTCAAGGACTTTTTTCTTTAGAAATTCATAACTTGATCCCGGTTCATTGTGCGGCTTCGTTTCTCGTGTTTGTTTTTGCTTTTTTCTTGTGATCTTTTGTCTTTTTCATGATATAAGTACCTAAAGCACACAAACAACAACCAAAAGTGTATTTTATGGTATTTTACGACATTTATTAACATTTAAAGCCCGTTTTTGATGATGAGACCATGTATAATTGCAGTCTCATCACTCCCCCATAGTAAACCATTGTCGTGCCCTCACGGAATTCTCGAATAAAGTATCAAGGCATCTCCAAAATTTACTTTTATTAAACTTTATTGGAACATAAACTTACGACACTACTACTATGGTGTTAGAGACATTATGTATGATTTTCATCACAAGAATGTGACTTTTAGGGTCTAAGAATAAAACAAGTTAATGTTTTATTTAGTAAAGTTCGTCATTCTTGATTGTCATATATTCCATGCTAAGTGTAAAAACAAGATCATTCTTAATACAAGTCACAATGCTAACACTACTCATGCATTCAAATTGTGTAATACTTTTTCTCCCCGCAATCCTACTTATTATGAGATATCTATAATTTTTTAACTATTTTATCATGAATCACAAGGATTCATTTGACTTATTTGAGTATTTATTAAGCTGAAAATAAAGTTTACACGGTTTATTTAATAAGTAGCTAGAGGACACGATCTTTCAAAACGCTCCTTATAATCATAAAAAGCCCATATCTCAACATAGCTTTGATCACGACGTGGGACCTTTCCTGGACCGATATTTGGCATGTGTTCCGCACTTCATCTTGAGAGACGATCTTAGTTATGGTATTCTCTTCATTTTTGGTATATGCATCTTCTTCTTGATTTAGAGATGCTTCATCTTTGACCATGACTTCATTCACTTGTCTTTCTCCTCATTTTGGGACTTCGATTATGCAACGATCCACCTCCTTTTCAGACTTGGATTCATAAATTCATCCCCATGCCTTGTAAGGGCCTTTTTGGATTCATATAATTTTCCGCAACCTTTTGGAGTACTTTGCTTTTCTTCGTGTATTCATGAATCTTCACATCGTTTTAGATTTAGCAACAAAAGGTAATCCTCATGCTTTGTAAGGGCCTTTTTGGATTCTCTAAGCTTCGCATCCTGTTTTGATAAGTTATGTTTTGAAAATGTACTGTATGTAATCATAATTAGCTTTCAAACGATCTTGTTCTAGAAGCTAAATACCTTATAAACCGTATGTCCTTTATTTATTGCAATTTATTTGTCCTAATGCAATGATGTTATGGGAGAAAAAGCCACAATTAAAACACATGAGTTTTTGAAAGAACATTTTCATGTTCTACATTTAGCATGATCACTTGTCTAACTCTATCAGTTCTCGTTCTTCACTATATAAAGACCTCTAATTAAAGAGACTCGTGAATACTTAGCCATGCAAGTCATAATTAGGCTAAATTTGGATTAGCTTCATTAAGACTATATGAAATCGAAGTTTTGGGTTTTAAAGTCACCTATAGGAGCTTGCAAGTTCTTAGACTTAGAAAAGTTTAGAATTTGCGTTTTAAAGTTCCATTGATAAGTGACTTTCTAGGATCAATTATAGGAACTTGCGAAAAGTTCTTGTTCTTAATCCCTTTCGAGTTAAGACTTTCGCGTTTTAAAGTTCCCTATATAAAAGTCTAGCAAAACTTGATTCAAGCGGGTTAAGGAATGTAAAGGGCTCCAAATTCCCATCAAGTCAAAAATTAACTCTTATTCTACCCAACAAAAAATATACATTCATGTCTTAAAAACACATATGAAAACTAATTTTTTTTAAATTTGGCCATTTTTAGCCTTATTTACAACAAAAGACAAACAAAATGATGACCTTGGAAAGCATGAGGGCGTAAGCAAGGCAAGTATCTATTCACCCCCATACTAAAAGTAAACATTATCCTCAATGTTGCGAGTCTAAAGGTGGAGCACCCCCATACTAGAGACGAAGAGTCGAATGCTTAGGATCTAGCATGGAAAGGGAGATCAACAATCAATCTAAAGCTGTTTATGAATTATGCTAATAGATTATCGTTAGAACAATAAAGGATATGTCGTAGATTTGTGAAAACTTCTTTAAGCAAACGATCGAGGCTCACGTAAAACGAACACGAGTGTCTTCAATCTTGGCGATGTTGATGATCTAGATAACACATTCACAAACAACCAGAGACAACGAGTTGGAAGGGCACAAATCCCCTCACATTAACTACATTACAAAGCGATAATATGTACATGGATAAAAATGGGATTTCCTTCATGAAGTACCTCGTTTTTTATTACCGAGTCATGAGCCCGACTTGATCCCATCAATACTAATTATAATGGGGGAACATGACTTGGTCGAGGTCGTCCAAAGAAGGTACTTCCCCACCAAAGTAGTGCTTAAGCCTATGTCAATTCACCTTGAAGTTAGGTCCATCATTTTGAGCTGGCTCGATGGTCCCATAAGGAAAAACTTGTGTTATGGTGAATGGACATGACCAACGGGATTTCAACTTTCCGGAAAATATCTTCAAACGAGAGTTAAAAAGTAACACTTGACCACCAATTTAAAAACCCAGTTTTTAATCTTTGCATCATGAAACTTTTTAGTCTTTTATTATCAATGAATTTTCATAAGCATTATCACGTAATTCATCCAATTCATTAAGTTCTATTTTTCGGTGATCTCTCGCGGTCTTCAAGTTAAAGTTTGAATGCTTATGGGACCAATATGCCTCGTGTTCTAATTCAATTGGAAAATGGAAATTCTTCCTATACACCAACTTATAAGGCGTGCACCCGATTGGGGTCTTATATGCGGTGTGAAAGGCCCATAAAGCATCATCGACACGGTTTTCTCCAATATACCTCTCCAAAATCCTCTTCAAAGCTCGGTTTGAAACCTCGACTTGCCCACTCGTTTGTGGGTGATAAGCCATAGAAAGACGATGTGTAACCCCATATTTCTGTAGAACTTTTTCGAATTGGTCATTACAAAAATGGCTGCCATGATCGCTTATAATAGCACGAGGGGTTCCAAACCGAGAGAATAGTTGCTTCAAGAACTTGACTACCACACGAGCATCTGATGTTCGTTTGCAAGTCTTAAATTTATATTACAAGGTTTAGACAAAACAAGGGACTAGAAGACAAACACGGGCAAGTATACCCTTTTGTTCGTAATATAGCTTTGTAGTGGTAAGCCAGGATCGTTCGCTGAGACTTAGTTTCATTTTAGTAATCAAGATAACAATTGAAGAAATAAATGGTTGAAGTAATATCAATAATAACAAATATGACTAATATGGGATAGTTCGTATAAGTTCGTGATGATGATAATAATGATCGAGATATGTTTATGTAGATAAAGTGTGATAATCCCTTTTCGTCAAAACGGCGTTTACACAATTTACTTGGGTTGATTCAAGACTTATGTTTATTTAAGCGACTAAGCTCAAAACAAGTTACCAACAAGTTCAATATTTTATCAAGTTTCTAAGCAGATTTCTCCAACCAAAGATTCATGACCATAGATAAGTTCTAGAAAACTTATTATAACAATTTGCGTTTCTCAACGCCAAATTATCGTAACAAATCAACTTAGATAAAATATGGTTTGTATAACTAGGAGGTAAAATGGTTCTACAACATTAGCTTGAAATCATTTATAAAGGATCATATCATAGCATCATCACTAGTTATAGGCACATACCCATATAGTCACAAATAGCTTAGCCTAACATAGTAATCAAAGTAAAAATTGGAAAAGAGTAAGAGAACATCATACTTAGGTTGGATTGAATAAACGAGTACACAAGTGTCACGACTGTATCGTTCCTCTAAGAATCTAAGAGTAGAATACTCTCGTTACAAGTATCTCCCAAAAGTGGATAATACTGAAAAATTACTAAAAGGACTAAAATACTCGAGCTATGGAGTATTGAGAGAGAGAGAGGTGTGTGTAAAATGGATGGAAATGGCCTCTATTTATAGTGATGTCTGGGGTCAAATGTGCGCCGCACTTCTCCTCAAGTGCGCCGCACTTTGGAGACGCGAATGTGCGCCGCACTTAAAACTTTGTGCGCCGCACTTCTGGGCGATTCATAATCTTCTTTTAATAACTTCGGCTTTATTGCGTATTGAGGCCCCTTCTTTGTATATCTTCACTTTGCTCCTTCATACTTTACATCTTCATATAAAACACAACATATTAAGTATCGAAAGCTCTTATTTATACTACAAAGTGGCATTATAATGATAGGTTGAATATGTATAAATAGGTCGTTATCAAATTCCTCCACACTTAGCTATTTCTTTCCCTTAAGAAATCAAAGCGAGATTAAAAATGCTTTTAAGTGTTGTGAAGTATGATAGGAAAATGATTTAATTTTTATGAATAGCAAAAGCAAATGACAAAATAACTTAGCACCTCACATGGATAGTGTTTGGATTTTAAGTTCACAAAAATGTCACTCACAAAAGGGTAAATGTAAGGCAACACTTAATTAGCTCGGTCATAAAATAGATAGCTACCATAGGTTTGTACAAGACACATAAACATAACCGTTGCGGCGTGAGCACTAGATAAATTTTCAAAGAAGCAAAACGTGATAAATGATGTGGGTATAGGATCAAAAAGTATATGCATTTGTCAAAGTTATAGAACAAACTATACTAGAATACTTGACTATTTTTTTTTCTTTTTCATACATTTCTTCTCTTTTTTTTAAGAGAATATCATAAACTTTATAACTTGACAAGTGGTTAGGCATAACATATAAGGATATTGGCATAATGGATAATATAACATATGCGTATGAGTGCCACATATTTTAGTAAGCCAATGTAGCTTAACTAAAATGATATAAGGGTGATTTTATTTTGCTTCCTTTAGAAAATATCTATAAATTAACCTCACTGCGGTTTAGTAAATGATGACCAAGCACAAATTCTGAAGCATACTAGATTATCGGCTTTCACACAAAATAGAGAAATATAAGGCTAAGTTTTTCTCACATATTTGGGAAATGGATTTTGTGCTAAATTATAATGTCAATCAATGAGATTTTTGCTTTGCTAAAAACTTATTTATTTACAAAAAATATATTTTTATTGTTTTTCAAAAAGATTTTCATGTGAAGAAATTTTATTATTATTTCATTTATCTATTTGTCACCTCCTCCACACTTAAGTTGAACATCGTCCTAGAGGTAATAATTGATAAAATATTAAAAATAGGAAAAATGCAAAGGGAAACGAGAACTTCCTGGGGCTTAGTAGAAAATTGTGGGATTTCGAGTGATGAATCCAGCTAGACCTCCAATTTGCTATTTTCTTGCATGCTATAAAACAAAACAAAACACATGCAATATATACAAGGACAGTTTTACTTATTTACAGGTCCTCCTCCATACTTAAGTTGAAAGGTGGGGACAAAATACGGATTGCCTTCCGAATAGCGCTAAATTTAGAGTCTTCAGCCAGACTCGGCTACTCGGATCTATTTTAAGAAGAAAGGAATTTCTTCTCCTTCAATTTCATTACAGTGTTCTTCTTCATGATAGAGCTTAAGTCTATGCCCATTGATTATAAAGGTGCTATTGTTTAGACCGTGTAATTCAACATATCCGGATGGATATTGGTGTTTTACTAGATAGGGTCCAGTCCATCTTGAAGTAAGCTTAGGTTACTTGAATTTATATTTCGAGATAAATAGAAGTACTTTGTCTCCTTTTTTGAATTCTTTTCTTTGTCGTAATTTACGTTCATGCCAAACTTTGGTTCATTCTTTATATAATCGTGAACTTTCATAAGCGTGATGTCGAAATTCATCTAACTCGTCAAGTTGAAAGTTACGGTTTTCACCAGCTGCAATAAGATCTGGGTTGCAGTTTTTAAGTGCCCAATATGCACGCTGTTCAATTTCTATAGGCAGATGGCATGTCTTTCCATACAACAGTTTGTACGGTGTAGTTCCAGTTGGTGTTTTGAATGCGGTATGAAAGGCCCATAGAGCATCTTCTAACTTTTTAGACCAACAAGCAGGGTTGTTTTGAACGGTCTTTTCAAGTATACGTTTGAGAGCTCTATTAGTGTTTTCAACTTGGCCACTCGTTTGAGGGTGGTAAGATGTGGAAAATCGATGGTTCACTCCATATCTTTTCATAACATTTTCCATGAGTTTGTTACATAAATGAGTTCCTCTATCGCTTATTAGTGCTTTTGGCATTCCAAAGCGACAAAATAATTTCTTTAAGAATGCGATAACAACTCTGGCATCGTTTGTTTGTAAAGCTTGGGCTTCGGCCCATTTCGATACACAGTCGACGACGACTAAAATGTATTCACATTTGTTAGATTTAAGAAATGGTCCAATGAAGTCGATACCCCACACGTCAAAGATTTCGCAGACTTGGATGTTATTTAGAGGCATTTCATCTCTTTTAGAAATATTTCCAGTCCTTTGACATGCTTTGCATGGTCGTACTAAGGTACGAGCTTCACGCATAATAGTTGGCCAATAAAATCCAGCGTCGAACACTTTTTTAGCGGTGGTGTTCGCGGCGTAATGTCCTTCGGTCGGTCCGTAGTGAGATTCATCGAAATTTTTTCTAGAATCAAATCCGGAAATACAACGTCGGATTATTCCATCAGGACAGATTCTAAATAAGTAAGGATCGTCTCAAAAGTATTTTTTTAGTTCAGAGAAAAATCTTTTCTTTTGTTGGTGAGTCATTCCCTTTCGTAAAATACCTATAGCCAAATAGTTTGCAAAGTATGCGAACCATGGTGTATTGTTAGTACTTAGTTGCATTATATGCTCATCGGGAAAATCATCGATTTCATCATCGCTAGAATCATCATTCACTATGCGAGATAAATGATCGGCAGCAACATTTTCAGCTCCTTTTTTATCTTTAATTTCCAAACCAAATTCTTGTAAAAGCAATATCCATCGTATTAGATGAGGTTTGGCATCTTGTTTTTTGAACAAGTATTTCAAAGCTTAATGATCGGTGTAGACTATCGTTTTTGACAACACGAGGTAGGAACGAAATTTGTCAAACGCGTAAACTACAGCCATGAGTTCTTTTTCTGTAATTGTATAATTTTGTTGGGCTGCGTTAAGAGTTCTACTTGCAAAATAGATGGGATGAATTTGTTTACCATCTTTTTGTCCAAGGACGGCTCCAAGGGCATGTTCACTAGCATCGCACATAAGCAAAAATGAAAGGTTCCAATTGGGGCTTGTAATAATTGGTGTGCATGTAAGTTTTATTTAAGTATTTTGGATGCTGAATAACATTCGTAGGTACAATCAAACGTTCTTTCTTTTTCTAGAAGTTGAGTTAAAGGTCTTGCGATTTTCGCAAAGTCTTTGATAAATCGTCGGTAAAAACCGACATGACCTAAGAAACTTCTAATGCCTCTAACATTAGTAGGTGGTGTGAGTTTTGTGATCACGTCTATTTTTGCTTTGTCAACTTCGAGGTCGGTTCCAGACACTTTGTGTCCAAGCACAATTCCTTCTATAACCATAAAGTGACATTTTTCCCAGTTTAGCACAAGATTTGCTTCTTCGCATCATGCTAACATTTTATCGAGATTGTTTAGACATGTGCCAAAAGAATTTACAAAGATGGAGTCGTCCATGAAGACTTCGACTGATTCTTCAATCATATCGTGAAAGATTGCAATCATACACCTCTGAAAAGTAGCAGGTGCATTGCATAGGCCAAAAGGCATGCGCCTATAAGCGTAAGTTCCAAATGGACAAGTAAACATAGTTTTCTCTTGATCCATAGGGTCGATTGGGATTTGAAAGTATCCAGAAAAACCATCGAGGAAACAAAAGTATTCATTTCCTGCGAGTCTTTCTAACATTTGATCCATAAAGGGTAAAGGGAAATGATCTTTCGCGGTTGCATCATTTAGTTTTCGATAATCAATACAAACTCGCCATCTGGTGATGGTCCGTGTTGGTACTAATTCGTTGTTTTCGTTAGTTACTACAGTGATGCCTCCCTTTTTAGGTACACAATGAATAGGACTAACCCATGGGCTATCGGCGATTGGGTAGATTATTCCATAGTCTAAGAGTTTAAGGATTTCTTTTTTAACAACATCCTTCATGTTAGGATTTAATCTTCGTTGGTTTTCAACAATTGGTTTCTTGTTATCCAAAAGTTGGATTTTGTGTTTACAAAATGATGGACATATGCCAGGAATGTCAGAAACTTTCCAAGCAAAAGCTTGTTCGTGCTTCTTGAGAATGTCTATTAGATCGTCTTTGTGTTCTTCCGAAAGTTGGGATGAGATAGTTATAGGGAGTAATTTTTCTTCGTGAAGAAACGCATATTCCAGATGTTCAGGAAGAGGTTTAAGTTCGAAATATGTAGGAGGTTCTTCAACCAATTTCTTAACTTTGAAATCAGTTTAGAAAGTTATTGTTTCAAATGGGGTTTCGATTTCTTCTTCGATTTTTATGATTGGTTCATCATCGGTATGGTCGGCTATGAAGGCATCAAATTCAGCAAAAAGATCTTCTTCGATTATAGTTCCTTCGAGACAATGCAAAATTTCACATCCTTCGTCAAGAAGAGCGTCGAAATCGGCTTCAACGATTTCTTCAACGACATCGATACTAAAACAAGTATCGTCATTAGAGTACGAGTGTTTCATAGCTTCGTCGATAGAGAAAGAAATTCTATCTTCTCCAACTCCAAGGTTGAGTTGTTTTTTCTTTACTTTAATTATAGCATCAGTTGTGTGTAGGAAAGGTATACCAAGGATAAGGGGTACCTTGCTATCTTCTTCCATTTCTAAGATTACAAAGTCAACAGGAAAAACAAATTTTCCGACTTCTATGAGCATGTTCTCAGCTATCCCCATTGGGTATTGGAAAGAACGGTCCGCGAGTCGAACAATCATTTTTGTGGGTTTTAAAACGTTTTTAGAGAGTTTAGCATACAAAGAGTATGGCATGAGGTTGATAATTGCGCTAAGATCGGACAAGGCATTGCAAGAGTATGAGTGAGGAAAAGTACATGGGATTAGGAAAATTCCAGGATCTCCCAGTTTTGATGGTACTTTGTTTTGGATACTGGCAGAACATTTATCGTTTAGAAAAGTTGAAGAGACTTCTTCAAACTTATGCTTGCTCTTGATAAGTTCTATGATAAATTTGCCATAATTTGTGATAGGTGTGTAAACACCCATCTTTTCTACCACTTAATTACAATAATAACCGGACCAAAACGTGTATTTTATGTCTTTTATGTCGGAATTATGCGTGGTTTGTGTTTTTGTTGTGATTTAGGACGAAAAGGTGAAAAGTGGAGAAAACACGGGAATTCACGGGCATTTACGGACTTTTATTGAAGAAAAAGATGAAAGACGAAGGCAAGAAGTCGAGAATGCAAAAAGAACGGAAGTCCAAGACCAATTCTGAAGATTTATCGAAGAAAAAGTCAAAAGACGGAAGTTTATCAAAAGCCGAAGAATTCAAGTCTATTTTATTGAAGAATTTAAAGACGAGTTCAAAGAAATCCCGAAGCCAAAAGTCCTTAAAGTCCAAGTTTAAAGAAGATTAGAAGAAAAGGACTAATGGTGCAATTAATGAAGATTAAAGAAGAAAGGACCTAATCTTGTAATTAAGAGAAAAGGAAAGAGGGGAGAAAGCTTCCTTAATCCTCCCCTATATATAGTCATTAGTTGTAATCATTTTCTCTTGTTGGCTAATAGTGACAATTAGTCCTTCCATATTTAATTACCTTGTCATTTACTTTTCTTGTCAACTTTAAATACATGTTTTGCACCTTAATTACCATTTAATTCCAAGTTAGTTTTCATTTTAATTCTTGTCAATCTTTATTTTATCTTGTTAATCTCCTATCTACCCTTCTCAATCTTTGATTTGTGTGTTTATGTTTATGTTCATGTTCATGCTTTTATTTTGATCCAAATGGTTTTCAATTATTGTGGTTAAATTTGTTTGTTTTATTGATTTTAACTGTTTGTTTATGTTTACTGTTGTTTCATTGATAGTTTTATTAAATCGTTTGTGTTGATTTTGGTTAAATCTGTGATTATCTTCCTTGTTTCTTTGATCCCTTGTTCTTCGGGGGAGTTTGTTGTGTTTCTGATCTTACCAGGGAATCTTCTGAACCAAGAAGGAGAGAAAGCTTTCATTCGGAACTCCAAAGTTCCGAGTTAAGGGTTTCATCCGGAAGATTTTAGGATCAGCAAAAGTTCCGAACCAACTTCCGGATCAAGGGCAAGTTCCGAATCAGAAGGCTTCATTCGGAAGTCTGAAACTTCCGAATCAAGGAGGCTTCATTCGGAATCTTCCGAATCAAGGGTGACCAAAACTTCCGAATCAAGGCAAGTTTGAGAAGTTCCGAATCAGTAAAGTTCCGAACGAAGGATTGTTTTGGATAAGTGACATATTCAGATCAATTTGTTCCGGATCATGGATTTTGGTAATATTCCGAGCGAAGAAGAATCATTCCAACCGAAGGTGACATTCCGGACGAGTGATTGTTCCAAACGAAGGATTATTCCGAATGAGCTGTATTCAGGTTCTTTTTAGTTTTTGTCTTTGATTTTTATTTTCAAGCTTTATTTTTCCCGCCTTTATTTTAATTGCACTTTAAGTTTACTTGCCTTAGTTAAATTTTATTCTTGCCTTAGTTTAAGTTTTTAGTCGCGTTTTAAGTTTGCCTTAGATAGATTTTAGTTTACGTCATTTACTTTAGTGCCTTTTAATTTCAGTCTTGCTTTTAAATATTTGCACCTTTACTTTAATTAGACTTAGATTTACTTAAGAGCACTTTTACTTTAAAGTTTTGCACTTTTATTTTAAAAACTACAACGACACATCTTTGTTTCCACCAAAATAAAACAGAGTCACACATTAAACTCAAGTTTTTCAATTCGAAGAGACATACTTAAACGAACTAATTTTTATACTGGGTGTCAAAAGCCTTGTATCAAATGGCGCCGCTGCCGGCTCTTTTCGTAAAGATTAACAGTTTTCTGTGAGAGACGCGTTGCTCTTTGGGATCCGTTCACTTGTGAGCGTTATTTTTCTTGCCTAAAAAAATTCAAAAAATCATAAAAATTAAAAATTTCAAAAATCCAAAAAGATTTTATCTTTATTGTGTATATATACTGTATTTGTGTTTGGTTTTGTTTTCTTTTGCATTTTCAGGTGTATGCGTACTAGATCTTCTAATTATCAAGAGCCCGAGCCTCAAGAAGATTTAAGTATGGCAGGTGTTAACAACAACATTCCACCGCACCTCAATAATAATAATAATAACAACAATGTTCTTCCACAGCCCGATCTTCGGACCATGGAGGAACTTTGTCAACCAACAATGTTTGGACGAGGAGGACCGATTGCGCCGATGCAAATCAACGCTCCTGAGTTTTCGTTGAAGCACCACATGATTCAGCAAGTACAAACAAACCCATTCCGTGGATTGACTGATGATGATGCCAACAAACACCTCGACAAGTTCATTACAATCACCCAAAGCATGAAGTTGCTTGGGGCCACAATGGATGTTCTTCGCTTACAACTCTTCCCACATACTCTATCACATCATGCCGAGAAATGGTTTGATCGTCTCCCGAAGAATTCTATTCACACTTGGGATGACATGACTCAACGCTTTTTGTCGCGCTACTTTCCACCATCCATGGTCACAAGCCTTCGCAATCAAATCAGCGGTTTCATGCAAGACCCTGATGAATCTCTTTTTGATGCTTGGGAGAGATATAATGTCTTGATCGATAGATGTCCAAACCACAACATGCTCCCTGTGACCCTAACTGATACTTTCTACAACGGATTGACTTTTCGAGATCGTGATACGATTAATGCAGCCGCCGGTGGCACATTCATGAAAAGGAGACCCGAGGAGTGTAGAGAGTTAATTGAGAACATGACTACTCACCACAAAAACTGGGATTCCTCTGCTTCTTCAAGGAACAATCCGAGAGTGAATGTTTCCTCCACCTCAGCAAACCCTGAGATGACCGAACTCACCCGCATGATGACTGAAATGAGCAAAAGTATTACGCTTCTCGCTTCAAACCAACAACAACAACAAGTTAAAGCGGTCGCTAATCCTTGTGAAACATGTGGCGGTCCTCACTCATACACCGATTGTCCTTCTACACAAGGAAATCCGGAAAATGTGTATGCTGCTTACGGTAATTATTCACCGGAAAATTACCAAACTAGACAACAAGGGGATAGAAATTTGCTGAGTTACCGATCCAACAATTACCTTTCACCCGGTTTTTCTCCTCAAAACCAAAACCCCGCCAACAACTACAATAGAAGCAACCAAATCCCACCAAGAGCTTCTAATCCTTATAACCCACCCGCCCAACAACACCCACCCATTAACTCTGATGTTGAAGCCATCATGAGAACCCAAGGTGAGCAAATCAAGAACCTGCAGAGCCAGATTATCAATCTGAAAGGAGATATTACCAAGCAAGGAAATGAGATTAGATCCGAGCTTCGAGATAATATTCAATCCTCCTTCAGCAATCAAACAAACGATTTGAAGAATATGCTTGCTAGTTTCTTGCCCACAGCTCAACCTTCTACTGCAAGTTCTCTACCTTCAAACACCGTCACCAATCCGCGAGCTAATGTGAGTGCTATTACTACTCGTAGTGGAATTACCATTGTCGATCCACCAATCCCACCCCCATCATCTACACCTCCTCCACCACCATTTATCCCTACTCCTCCTACACCTAGTATTAGTGCACCATTACCGTCTCCGCCTCGTCATGACGATGTACATAGGAAGGAATCTTCGACATCTCAACCTTTACCTGCTACACCTGCACCTTCACCACATAAGCCCAATATCCCTTATCCCTCTCGTTTAGGCAAGAACAAAATGCTAACCAAGGAGGACTCCGATGTGACACACTATGTGAAGATGATCTCTCAGATGAACTTCAACATTAGCTTTCTTGAAGCACTTGTCCACATGCCCAAATTTGTCAAATCATTTAAGGAATTGCTTAACAAGAAGGAGAAGCTGATTGAACTCGCCAACACACGCTTAAATGAAAACTGCTCTGCAGTTCTTCTTAAAGAACTTCTAGAAAAGCTTGGAGATCCAGGTCGTTTTGTGTTGCCTTGCGTGTTCAACAAAACTAAAGAATTTACTGCCCTTGCTGATCTCGGGGCTAGTATTAATTTGATGCCTTTGAGTGTTTGGAAAACACTATCATTGCCCGATTTCATACCAACAAAGATGACTCTTGAACTTGCAAATCGCACTCTCGCTTACCCCATTGGTAGTTGGTATAGCCGAAGACGTGTTCATCAAAGTTGGCACATTTACTTTCCCGGTCGATTTTGTCGTAGTTGATTATGAAATGGACCCTCGTATTCCTTTAATACTTGGTCGGCCATTCTTGAGAACCGGACGAGCTTTAGTGGATGTGGCCGAAGGTGAGTTAATCTTACGGGTCGGGGATGATTCAAAAATTTTTAAAATGGGGAAGCTTACAGGCAAATCTTTTGGACGAGAATCAGTGAATATGATTAATGTGCTCGATGACTTTGTCGTCTACGACAATCCTCTATTCGACTCTTGCATTGATAATCCACTTTTCAATGATGATGTGGATGATTCTCGCTCCATTTTGGCACCTTCTCCCATTTATGATTCTCCACCGGTCTTTGATGCTTATGATGATGATGATTCTAGCTCAGATTTGGATGATTTTGATTGTACTTCTGAGTATCCCGAGATGCCTACATACGATGATTTTGATGAGGCTGATACTCTTTCGAGCGATTCTTCACACGATGAAGATCCTCCGCCATCACTCGATCCTACTTTGGACGATTACTCATTTGAGGAAGATTTCTCTGAATTTCTCAACACCTACTTCCCTCATGAGAGTGATGCCCCTTCTTATGACTTTGAAGATTATCGTCTTGATCCTACTTTGGATTTAAAGCACATTCTGTCAAAGGAGAAGAAACCGATCGACACTAAAATCCGTTGCACATATGATTTGACACCTCTTTGTCCCCCTTCTGAGGACGAGGTTGTGCTTCTTTGCGGATCTTCTTCACACTCTGCTGAGCCTGAGTGTTGTTTTCCCTTAAAGGAAAAGGTGTTCCACCCCGGTATTGACGTCTTTAAGCCATCTCAGTATCCACCTGATGAAATAAAAGGAAATATCTTTGGAAATTTTAAAGACATGCTTGCACCACTTCATCCTTGCTTCCACCGTGCTCCATCACTGCTTAAGGGAACCTTGCCTACTCTTCTTTGGCTTTCCTTGTTCGCCTTAAGCTTGTGCTATTTGATGGATGAAAACTATGTCTTTGATCCTGGTGGATATGTTTCATGCTTCTTCCATTGATGATCAAGGTCGAGTCAGGCTCACGACTCGGTTAACAAAAATTAAGCACTTCTTGGGAGGCAACCCATGCATCTATCTTTTCGCTTTCTTTATCATAAGTGTAGGGGGAGACCCTTTGGTTTGCTATTTCCTCTCCTCACTTCTTAATCAGGGATTCGAGATTCAATGATCTACTCTTGATGATTCTTGACGACCCGTGATTCCGTGTTCTACTTCTTCCCGGTTCTATCCTAAACTCTTTTCGATTCACTATTTTATATTTTCTCAATGTTAAAATAGGAATCTCTTTAGTTGTCTTTTCCTTAGCAAGATTTAAACAAAGTGCACAATGTCCTAAGTGTAGGGGAGTTTACTCCCACATGCTTAAACATTGAGGACAATGTTTATCTTAAGTGTAGGGGGACTTCTATCGAAGTTAAGTGGTCTTTTCCTTGCATTTGTCCTTATTTTAACCGGAAAATCAAATTTTTTCGACATTTTTCAAATTTTTTGATCTATTTTGGCCTATTAGTTTTTCCCTTTGTATAGTTATTTCCTTTCCTTTGCTAGAATAAATCTTTGAATAAGTGGTTTTTATTTTCAAACGTTGTGAATCTTTTGACTCAACCCGAGTTTACTTATCTAAGTTACTCTAGCTAGTACCCTTAACGTGTTTAAGTCAAGTTTTGCTAGGCTTTTATATAGGAAGCTATAAAACGCGAAAGTCTTAACTCTCACGGGTTAAGAACAAGAACTTTTCGCAAGTTCCTATAATTGATCCTAGAGAGTCGTTTATCAAGGGAACTTTAAAATGCGATTTCTAAACTTGAAAAAGTCTAAGAATTGGCAAGATCCTATAGGCGACTCGAAAACCCAAAACTTTGATTTAATAGGCTAAGTATCCACGAGTCTCATTACTTGAGATTTTAAACTGTGGAGAACGAGAGATGATAGAGCCAATTATAAGTTCGGTATTCTTTCGTGAATTTATGTGAGTTAATTATGAGCCTATTCTCCCATCGCTTGCTAATAATTTATCTGCTAATAAATAAGGTTGTACGATTTGAAAAGTTACTTAGCTTCTAGCCCAAGATCGTTTAAAAGTTGCTCGGTATGGATTAGAGTTCATAGCCAAGGCATAACTTATTGAAGCGGGACGCGAAGATTGGCGAGTCCGAAAAGGCCCTAACAAGGCATGAGGACTATATTTTGTTGCTAAAGATCCAAAAGTGATGTGAAGAATCATTTATCGAAAATCAATATGAAGGATCGAGACACACGACGAAAAGCAAATACTCCCCAAAAGTCATGGAGAAGTGTATCCGAAAAGACCCTAACAAGGTATGAGGATAAATAGATCCAAGTCATAAAAGGAGGCGGATCGTTGTATATCAAAGTCCAAAATAAAGATTGGAGAAAAATGAAGAAGTCGTGGTCCAAGTATGAATCTCTCAAAACTTCAAGTGAAGAAATTCCATTATGAAGAGAAGACCATAGTTTCATGAACGTCTCTTAAGATTTGAAGTATGAAGTCGCTGCCAAATATCGGTCCGAGAAAGGTCTCAAATCGCGAAACGAGTTATGCCAAGATATGAACTTTATGAGGTCCCGAGAAGCAGTTTCAAAAGATTTTGTCCTTTAGCTAACTATTGATTAAATCGTTCACTTTATTTTCGGCCTAATAAACTATCGAAATAAGTCAAAAATGCATCCTCGTGATCATTCAAGACAATAATAAAATATAAGAGATACACCTAGGAATAAGGGAGTCTAAGTAAGTTATTGGCCCACATGAGTTCGTGTTAGTCTGTTAACTTATAATAACAATGATCTCGTTTTTAAGCTTGGTTTGGAGAAAGTGAAAACTTGAGGATGATGATTATTCATGACATTTCCAAAACCTAAGGTATGCTTTTGATTTCTTTATTTTGTATGTTTTTAATTTTCTATTTCTTTAATAAAGGCCACTATGGATTGATCATGATGAAAAGTGTAATCTTGCTTTGTAACTAATGCATTACATGAGGACATTGCAATGGTCAAGTGTAGGGGATTTGATAGGTGTGTAAACACCCATCTTTTCTACCACTTAATTACAATAATAACCGGACCAAAACGTGTATTTTATATCTTTTATGTCGGAATTATGCGTGGTTTGTGTTTTTGTTGTGATTTAGGACGAAAAGGTGAAAAGTGGAGAAAACACGGGAATTCACGGGCATTTACGGACTTTTATTGAAGAAAAAGATGAAAGACGAAGGCAAGAAGTCGAGAATGCAAAAAGAACGGAAGTCCAAGACCAATTCTGAAGATTTATCGAAGAAAAAGTCAAAAGACGGAAGTTTATCAAAAGCCAAAGAATTCAAGTCTATTTTATTGAAGAATTTAAAGACGAGTTCAAAGAAATCCCGAAGCCAAAAGTCCTTAAAGTCCAAGTTTAAAGAAGATTAGAAGAAAAGGACTAATGGTGCAATTAATTAAGATTAAAGAAGAAAGGACCTAATCTTGTAATTAAGAGAAAAGGAAAGAGGGGAGGAAGCTTCCTTAATCCTCCCCTATATATAGTCATTAGTTGTAATCATTTTCTCTTGTTGGCTAATAGTGACAATTAGTCCTTCCACCTTTAATTACCTTGTCATTTACTTTTCTTGTCAACTTTAAATACATGTTTTTCACCTTAATTACCATTTAATTCCAAGTAAGTTTTCATTTTAATTCTTGTCAATCTTTATTTTATCTTGTTAATCTCCTATCTACCCTTCTCAATCTTTGATTTGTGTGTTTATGTTTATGTTCATGTTCATGCTTTTATTTTGATCCAAATGGTTTTCAATTATTATGGTTAACTTTGTTTGTATTATTGATTTTAATTGTTTGTTTATGTTTACTGTTGTTTCATTGATAGTTTTATTAAATCGTTTGTGTTGATTTTGGTTAAATCTGTGATTATCTTCCTTGTTTCTTTGATCCCTTGTTCTTCGGGGGAGTTTGTTGTGTTTCTGATCTTACCAGGGAATCTTCCGAACCAAGAAGGAGAGAAAGCTTTCATTCGGAACTCCAAAGTTCCGAGTTAAGGGTTTCATCCGGAAGATTTTAGGATCAGCAAAAGTTCCGAACCAACTTCCGGATTAAGGGCAAGTTCCGAATCAGAAGGCTTCATTCGGAAGTCTGAAACTTCCGAATCAAGGAGGCTTCATTCGGAATCTTCCGAATCAAGGGTGACCAAAACTTCCGAATCAAGGCAAGTTTGAGAAGTTCCGAATCAGTAAAGTTCCGAACGAAGGATTGTTTTGGATAAGTGACATATTCAGATCAATTTGTTCCGGATCATGGATTTTGGTAATATTCCGAGCGAAGAAGAATCATTCCAACCGAAGGTGACATTCCGGACGAGTGATTGTTCCAAACGAAGGATTATTCCGAATGAGCTGTATTCAGGTTCTTTTTAGTTTTTGTCTTTGATTTTTATTTTCAAGCTTTATTTTTCCCGCCTTTATTTTAATTGCACTTTAAGTTTACTTGTCTTAGTTAAATTTTATTCTTGCCTTAGTTTAAGTTTTTAGTCGCGTTTTAAGTTTGCCTTAGATAGATTTTAGTTTACGTCATTTACTTTAGTGCCTTTTAATTTCAGTCTTGCTTTTAAATATTTGCACCTTTACTTTAATTAGACTTAGATTTACTTAAGAGCACGTTTACTTTAAAGTTTTGCACTTTCATTTTAAAAACTACAACGACACATCTTTGTTTCCACCAAAATAAAACAGAGTCACACATAAAACTCAAGTTTTTCAATTCGAAGAGACATACTTAAACGAACTAATTTTTATACGGCGTGTCAAAAGCCTTGTATCAATTTGGCATTCCAGCCAGAACATCGACTAAAGGCATGTTAATTCGAACTTCTTGTATTATGTCGAGAAATTTACCATACTTAGCTTGCATCTTTTGCTTGGGTAAGCGTTGTGGATATGGTACTTTTGGTTTATATGGTTTGGGTGTTGGGTTTTCAGTTGGTTTGGTACGGGTTGGTTGGGCTTCATCCTCATTATCACTATCGAATGGAATTTCGATTGGTGTATCTCGAATAGGCTTGGTAGGTGATTCTTAAGATAAACCGCTCCGCGTGAATAAAGCATTCACTTGCTCGTTACGAGCTTGTGGGGGTTGATATTTGTTGTTGTTCTTGGGATTTGGGTTGGTATTGCTCGGTAAAGAACAAGAAGCGCGATTCGATTGTTTATCGGCCAAACAATCAAATTTAGATTCAAGGTTTTGAATGGAAGCTTGATGGTTTTTGGTTGTGGTTTCGAACTTGGTTTTGAAGTCAGTGAATATCTCTCGAACAAAAATATTGGTTTTTCTTTGAGATTCTATAAAGTTGTCGATTTTGCTTTCGAGGTTGTTTTTGTCTTTGGTTTGAGTGGGTTTCTTGTCGTCTCGATCATAACTTTGTTTAGCATTTGATCTCCAATTATCGCGGTCGCGATTACGATAATCGTTATAAAATCGAGTTCGACGAAAGGTATTCATATAGTTGGCTTCTTCTTCCTTCGTCATGGGTGTGTCATCGTCATCACATTCACTAGAAGGATGGTTTCCTCCATAGTGTTTGCATGTTTTGTATTTAATCTCTTCAATCTTAAGAGACATGGCATCCATTCGAGCCATAATTTTCTCGGTGTCGGTTGGGTTTGTTGCTTCCTTCGGCAAAAGGTACGGTTTTTCGCGAGTTTTTGTTTTTGTGATTTTTGGACCAATCAAGCTTTAGTAGGACTTTGTCATACAATAATTGGTAAGCTTGGTTAGGTGTTTTGTGACAACCCCGGTTTTTGAGGTTCGTCACTTAGTCTTATGTTTGGGGTATTTTGTGTGACTATGTGTTTTATGCGATTTATGTGTTTATATGTGTGATTTTGGGGATGAGAATGGACGAAATGAGGTACATGATTTTTAAATCATGGTACGGGTTTGAAATGAAATGAAATGAGTTTAGAAATGAACTGCGGGAAAGTTTGGATATCGTTTTTACAAGGTTTCGTGTACGTATCGTATGTTGTATGTATGTATTAAGTATATATTATATGGTTAGGATAAGTTTTAGAGATACTTTCCATAATTAGAAACTTTTGGAAATGACGGTTAGTTCAGAAATCGCGTAGAAAGTCGAAAAAACTAACGTAAGGCTATAGGGTTTTGGCCCGGAAGTAACCCGAATGTGAGGTTTAGTTTAAGAATGATAAAAGTTATAAAACAAGGGGACCCAGATCCTTAGGTGCTTTGGGCTTGGTTTGGGTAGCCAAAAGAAAAAGAAGGAAGAAAATAACCAAAAACCCAAAAACAGGTCCAATGGACTTGTAATTGGGTTAGGAGGCCTTTAGGATTACATTAAACCCATACCATAACCTAAAAGATCAGATTTTTACTTACCATGATCTCTCCTAGTCGAATTCCATTAATGGTGGAATTAGGTTTCATCAAAAAGAATTTCTTCCTTTGATTCCTAAGGTAAAATTTTCAAAACTCTTCTTTAATGTATGATTTTAACTAATCTAATCATGTAATTAATCAATAGATGATGGATCTAGGGTTAGGTTAAACATAAATTCTGTATTTTAATGATATAAACATGTTTAGATTAATTAGGGTTAATAATTATACATGATGTGGATAATTAATTAGACTAGTTGTTTTAAATTCGTTTTTGAAAACTGGGCAGAATTTTTGGTCCATTGTTTTGATCATATCTAGAGTTCTACAAACTTTTAATTTTCGAATCTTATGTCCTTGGAAAGGTAATTGAATTGACTTTCAAATGCAAGAAAGTACAACTGAATTGGAGGTCAGAAAGTGGTTCCAAAAAAAAGGTTACAACAGTCGGAGGTAAAAACCATTTTGTAATCAGCCGGGTTTAATTTATTTTTTAAGGTGGTTAGGGTACTTAGGAGTACAATTTGACTCTCAAACGAACATGAGAGTTAGTTTATATGTTATATAAGATATCTGAAAGAGGGCCAATCAATTGGGATAGTGTAAGACCCTCTGATTATAACAAACTTTTCATATGTTCAAAATCAGTAAATTCTTGATAGGTAAAAGTGTATATATATATATATATATATATATATATATATATATATATATATATATATATATATATATATATATATATATATATATATATATATATGGAGGCGTTAACAATAGCTTTAAGGTTGCGGCCAAAGGGGAGAGTTAGGTAACACATGTAAGGGCATAGGGTTTCTTTTACAGGGCATATTATTTTTGTTAAGTGGGTGTTCGACCAATAGTTTGAAGTATGAAAAATGGGACTGTTTTGGGTTAAATGTTAACGGGACGAGTTATGAACTAAACTAAGTTAAGATCTTTATATAGGGGTGTAATGAGATTAATATGGCATATAAATGGGGTTAAGTTGTAGGAGAAGGTTAGATATCCATCATAGATTGATGAGCCATTTTGGTATGTGGTTCATGTCTTGATTGTATACGTTTGTGTGTTTAGATTTATGCTAGAGAACGGGTACTTAGAGAAGCTTGTTCAGGTGAGTTTCATAGTCCCATGTCTTTTTATGATTTGATTTCCAGATGGGATGTAAGAGACACTGTATGGTTTTGTAAATAATGCTGTGAATGTTTTTATGGTTTGTGATGGACGTGTGTGTACACTTATGTGATTAACTGCTATGTGATTCTTGATTGTGTTTATGATTTGGATCGGAGGACACACACCATCTCAGTTATTGTGGTTTGACTTGGTACCAAGGGGATGTTGACAAGGCAGGGCCTTGGGATTGGTTCATAGGTGTATGGGCGCCTATGGGACCATGGTTATTGGTAAGGCTTCGAGCCTTGGAATTTTGGTTATTGGTAAGGCTTGGATCCTTGGATTTGTGGTGATTGGTTAATCTTGAATGCTAGTTGTTAATACATAATTGTAGCACATTGTCCATATGTTCTTTTGTTAATCGTTATTATTCACAACTTATAACTGATTTGGCGTTGAAGTCTAAACCAATGACTCTCACCAACTTTATGTTAACGTGTTTTAGTGTCTCTTTCAGGTGAGAATGTGGTTAAGTGTGAGAATAGGAGTGGCTAGCTGCAAGGCTTAGGATTGCATTTGGAGGAACCCCCTTTCCTCTTAGTCTCTATTTTTGTTTGAATAAGTGATACTTTGTAGACACTTATATGTTTGTTATTTGTTAATTGTATGTCTTTGGTAAGAGGTAGACCTGTTACCTACTTACCTAGACGCCTGCATTGTTTGAGATATCTTCATGACATTGCGTCACCATTCATAATATTTCCATTTCATTTAGTTATCTCTATAGACACGCTATTGTTGTGATAATATCCATACGTCGCGCCCCATATTCCGCCATGGTGGGGTGTGACAGAATGGTATCAGAGCCATTGGTTATAGAGAATTCCGTTGCCTAGCCTAGTCTATAGCTTAAGGATCCCTGCATATAGGCGTCACAGGATTACGTGTGGTCTTGATTATATTTTCCTAATTTTTTTTTGTGAATTTTGACTAGTATGAGTTGAACTATAGTTGCCCATACTTAGTCACCTGTTACTTTCTGTTTTGCTTTTGATATATAAATTACTTTCACCATAGTAAGTTATTTGGTGTACGTAATATATAGTATTTTTCTTTTGATGTTTAAGTCATGTTCCCTAAGAATCATGTGGTGATTCGAGTTACTAGGGGTAGGTGGATAGGAAGGATTTTATGTTGTTTCCACTCTTATGGGCGACATGACTTATAACTGATTATGATGTTGTGTTGGAGTTTGTCTATGCTGTTTTAGCTAGACTATAGATTTATGTATTCCAAGATTTTGACTATATTATTTTAATAGATGGAGTTTTGGATCTTATTGCTTATGTGGTTATGAGCTTATGTGAGTAGATGGATTTATGTGTTATATGTTGTATTGATTCTTATAAGTGTCATCATAGAAGGGAGTGCATTGAGGAAAGGGTAATTGTATAAGTATGGTGGCCAACATAGTTATACAAGTACCACAACTTCAATGGGTTCTCAAGTATGATTGTATGAAAGAGGGTTAGTACATTCTTGTATATGATGAGATGTGGATTTTTGGGTATATGTATAATATATGGGTTTATGTAACGGCTGTCTATCATATGGCTATTTTTGAGTGTGTTATGTGTTTTGAGTTATAATCATGTTCTGTGATTATGGGGTTACACGATATGGACTGGTTTTAGTGATGAGTTTTATGCCTTATGGTAAGATGGTGATTACTCGTATGAAAAAACAAGTGTATGACGTGATTGATTGATCTGACATGTATGATAACGAGTATGTTTTGGGTGATTTAATAGGTATATATATGCGGATGTATATATACTAGTATGTGTTAAGTTATGATATTTGGTCGTTCAGTAGTTATTATAACTTGAACGTACCTTGTGTTTGCTCGTGTTTTATGGTGATGAAGTTTGATGGAGTTCCAACGACGCTTTGAGTCTTTTGATGTGTGTCTACATTCAGGTATGTATTTTAATAAATTAGAACTACTAAATATTCTTACAAATAAGTGTGGCTAATTATAGGAAAACGGTTTTGAAAATAATTTTTAAGTGTATGGTATGATATCGTGACATACATATTTTTTTAAGTTTGTGGTAGTAAGCTATAAAAAATTATCTTGAAAATAATTGGATTAGTTTTCTATGTAACATGTGATAATACATTTTAATGAGGTAAAGAAATTTTACAAAAATTTTCTTAAGTGGAGTTAAAATTTTAGAAGTATTTAACTAGACGGAAAGAGTAAAAAGGGAGATTTTATTATAGTAATGATAATAATAACACCACACCTTGTAAATGTGTAGTAGTTTAGTTATAACCAACGTAAATGGATTTTATAGAATAATAATAATAATAATATAGAATAAATTTAAAAAAACACTGTATTTTATAAACATGTATTGGTTTCATAATAACAAGTGAAATAAGTTTAATACGGATAAACAAGATAATGGTTAGAATAAGATTGTAGTATACTAACTAGTTGATTTCTTTGATAACATAATAAAGATAAAAGATGAGTTTATTGTTCAAAACGAGTATGATTGATTTTAGTAGTATTGAAGTTTGGTTGTTATGAGGAGTAACTAAATGAGGCGAAAGTTTAAAATTTTATGAGGTATCGAAATTTGGTAATACTGACCGTGACGAGTCTAATTTTTCGTTGTTGGAACCCTCCATTGAATCTTTTGGATTACATTGTTTCGTTTTCAGTTGTTTTGGCTAGGGTTCATTATGGTTGATCTTTCGTTTTACCCTATAATTATTATGGGACGCGATCGTTGGAATTGTTTTGGTACACGTCATGGTTAATTTTGTTATGCGGTTGTGGAAACGTTAGGATGAGAGGATAGAGTTAGGTAGTATTATTTATGGTTAGATATTAGAATGTAGAGATGTGTTTTGGTTTAAAGGTTGTGTTGAAGGAATGATTAAGATTTGTGGAGTTTTGAAACTTAGATTGGTTACAGGAATAAGGGAGTAAGTAAAGTTAGTTGACTGGTCATGGGAACGAGATGTCATGCTATGAGAAGTTGGTTGAAGTACCATTAGGAGATTGATAAAAGTACCAGCGAATGTGAGGGTAGAGTAGAAATTTTCTACTAATGGAAAGATTGGGCAAATAACACGCAAGGGAATTGGTATAGTTATGGAGGCGAGGTAGTAGTATACACGTGAAGGAAAACATGGATGTGAAAGAATGATTGGTAGGAGGCTGATTAATGGTGATTACAACAAGTAAGGAAGAGTGAGCCATTGAGGGGTTGAAGTACCTTTAGAAATATTGTGGTAGATGAGTTGAAGTTAGAGGCTATTGGGTAGTGTGAAGTTCCTAGGTAACATCATAGAGACGAGAAGGAGTGCGAGAAAAGCTACATCGTGAATCAAGGAGCTGAAAGGACTACGTGTCGGTTGCTAGAAGGAAGCAATAGATTTCGAAGGAGTCACAAAAGTTGCAAGGACTGGAAAGGTGACAAGCACTATGATGGGAATCTCCATATAGTTCGTGACGAAGAAGGACAGATCGAGTACCAGAGTGGAGTTACAAATAGCTGAACTAGTGGATCGTGATGAATTGAATACATAACATGGGAGATTAAGAACTCGTGAAGGTAACAAGGGGAGTCGAGTGACTACGCGGATAGAGATTTTATGGCAATCAATATCGAGGGATGAGTAGTGAAGCTGAGCTGAATAAGTTCATGGAGAAGTGATTTGAGAGTCGGTTTTGTAAAGGTGTTATGAAAGATCTTGGGAAGAGACAGTTATGCATTATCCAATGCACTAGCGATTTCCATAGATTTGATGAATGAAGTATGGAATTTCTGTTCGACAGGATAGTGTAGGAATTAGGGAGAACCATGGAAGGAGAGAACCAAGTATTCCTAGGAGATGATGATTGAAAGTACCTCATGTTGGGTGCAAGATCAAAATAGAAGTATGAGATTTGAATAAGAATTTTAAATATGTCTTAGTTTAGACAAATGGGAACTAATATAGGTATAAGATGAGAGTGTGATCCGCATGGGATCAGATAAAACTCTAGTATGTTCCTATTAGAAGGGAGTAGGAGAACTGATCATGAGGAAAAACAAGTGAAGCTACATGAAAATTTTTTGAGGTATAGATGACTTGAAAGACCGGAAGCATAACATCGTGATGTATGTCATAAGCCGAGGAAGAAGAAGAAAGTGTGGATAGATGCGAATCATGAATGAAATAGGTAGAGATAGGAACCGAAGGTAAAACTTTGGTATAGCCTAATGAGTAGACTAAGGAACTAAGCATGCTAATATTATTGTTGTGTGGAAAGGAAATGGTACTGACCTATACTGTTTGATTGGAAGGCTTAGTATCGATAATCGAATGGTTGAGGAGTTATAGATGTGATGTGTCATGAGAGACGAAGGGCTTGGTTTAACCGAGACAAGATGAGGAGCACTATGACCTTGAAGGTAAGACATTGTGTAGGTATAAAGGAAGTGTTGAGTATCAGGAAAAAAAATTTATGGAGAAAAGTGAGAAAGAATTGTATAGGTGCTACAAATGATCTATCCAAATTTTATAGAAGTAGTTGTAGCATGGGTTTGGATGGCAGTTGATAGACTAACTGAGATAACCGTCCTTTTGGTGATGTGTATAGATCATAAGTTGATTTGGATTGGAATAGCCTCGTTGTGATAAAATAATCAATATGTGAAATATCATCGTAGGTCACTTGTGTAAGAAAATTGGAATTTTTAAGTAGTTTGCGATATGGACTAAAGGGAGTTGATGAACATTATTGGATATGAGTATATCCAGCTAATTGGAAAATGATGGACGAAGTGGGAAATTGATACAAGTATATGAGTCGTGTTGAGAGCTTGGGTGACTGATTTAGAGGGATGTGGGAAACTCGTTAGCAATGTCTGAGTTTTCATATAATGATAGTTATCATACTAGAAGTCGATGAATGCCATTTGAGGCACTATATGGAAGGATAGGGTGAGTTGTCCTTATGGTGGACTAAAATTCGTGAAAGAGACTACTAATGTGGAAATGGTGTTTCTGGAAAGGATGAGAGTAACAAGAGATGATATGTTGCAAAAGAGGAAATCACTAGAGTTTAGTGACAAAGTTATGTAGGAAGTTTCACCTATAGTAATGGGTGGCATGTTTTGGTAAAAGGGAAAAGTTGATGACGAGTTTTGTAGGTCCATTTATGATATTTGGAAAGAAGTGACGTGGTTTTGGATGAAAGGGAAGTTAACACCTAGAATCGTGGGTCCATTCAAAATCTTTGAAAGGATTGGACCAGTGGCTTATAGGTTGAGGAATTACTTGGAGAATTGAGTAGTGTGCATGATGTATTTCGTGTATCAAGCTTGAGGAAATGCTTAGCAAGAACCGACTTGCAAGTACCGTTAGATGATACTAGTATGGATACGAGTCTTCGTTTCCTCGAAGAACCGGTAGAGATTTTAGGTCGTGAAGCTAAGACGTTGGAAAAAGGGGTAATATACCGTAATTATGGTTAGATGGAATTTGGAACGTGGATTAGAGTTCACGTGGGAACATGAAGGATTTATGAGGAACAAGTATCCTTAGATATTTTCTAATTATGATCCTAAGGAGTAAATCTCGGGATGAGATTTCTATTAGGAGGGAGTGATGTGACAACCCTGGTTTTTGAGGTTCGTCACTTAGTCTTATTTTTGGGGTATTTTGTGTGACTATGTGTTTTATGTGATTTATGTGTTTATATGTGTGATTTTGGGGATGAGAATGGACGAAATGAGGTACATGATTTGTAAATCATGGTACGGGTTGGAAATGAAATGAAATGAGTTTAGAAATAAACTGCGAGAAAGTTCAGATATCGTTTTTACAAGGTTTCATGTACGTATCGTATGTTGTATGTATGTATTAAGTACATATTAGATGGTTAGGATAAGTTATAGAGATACTTTCCATAATTAGAAACTTTTGGAAATGACGGTTAGTTCGGAAATCGCGTAGAAAGTCGAAAAAGTTAACGTAAGGCTTTAGGGTTTTGGCCCGGAAGTAACCCGAATGTGAGGTTTAGTTTAAGAATGATAAAAGTTATAAAACAAGGTTAAACCCAGATCCTTAGGTGCTTTGGGCTTGGTTTGGGCAGCCAAAAGAAAAGGAAGGAAGAAAATAACCAAAAATCCCAAAAACAGGCCCAATGGACTTGTAATTGGGTTAGGAGGCCTTTAGGATTACATTAAACCCAAACATCAGATTTTTACTCACCATGATCTCTCCTAGTCGAATTCCATTAATGGTGGAATTAGGTTTCATCAAAAACAATTTCTTCCTTTGATTCCTAAGCTAAAATCTTCAAAACTCTTCTTTAATGTATGATTTTAATTAATCTAATCATGTAATTAATCAATAGATGATGGATCTAGGGTTAGATTAAACATAAATTCTGTATTTTAATGATATAAACCTGTTTACATTAATTAGGGTTAATAATTATACATGATGTGGATATGTAATTAGACTAGCTGTGTTAAATTCATTTTTGAAAACTGGGCAGAATTTTTGGTCCATTATTTTGATCATATCTAGAGTTCTACAAACTTTTAATTTTCTAATCTTATGTCCCTGGAAAGGTAATTGAATTAGCTTTCAAATGCAAGAAAGGAGAACTGAATTGGAGGTGGGAAAGTGGGTCAAAAACAGGTTACAACAGTCAGAGGTAAAAACAGTTTTGAAATCAGTCGGGTTTAATTTAATGTTTTAAGGTGGTTAGGGTACTTAGCAGTACAATTGGACTCTCAAACGAACATGAGAGTTAGTTTATATATTATATAAGATATCTGAAAAAGGGCTAATCAATTAGGATAGTGTAAGACCCTTTGATCATAAAAAATGTTTTATATGTTCAAAATCAGTAAATTCTGGATAGGTAAAAGTATATATATATATATATATATATATATATATATATATATATATATATATATATATATATATATATATATATATATATATATATATATATATATATATATATATATATATATATATATATATATATATATATATATATATATATATATATATATATATATATATATATATATATATATATATATATATATATGTATACATGGAGGCCATAACAGTAGCTTTAAGATTACGGCCAAAGTGGAGAGTTACGTAATACATGTAAGGGCATAGAGTTTATTTTACAGGACATGTTATTTTTGTTAAAGGGGTGTTGCACCAATAGTTTGAAGTATGAAAAACGGGACTGTTTTGGGTTAAATGTCAACGGGACGAGTTATGAACAAAAATAAGTTAAGGGCTTTATATAGGGGTGAAATGAGATCCATATGGCATATAAATGGGGTTAAGTTGTAGGGGAAGGTTAGATATCCATCATAGATTGATGAGCCATTTTGGTATGTGGTTCATGTCTTGATTGTATACGTTTGTGTGTTTAGATTTATGCTAGAGCGTGGGTACTTGGAGAAGCTTGTTCAGGTGAGTTTCATAGTCCCATGTCTTTTTATGATTTGATTTCCAGATGGGATGGAAGAGACACTGTATGGTTTTGTAAATAATGTTGTGAATGTTTTTATGGTTTGTGATAGACTTGTGTGTACACTTATGTGATTAACTGCTATGTGATTCTTGATTGTGTTTATGATTTGGATCGGGGGACACGTACTGTTTCAGTTATTTTGGTTTGACTTGGTACCAAGGGGATGTTGACAAGGCGGGGCCTTGTATTGGTTCATAGGTGTATGGGCGCCTATGGGACCATGGTTATCGGTAAGGCTTGGAGCCTTGGAATTTTGGTTATTTGTATGGATTGGAGCCTTGGATTTGTGGTGATTGGTTAATCTTGAATGCTAGTTGTTAATACATAATTGTAGCACATTGTCCATATGTTCTTTTGTTAATGGTTGTTATTTACAGCTTATAACTGATTTAGGGTTGGAGTCTAAACCTATGACTCTCACCAACTTTATGTTGATGTGTTTTAGTTTCTCTTTCAGGTGAGAATGTGGTTAAGCGTGAGAATTGGAGTGGCTAGCTGGAAGGCTTAGGATTGCATTTGGAGGAACCCCCTTTCCTCTTAGTCTCTATTTATGTTTGAATAAGTGTTACTTTGTAGACAACTATATGTTTGTTATTTGTTATTTGTATGTCTTTGGTAAGAGGTAGATCTGTTACCTTCTAGCCTAGACGTCTGCATTGTTTGAGATATCTTCATGAAATTGTGTCGCCATTTATGATATTTCCATTTCATTTAGTTATCTCTATAGACACGCTATTGTTGTGATGATATCCATACGTCGCGCCCCATATTCCGCCATGGTGGGGGTGTGATAGGTTTTGTTAAGGAAAATTCCGCCCGCTGCGGCGTTCAATGCATCTTTGGTAACATCGTCAAGACCATGATAGAAAATTTTGATTATTCCTTCTTTCTTAAGTCCATGACCATGGCAATTTCTGAGTAGTTCTTTCATTCTTAATCATGCGTCAGTGAGATTTTCTCGTTCTTGTTGAGAAAAGCTTCAGATTTCTCCGAGGACTTTTTTAAATAGGATAGGAGGAAAGAATCGGCTAATGAAAGAAGTTCTAAAACCTTACCATGTTCGAATGGTTCCTTCGTTAAGTTCATCGAGCCACGACTTGGCTTCTCCAGTCATGGATGATGGAAACATCATGAGTTGGACGGCTTCGGCTTGTCCTTCTCCATAGTTGAACATTTTACAAATTCCACTGAATTCGTGGATGTGTTTATGAGGATTGGTTTTGTTCGACTATCAAATTGGTTATTTTTGACAAGGGTTAAGTGGTTCCATTTGATTGCAAAATTCTTTGCAATTTCAGGTAAAATGATTGCAGAGCCAGGAGTTGGTGCGACAACTCTATTGGCTGACCACATAGGTTCATCATCAGTGTCCGACATTGGATCGTAACGGTTGATGAGTTTGGTGAGAAATCGGAATTGTGAAAGATTGTCAAAAGGTTGGTTAATTATGCGAGGTTGAGTTTTTTCGTGTCTCCTAGATAAAGGTACACGGCGATGGAGTCTACGTAGCCTTTGGTTAAGGGTACATTCAGGTTCAGGTAACGGTGATTTTGGTGGTGTTCCAGATGAACGGGTATGCATCCAATAAGGTTTTTGGTGTTTTCAGATGAAATGTGCGGCGCACTTTTGGTTTTGTGCGGCGCACTTGGGTTTGCTACACGAAGTGCGGCGCACTTTTTGGTTTGTGCGGCGTACTTTCTGTAACACCCCACTTGGATAAGTGGACCGTTACGTGTATTTATGGCGTGTCATCAAAGTATAAGGTAAATGTCCTAAAACATTATCTGACCATAAAGGAAATACCGGAATTAAACATCGGTAATCCAAACATAAGCTCAAAACATGAAAAGTAAAATACTGAAGGAAAGGACTAAACAATGTCCAAATAACCAGAATAATGTAAGAAGTGCATAAAGTAAGAAGTTCGGATAGCTTCCATTCAATGCACATGCTATCAGAATCCTAAGAGCGTCCTGGTGTACCTGCCGTTAGAACATGAAACTAGGGCTGAGCATAACGCTTAGTGAACGGATATAAATCATGATAAGGAATTACTAAAATGAAACATATGATAAAATACTGGAGCTGTAAGACTGATAAGTAAAGTTGCAGCGGAAATCCGTGTATAGTCTCTAAAGTCTGATTTATAAATAATAAAGCTGAACTGTTATCTGTTAAATCTGAAAACATGAATTTACTGTATTTTAATTGCTAGAGCTTATATAGGTCATGTGCTGTAACAACGGTGCATGAATAACTGGAGGGGTGACCTCGTCATGCTGTAGAGGGGTGACCTCTAAATAACTGTAGAGGGGTGACCTCTAAATACTGTGCTGGGTGGAGGGATCAGCTCCAATGTGAAGGATGTAGAGCACACACCACATTCACCCTGATAACTTGTAAACTGATAAGCCTAGGATGCATCCATACGCCCCACTAAACATACATATAAAAATGGCCAAACTGAACATGAGTGGGACGATGCAGGATATCACTCTCCTGCATGTGAGTCACGACACCGGTGCCTCTAATGCCATGGTTACGGTACCTCCGTAACTAGTACATAAACTGGTCATGCTTGTATATAATGCTCAGGCAATTTATTTAGTTATTTACATGATTACTGATAAGCTTAAACATATACTGGGGAAAAATATTTGGCTGAAGACGGGGAATCCTAATCATGCATAAAAAGGAAGTCCTTACTGAAAGGACGGAAAATCCGTACCTCGTGTCCAGTAATGAAGTAAGAACGAAAGCTGAAGGATCTACTCCGACTTCACGAATACTACATAAATAACGGACGCGGAAATAAGTTGACTGATGCTTATTTATTTTACAGATCTTAACTGTTTATTACCATTCTTAATTCGTTGTGTGTGTTCTCGTATTATTTCACTGGTTGCGTATAAACGGATTAATCTGATTGTCTGATGTATTTCCGATAAACCCGACTATTTCTTTAACTGTCTACTGATTATTATATATCTTGGATTTCTAGTTACCATATATTATATTGTGTTCTGGTATTTACTATATTATTATAAATCGTAACCTGCTATAATTAGAAATTTTTCAAAATTTAGAAAGATTTCCAAATAAACTTTCCAGAAAAATTAAATCAGTAATAGTTCACGTATTTTTAAGTCGTTAAAAAAACAATATCGATTTATTTTCACTAATTAGATTAACAAAATCTAACAATATAAATAAGTTATTTATAAAACTCCTTTAAAATGATTGTCTATGTTCTAACAGTTCCCACTACCTTTATATTTTTCCCACCACTTTAATATTTTCCCACTGCTTGTTTGTGTTCCCATTGCTTGATACAAGTTCCCACTGTTTTGCAATCCCAAACACCCCCTTTATATCAGTTTAGTCCCAAACACTCCCTTTTCTATATTTTAAATAAAGGGTTTTTTTACACTCGGTTTCCTTTTTTTTTTTTTTGCGATTGCCCACTAATTTAATAAACCAAACGCACACTAGTTACTCCATAAGACCCATTGGGATGTTTTGGTCCGGCTTGTCATCAACAAGGACCACCACCGAGAGTTTTTAGACTCTGGGTTTGCTACTGATGTTCGTCGCACCCCACCTGTAGGGTTGTGGTCATGCGATTGGCCAAAAGGAAGGGGTCACTGAGGGCCTTATGGCTCGTTTTCATTAAAACCCAACAGTTCTGACCCTTATGGCTATAACAACACAAGTCTCGGTTGGGATTTCTCTTGGCTGGCTACAAGAACCACCACCGAGACAGATCAAATAAAAAGAAAGGCGAAGGCAGTTACCGTGTAATGATTACATGAAAGACGAATCAATGAAAATGAATCGAAACCCTCTGTTTGGTTGATTATACCTGGCGGCTACTCAAATGATGAACCCTAGTTCTTTTTCATTTTTTTTGATTTTGTGTCTATTTGACAAAGGGGAAAAACCCCGAGCCTTTTTTTTTCTTCTTTTGAATTTTGGGTTGGGCTCAAGCCCACACTCTCTTCCTTGCTTATTTTAAACCGGCCCCCTATAATTATATATGTGTTTTTCGTTTTTTTTAAAGTTGTTCACTATCTCGTATATGTTCCTCGTTTTAAATATCCCGAATGCAATGATCTTTTCTGTGTTATAATTTAATACATACGTAATACATACGTAATGTTTTTCTGAAACTAATTACTGAAACTTAATAATTAGTTTCTGAATATTTATTTCTGTAATATTTAAATGAACTGAACTGCGTATTTACTGAAGACTGTGTGTTTACTGTTTACGTTTAATTAACGTTAAAGCTAGGACTCTGCGTATTTATTATTCTAATATTATAAATACGGGTTGTTCCCCTCTAAAAAAAATAATTCGTCCTCGAATTAAGGATGCGATTATGTCGTGGTTTTACAATTCTTCCCCTCTAAAAAGGAGAAATTCGTCCTCGAATTAAAGGTAATAAGCTGGTGAAGTTATAAAAGCTTAAAGGACATATATGCTGAAAGAGCATGAAGGCTGAAAAGACATATAAGCTGAAGGACCATTCGTCCTTGATTTAGAACATACTACTTCTGAAAGGTATAACGTGACATGACTGAAGAGGACATGGAACGTGACATGACTGAAAGAACTTAGCTGGATTTATTAAAGGAAAACGAATGAGGGGTCCGAATGGACTCCTCCGTTTCGAGTGGTTTCCCGCTCGAGACAATTCCTTCAAGGTTGTAAACATAATAAAATATTGGTCCTGATGATCCTGTCCTGATGATGCTGAATTAGTTTATGGTTCCATACTTAAGATGGATTTTCTGAATCTGATATGCTGAATAAACTATAGCATGTAGAATACATGGAACGGTACGTACAAATATCTAGAAAAGATAATATTTATATCTCTAGGGAAGCTGCTGAAAGTATAAATGGACGAACTACGTGAACAATTGTGAACGTACTACGTGAGCAATTGTGGACGTGGTCCACGATTATATAAGGAATGTTGGGCATGGAATATATTGTGCCCGATGATACATGAGACATACTGTGAACGTAATACTAGGACATATCAAGAACATATGCTGACTGAGGAAAGAATGCCAACGATGCGGCCTGAGACGTGAAACGTCTGCCTGGGTATGGAGAAGCTCCACTAACTTGAGTCTGGTTTCTTAAGCTTTCTGAAACCGTATCCAGTAACAAGCTGTGAAACGTATATCACGAGATGGAACACGAACCTGAACGTGGACAATGTCATGAACGCGAACGTGAACTTAAATCACGAGATAGCATAAAACATGACCTGAAACAGCATCATACTGCGAATGAGATGTAAACGTGAAAGTGAAAATAAACGTGAACGTAAATGTGAACGTACACGTAATTGTGAACATGAACGTGAGACTGCTTTTATACATAGTCTCATCTTCCAAATAGGGCTTAAAATGCAATAAATATCATCAAAATACCCAAATATATGCTTGTGTTTGTTGCTTGTGTATTTTAGGTACGGATATTGAGAAAATGACAAAAGATCACAAGAATCATGCAAAAACGAACACGGGAAACGAAGCCGCACAATGAACCAAGCCTAGTGAAGAATTTCCCAAGATCAACCCTTGAAGATTTGAAGAATTATGAAGAAGGGTCCTCCAATTATGAAGAATTGACACTTTATACCCTTGTATCCTCATAATTACAAGTTGGGTCCCTAAAGTTTGTCAAAATTACAAAAAAGACCCTTAACTTTGAAGAATTGGCAAGTTTAGCCCCTCAACAAAGCTAAATTGTCAACCAATATCATCCACAAAGTCAAATACATCATGAAGTCCTTCAAAGTACAAGAAATGACAAATTTGGTCCTTTGAAAATTCCAAAATTACACAAAGGACCCTCAACTTTCAACATTTGGCAAAAATGGTCCCCCAATCATCAAGACTTGGCAATTTCAGTCCTCCTAAATGTCAATTATGCAAGTCTAGACCATTATCATTGAAGAAAATACCAAACCAGCCCTTGAAGAATTCAAATATGGCAAGAAATACCCCTGAATTCATTTTATAAAAGTTTTTGGGCCAAAAATGCAAAAGTTCAAAAGTTGATAAGGCTAATTGTGGCGTTGATAGACTTTTCTACTGAAAAGACAAGAAGAAAAGAATCAAAGGGCTAAAAGGGGGCAGACATCAAACTTACCTAGACCAGTGAGGGGGTGACACGTGCCCCACTCACTCCAACCCACCAATCCCATTCCACCATTCCTCCATGTCATCATCCACTCATAACCGGATTAACAACTTAATTTATTAAGTTAAAAATGGGCGCCTAACACATTTTTAAACACTAATCTGGATCAAATACACCCACTATTCACACATGAACACAAATTGGGTATTTGTGTTTAAGCCAAAATTAAACCACCAAAGCATCAAGATTAGTGATTAAGCTTGTCTTGATCATAACCCCACTCAAAAACTCCTTGCCACCTCACCACACATGTCACATAGGAATTGCCCTGCTATACGTTTGAGGAAGAAGACAAGATTATGCCAGCAATCCAACGCCTCACAATCTTGCTTGCATCCTAAGCTCATTATAAGCCCTTGATGCTATTTCAATAGCTCACACCTCAACTACATGACAAATTCAGTCACATGATTCTTCAAAGAAGACAAAAACCTCAAGGGCATTTTTGGGACTTATGTAGCTAGGGTTTACACATTTTTCAGCTTGGTAGAACTTGTAAGGCTCTATATAAAGCCACTTAGGCCTTCACATTTCAGTTTGCTTTTGATTTTTCCTTGTTCAAGTTTCTGTAAATCCCATTTTCAAAGTTAATGAAATTAAGTTTGAAATCTTGAAGAAAAGTCATTAGCCAATCTTATTTACTGCTTTCATTTGTTATATGCTTGTTAGTTCTTGAAGTTCAAAACCTGTTTTCAAAAGAGGAGTGTGCAAAAGTTTGCATATTTCCTCATTTTCTTGATATTTTGCTAAGTCTTGTTCCAATCTTGGAATTCTTGGGCTATAGGGCTGATCATAGCATCCTAACTGAGTTGGTTAAGGTGTGGTGAGGCTTATAACTTGGGGATAATCAAGTGTGGGGTAACAAGTTTGCATCAATCAAGTTTTCCAAAGTTTCTGATTTTTATGATATTGTGCTTAACCCTTGTTCAATCTTAGCAGGCTTATTGTGGAAGCTTGTGCTTGTTCTTACTAGCACATAAGCTCAAAATTCGTGGGTGTGGATGTACATCCATGAGGTTTGCATACTTAATCTCAAAATCTGCTTAAATTGTGATTTTTGGTGATATTTGTATGAAACTTGTGTTCTTGTGAATTTTGTGGCTTGTTCTTGCTTGAATCTGTTTATTATACTTGTTTTAGTGTTAATTGATACTTGGTTGGCCTGCAATCTCATTTTGCTTTTGAAAATTTTGATTTGAAAAAGTTAAAGGGGTGTTTGGGTCTACTGTTTTATGCTTGTAACTTGTTATTGTGTTAAGGGAAGTTGTTGTTTATGCTTTGTATCTGCTATAACTTTGTTTGAGAGTGTTTTGCTGCAAGTTTTTGGGTTTGAACACTTGAATTAAACAATCTGCTATATAGACCTTGTTTTTGCTTGTTTTGACCTAGGATTTTGGGAACACTTAGTGTGTATGCATGCTTAGGGATAAAAGTGGTTTAAACAAAGTTAATATAACCTGTTTGAAAGATTTGGAGTGTTGAAATTGGCTTGTGTGTCAAATACATCAGCAAAAGTAGAAACTGCATGTGTTAGTGTTCATCAGTAACTTCCATTGCTTGAATCTTGCTTAATTCTTTGAACCAGTGCATGGAACCTATTTAGACTTGTTTATTGGAGTTTATTATAGCTTGTGTGTGCATTTGGTTGAATTTGGCTGGCTGATTTGTGCTAAAACTGCTCATAAGTGCTTAACTGCTTATTGTTCATGTCTGTATCATGTCTGATGATTAATTGATTAAACTGTATCAATTGGGTGTTAGTGATTGTGTTATTTTGATTGTGATTGACTCTTTTTGATCCAAAGATCATTTGGGTGCCTTTGTGAAATCTGAATCTCCAAAAAAGTCACTAAAGACAAAAAGTCAAAATAGTCAAGCAGTGGAAAAAGTTTCCACTGCTCAACATCCAAAACTAGCCCCTGCTAGTGCAATTTTGTCATCAACTTATCAAAAAGCTATTCTAGCTTATTCTGACTTGCAACAACTTATTTTTTGTAATAGATCTTCATTATTTGACCCATTTAAGTAGACTGGAGCTTATTGGACTTTGACTTTGACTTTTTACTAGAAAACCAACTTATTTGACTTTTAACATAAGTGCTTATTTGGTTTTCTAGCTTATTGAGAGTGCTTATTGAGTAGGTTTTTGATTATTAAGCTTAGTCTTGTCATAAGAAACATTTTGCAACTTGAATCAGCTTCTGAGGTGGTCTAGATCATAAAAACGACTATTTTATCGTTTTGTGAATAAGTTTGTGAACTGTTTCTGGCTTATTAAGTGGGCTTATTTGAAAATTATTTTTGCAGAAGTCTTTGTTAGGCCAAAAGAAGCTTGTGTGTAAAATTTTAGCTTATGGCATCAGCTTATAGCTTAATGGGCTTAAAGGCCCATTAAGAATAAGCTGCTTATTATAAGTTGGCTTATTTCACATTTTCAGCTTTTGGGCCTTTGAAAAAAGTTGTTTAAAATCAAATTTTGAGTCAACCTGTGCTTTTTGGGCTTATTTTGAATACTTTTTCTTATTGGGCCTTAATTAAGCCCAATAAGGGACTGTTTTGGGCTTGGCCCATTTTCTAGGCCCAATAGGGGTATTTAGGTAATTTCACTTTTATTTCTGAGTTATTTAGGTTAAATTAAGCTAGTTTGCAAGTTTTTAGAATTTTTTATAATTTTTGGATTTTTAATATTATTTTAATATTATTTTATTATTAAAAATTAAAAGTCTGATTTTCTAGGTTTTTATATTTTTCCTAGGTTCTAAACACTTAATTAGGATTTTTGCAACTTTCCAAATATTTTTTAGGTCTTTTAATTATTTTTTATAATTAATTTAAGATTTAATTGATTTTAGGAGTTTTTAATTTTTTAAAAATAGTTTTAATTGGTTTTAAAATTTTGAAAAATAGTTTTTAGCTTAACCAGAGTATTTTGGTGGTTTACAAACTTGAAAATCTTGTTTAGGGCTTTTTAATAATTAATTTTGATTTTTAGGGCTTTAATTAGCATTAAAAAGCCATTATCTAATTAATTAAAAGGTTTTTGCAAGTTTTGATTTTTTTGTAAACTCTTAGAATATTATTAGGGATTTTTGGTAATTTTTAGAAATTTTTAGGTTTAAATTTTAATTTTGGTGGTTTTTACGACTTTACGTGTACGCCTTTTTAGACTTAGTTTAATCCGTCTTCATAACCGTCATTCTCTTCTAATCCCTTTTCTATTTTTCTTTCTCAAATATAATCACAAATTAATCCATATCATTACACACATAACACACTAGCCTCCTTGAGAACGAACTTAATTGGTCATTAGTGCTTGGTTTTCCTATACCGACACTTAATACTTGCCACTTTTATTGCTCTCTTTTCCTAAAGGGGTAATTTTACTCAACATCACCTATCTTGAACCTGAGGTATGACAGGCATCCAGATATGAACATAGTTGCATCAATTATGTTATACTGCTTCTATCAAAATCCTGCCTGGAATTTTAGTACATTCTGGTGGAATCTGGATGAATAGTCATGAAAGAATTTTGAATCTCGTAAAATAGATCTCTCCTAGCGTAGGATATGATGGAATACAAAATTTTAGTGTAGATCATCTCCTTTATGCGTAATCTTGGTCATGGAAAGTTAATCGTGAGAACTGTCAGCAATTTCTGCGGTAGTAGTCAACTAAGTTCTAGAAAAATTTTATACTTTAGTCACAGACGTCGGTCTTGACCATCTGGTAATGGCCTTCACCTTCGTAGGATTGTCTGAAATTTCTTTCTGCTGAAATATGGTGGATCAGAAATACCACCTTGTTCAACTGGAATTTTACATCTGGGAAAGCTGCTTATATAGTTTTCTCCTATCGGAGATTCCGTACAACTGTGAGAAGATGATTCTTTTGTACTTCTCTTGGTATTTAGCATATCCGAATGATATCGATAATATGCTGGCGAACTGGTTTAAGGATTCTTGGAAAAAAAATTGATTCATAAATTTCGTAATTTAGCTGGAGCATTAAGGAGCTCAGAAATATAATTCAAAATTTTTGAGAGACTATAACGTGTGCAAAAGTAGTCTGGAAAATATTATGTTCTTTCTCTCGTCACTGATGGTAGCAGGAACGAGAAGTGTTTCTGGCAAAATGTTTAAGACATCGTAGCAGGTCAGATGAACCTTCTATTCGTGAAATGAGTATCGTTTTATGAATGGCGACCTTGTAAATTTTCGGTGATCGATACATGATCTCATGGTATCGGCCTTCTTTCTGATAGACAAAAACGGTACACGTCCTAGTATGTGCTAGGGCGATTTAGCCTCGTTCCAGTATCTCTGGCAGCAATTGCTGCAACTCTTTTAACTTAGCTGACACCTTGAAAAAAAGAGTTTTGAAAACAGGTTTTGTTCTTAAGACAAGCTTTATATTAAACCCTGTCCCGTGGTTAGGAAGGAAATTTCTGGAAACCTTCTGCAATGACCTATGGGAAAACTTTGGGATAATTTGCTGATCATGAATTTAAAGAGTTTCAGAAGTAACTTTATAACTGATAGTTATAAGTCTTCGTAGTTATGGACTGAGAATTCACGCACTTAAGGCAGAAAAATTTGTACTGATTTTCTGGCCGAAATATAAAGAATATATTTGGAATCTAGTAAGACGGATCTCGTCGTTAACTGAACTGAAACCCTTCATAATTACGGTGTGTACTGTGGATTCTTTTATGGCTGTAAGGTAGATAATGTCTGATTTAGATAAAGCTGACATATGAATAATTTAGCAAACATGGCAATTTTTGCTGAATATGTTTGTTTGTAACCTTACAGAATGAACTCTGCGTGTTTAATCTGAATAATACTCTAGTAGTGGTAACTGAGTTTTAATTATCTGATTTAGGCGTGCCATGACAAAACGATATACTCCCTTGGAGGGTACCCTGAATTTCTGAGAGCATGATTTAGCAAACATACAGAGTTATGAGTTATGACTTGTACTCTGAGAAGATATTTGTATGACGTGTACCATGACTGGTGTCCTGATATGTGTCTTCCGAAATGATACATGATAACTATGTCTTAACTGTTCTCTGGACATGTATTTTAATGGTGAGTCTAAATAAGGTTAAGAATTTCTGGTAACTGCTAGGATTGGCGAACCGGATAGACTACTGACCTCTTTATTTCTGGTCACGTCCGTTCTGGAGTTCCGATGGTTACTAACTGATTATTTTTAAGCACGGTGGTTGTCATTACCGTCTTGTCTGTCAGTTTCCTGACGATCGTTATCATGACCGTGATTTCATGTAACTATTTCTACTGAGTGGACAGCTGGTTACCGGTTCCCACTCTTCTGGCTGAAAGATTAGCTGAGTGAAGTGTGACATCTAACTAGAGAAGTAAAAGCATGGAATGGAATGGTAGTGTCTGATGGTTGAAATTTATTCTTGTTAGAAATTTCAAATTTATAGTTTTCGTCCTTGTTCTGTAGAGTCTTCATAGTATAAACGACATCAGCATCTTGAGAAATCTCCAAAGTATAAGCAACATCAGCATTTGTAAGGTCTTCAAAGTGTTAGCAGCATCAACATCTGGTAAAATCTTCAACTCACGAGCAACATCAGCACCTGGTAGAATATCGACAAGTGGAAACGCTTGGAGCATATCCGAGACACTGTACGTAGAGTACACATGAAGTACTGTACATGGAGTATAATTGAAATTTTATGAAATACTGTACATGGGTACATATGGAATACTGTACATGGCACTGGTAGAAATTTTATGGGATGATCCGGTGTCGCTTGTCTGACATGATCAAAGAAATAAATTGATTTAAAAGGTAGTAAACTGATCTGAAATAAGTAACATGATAGGATGACAATTCCTGTGTCGACTTACTGCTGGTTGTATCGAGGCTGAAAAGTATGATTAAACAGAGTTTCATCAATGTTCAGTATGACGACATGATTGATGAGGACGAGAACATGATTTATTATGAAATAGGATTTTATTGTAATCCTTCTGTATTTTAGCCTGAAGGCATCATCACCTTGCTAAAAACATAATCAGCATAATGAGACATGAACTTAGTCAGTATGAAAATGACATTCACGTGAGAGTATAAACTTGATAGATACAAAGAACATAGAAGAATAATCAACTGGGTTTAATCGTCAACTGATGTGGATGGCTATGGTTCAATCCACAGAATTCAAAGAAGAAAACATGTGACTAAGTATGGGCTACTCTGGTTCGATCCATATTTGTCAAAAATTTATGAGAACTGTCATGTATAGAAATTTATAATCTGGGATTAAATATGGTTGGCTGTAGTCCAATCCATACTTGTCAAAATTTTATGAGATGTCCTGATAAGACAAAGGTGAACAACTGTGTACTGGTTCACAAAACATCATTCGACTAAAAAGCATGAAATTTGATCTGAACATTGGTGAACGTATATGGGCTGCTTCACAAATAATATTCGACTGACAACATGAATCTGACATGAGTAAGGATGAACGCCTATGGTTAGTTCATCTATACAAAAATCTGAACGGAAAGGGTGAACGCCTATGGTTAGTTCACCAAAATGAAAATTCGCTAAGAAGCACATGCGACTAAATATGGCCAGTCATGTACCAACCTTTTTCTTAGTCAAAACTTTAGGAAAACTGACTGATAAATGAAGAAAACTGACTAATAAATGCATGAGAAACATAAAAGATAACAACGCCAAAATCTGGGAAGTTCCTGGTGACTACCCACTAGTCACATGTCAAGTTTTAGAGCCTACAGGTCGAACCAGGCTCTGATACCATAATTGTAACAACCCACTTGGATAAGTGGACCGTTACGTGTATTTATAGCGTGTCATTAAAGTAAAAGGTAAATGTCCTAAAACATTATCTGACCATAAAGGAAATACCGGAATTAAACATCGGTAATCCAAACATAAGCTCAAAACATGAAAAGTAAAATACTGAAGGAAAGGAATAAACAATGTCCAAATAAGCAGAATAATGTAAGAAGTGCATAAAGTAAGAAGTTCGGATAGCTTCCATTCAATGCACATGCTATCAGAATCCTAAGAGCGTCCTGGTGTACCTGTCGTTAGAACATGAAAGAACTACGGCTGAGCATAACGCTCAGTGAACATATATAAATCATGATAAGGAATTACTGAAATGAAACATATGATAAAATATTGGAGCTGTAAGACTGATAAGTAAAGTTGCAGCGGAAATCCGTGTATAGTTTGTAAAGTCTGATTTATAAATAATAAAGCTGAACTGTTATCTATTAAATATGAAAACATGCATTTACTGTATTTTAATTGCCAGAGCTTATATAGGTCATGTGCTGTAACAATGGTGCATGAATAACTGGAGGGGTGACCTCGTCATGCTGTAGAGGGGTGACCTCTAAATAACTGTAGAGGGGTGACCTCTAAATACTGTGCTGGGTGGAGGGATCAGCTCCAATGTGAAGGATGTAGAGCACACACCACATTCACCCTGATAACTTGTAAACTGATAAGCCTAGGATGCATCCATACGCCCCACTAAACATACATATAAAAATGGCCAAACTGAACATGAGTGGGACGATGCAGTATATCACTCTCTTGCATGTGAGTCACGATACCGGTGCCTCTAGTGCCATGGTTACGGTACCTCCGTAACTAGTACATAAACTGGTCATGCTTGTATATAATGCTCAGGCAATTTATTTAGTTATTTACATGATTACTGATAAGCTTAAACATATACTGGGGAAAAACATTTGGCGGAAGACGAGGAATCCTAATCATGCATAAAAAGGAAGTCCTTATTGAAAGGACGGAAAATCCGTACCTCGTGTCCAGTAATGAAGTAAGAACGAAAGCTGAAAGATCTACCCTGACTTCACGAATACTACATAAATAACGGACGCGGAAATAAGTTGATTGATGCTTATTTATTTTACAGATCTTAACTGTTTATTACCATTCTTAATTCGTTGTGTGTGTTCTCGTATTATTTCACTGGTTGCGTATAAACGGATTAATCTGATTGTCTGATGTATTTCTGATAAACCCGACTATTTCTTTAACTGTCTACTGATTATTATATATCTTGGATTTCTAGTTACCATATATTATATTGTGTTCTGGTATTTACTATATTATTATAAATTGTAACCTGCTATAATTAGAAACTTTTCAAAATTAGAATGATTTCCAAATAAACTTTCCAGAAAAGTTAAATCAGTAATAGTTCACGTATTTTTAAGTCGTTAAAAAAAATAAAACAATATCGATTTATTTTCACTAATTAGATTAACAAAATCTAAGAATATAAATAAGTTATTTATAAAACTCCTTTAAAATGATTGTCTATGTTATAACAGTTCCCACTGCCTTTATATTTTTCCCACCGCTTTAATATTTTCCCACTGCTTGTCTATGGTCCCACTGCTTGATACAATTTCCCACTGTTTTGCAATCCCAAACACCCCCTTTATATCAGTTTAGTCCCAAACACTCCCTTTTCTAAATTTTAAATTGAGGGTTTTTTTTACACTCGGTTTCCTTTTGTTTTTTTTGCGATTGCCCACTAATTTAATAAACCAAACGCACACTAGTTACTCCATAAGACCCCTTGGGATGTTTTGGTCTGGGTTGTCATCAACAAGGACCACCACCGAGAGTTTTTAGACTCTCGGTTTGCTACTGATGTTCATCGCACCCCACCTGTAGGGTTGTGGTCATGCGGTTGGCCAAAAGGAAGGGGTCACTGAGGGCCTTATGGCTCGTTTTCATTAAAACCCAAAAGTTCCGACCCTTATGGCTATAGCAACACAAGTCTCGGTTGGGATTTCTCTTGGCTGGCTACAAGAACCACCACCGATACCGATCAAATAAAAAGAAAGGCGAAGGCAGTTACCATGTAATGATTACATGAAAGACGAATCAATGAAAATGAATCGAAACCCTCTGTTTGGTTGATTATACTTGGCGGCTACTCAAATGATGAACCCTAGTTCTTTTTCCTTTTTTTTTGATTCTGCGTCTGTTTGACAAAGGGGAAAAACCCCGAGCCTTTTTTTTCTTCTTTTGATTTTTGGGCTGGGCTCAAGCCCACACTCTCTTCCTTGCTTCTTTTAAACCGGCCCCCTATAATTATATATGTGTTTTTCATTTTTTTTTAAAAGTTGTTCACTATCTCGTATATGTTCCTCGTTTTAAATATCCCGAATGCAATGATCTTTTATGTGTTATAATTTAATACATACGTAATACATACGTAATGTTTTTTTGAAACTAATTACTGAAACTTAATAATTAGTTTCTAAATAATTATTTCTGTAATATTTAAATGAACTGAACTGCGTATTTACTGAAGACTGCGTGTTTACTGTTTACGTTTAATTAACGTTAAAGCTAGGACTCTACGTATTTAATATTCTAATATTATAAATACGGGTTTTACACTTTCTGTACTACATAAAATTTTTTTGGTTAAAATGAGTAGCAATGGTTCAATGTTTTCAAGAATTATACTAATTTGGTTACAAAACAGGATTATAAGTCCCCGACAGTGGCGCCAAAAACTTGGTGTTGGTTTGCAAGTCTTAAATTTATATTACAAGGTTTAGAAAAAACAAGGGACTAGAAGACAAACACGGGCAAGTATACCCTTTCGTTCGTAATATAGCTTTGTATTGGTAAGCCAGGATCGTTCGCTGAGACTTAGTTTCGTTTTGGTAATCAAGATAACAATTGAAGAAATAAATGGTTGAAGTAAATATCAATAATAACAAATATGACTAATATGGGATAGTTCGTATAAGTTCGTGATGATGATAATAATGATCGAGATATGTTTATGTAGATAAAGTATGATAATCCCTTTTCGTCAAAACGGCGTTTACACAATTTACTTGGGTTGATTCAAGACTTATGTTTATTTAAGCGACTAAGCTCAAAACAAGTTGCCAGCAAGTTCAATATTTTATCAAGTTTCTAAGCGGATTTCTCCAACCAAAGATTCATGACCATAGACAAGTTCTAGAAAAGTTATTATAACAATTTACGTTTCTCAACGCCAAACTATCGTATCAAATCAACTTAGATAAAATATGGTTTGTAGAACTAGGAGGTAAAATGGTTCTACAACATTAGCTTGAAATCATTTATAAAGGATCATATCATAGCATCATCACTAGTTATAGTCACATACCCATATAGTCACAAATAGCTTAGTCTAACATAGTAATCAAAGTAACAATAGGAAAAGAGTAAGAGAACATCATACTTAGATTGTATTGAATAAACGAGTACACAAGTGTCACGATTGTGTCGTTCCTCCTAGAATCGAAGAGTGGAATACTCTCGTTACAAGTATCTCACAAAAGTGGATAATACTGAAAATTTACTAAAAGGACTAAAATACTCGAGCTATGGAGTATTGAGAGAGAGAGGTGTGTGTAAAATGGATGGAAATGGCCTCTATTTATAGTGCTGTGTGGGGTCAAATGTGCGCCGCACTTGTCCTCAAGTGCGCCACACTTTGGAGATGCGAATGTGCGCCACACTTACAACTTTGTGCGCCGTACTTCTGGGCGATTCAGTATCTTCTTTTAATAACTTTGGCTTTATTGCATATTGAGGCCCCTTCTTTGTATATCTTCACTTTGCTCCTTCATACTTTACATCTGCATATAAAATACAACATATTAAGTATCGAAAGCTCCTATTTATACTACAAAGTGTCATTATAATGATAGGTTGAATATGTATAATTAGGTCGTTAGCAGCATCATTCATAGGTAAAGCCTTAGCTTCCACCCACTTAGATAGGTAGTCGATGGCGACAAGGATATACTTGTTTCCATGAGATGATGGGAACGGCCCCATAAAGTCAATGCCCCAAACATCGAAAATCTCACATACTTGAATTATGTTTTGTGGCATTTCATCCTTTTGAGAGGATTTTCCTTGACGTTGGCAAGAATCACACGACTTAACAAGTGCGTGTGCATCACGATAGATCGTAGGCCAAAGGAAGCCGGCATCGAACACTTTCTTTGCCGTGAGATTAGCACTATGGTGACCACCCGTGGGTCCCTCGTGACAAGGTCTAAGGATATTAGTATCTTCGGTTCTAAATACACAACGTCGAACGAGTTGATCCACACAAACCCGAAGAGATAAGGGTCGTCCTAAAAATAGAACTTGATGTCACGAAAGAATTTTCGTTTTTGTGTTGTCGTCATACCCTTGATTATGAAATTGCCCGCTTGGTAATTTGCAATGTCGACAAACCATGAGGTGTCATCCTTGGAATTCACCACACCTAGAGTCTCGAGAGGAAATATTTCGTTAATTTCCTTGTTCTCGAACTCATTTTTGTGAGTATCTTCTAAATGAGAGAGATGATCGGCTGCTAGATTCTCGACTCCTTTTTTGTCAAGTATGGCAAAGTCAAATTCTTGTAGGAGGAGAATCCAACGGAGCAATATTGGCTTTGCATCAAGCTTAGAGAATAGGTACTTGATAGCCGAATGATCCGTATACACTATGCTTTTTGTTAAGACGAGATAAGGTTGGAATTTCTCAAAAGCATACACCACGACAAGTAATTCTTTTTCCGTTGTAGTGTATTTCATCTGAGCCTCGGTCATCGTCTTACTAGCATAGTAGATAAGTAAGAAGTGATTTTCATGACGTTGCCCTAACACGGCCCCAATTGCATAATCACTTGCACCGCACATGATTTCAAAGGGTAATTCCCAATTAGGAGCAAAAAGAATGGGAGCTTCGGTAAGTTTCCTCTTAAGAGTTTCAAAAGCTCGAACATAATCCTCATTGAAAATGAAAGGAGCATCTTTCTAAAGAAGGTGTGTCATAGGTCGAGATATTTTCAAAAAGTCTTTGATGAATCGACAATAAAAGCCCGCGTGGCCTAGGAAACTCCTAACTCCCTTAACGGCTTTGGGACGAGGTAATTTGGAGATGACGTCGATCTTAGCCTTATCTACATCAATCCCCGCTTTCAAGACCTGGTGCCCTAAGACGATTCCTTGTTTACACACAAAATCACATTTTTCCCAATTATGCACAAGGTTGGTTTCTTCACAACGTTTTAACATTTTTACCAAGTTGTTTAAACACGACGTGTACGAATCACCAAACACCGAAAAGTCATCCATGAAGACCTCCATCGACTTCTCGATCATATCATGAAAAATAGCCATCATGCACCTTTGAAAGGTTCCCGGTGCATTACAAAGTCCGAATGGCATTCTACGATAAGCAAACGTTCCATAAGGACACGTAAACGTAGTTTTCTCTTGATCACGAGGGTCGATAGGGATTTGATAGTAACCGGAAAAACCATCTAAAAATCAATAGAAGTCGTTTCCCGCAAGTCGCTCCAACATCTGATCCGTGAAGGGCAAGGGAAAATGGTCTTTACGAGTGGCGTCATTTAACTTTTGGTAGTCAATACACACCCTCCAACCAGTCACAACACGAGTTGGAATTAACTCGTTGTCATCATTAGGCACAACAGTCATTCCTCCCTTTTTAGGGACATAACAGATTGGGCTCACCCATGGGCTATCCGATATGGGGTAAATCACTCCCGCGTCAAGAAGTTTTAAGACTTCCTTTTTGATGACATCGTGAATTTTGGGGTTTCCCCTTCTTTGACATTGAATTGCGGGTTTGTAGTCTTGCTCCATTAAAATATTGTGAGTACAAAATTTTGGGTTGATACCATTAATGTCGGAAATTTTCCACGCAATCTCCCCTTTGTGAGCTTTTAAAATTTTCAAAAGTGCGGTTTTTTCATCATTGGAAAGATATTTCGCAATAATAACCGGAAACTTGTCATCACCTTCCAAGAATGCGTATTCGATGTGAGGTGGAAGATCTTTCAATTCAAGGATTGGTGGATCATCGATTGAAGATTTTGGCTCAACACTCATAATTTCCATCGGCGGAAAATATAGTGGAATTCGATTGAGAATATCCTCACTAATCGTCACCTCATCTTCATTGTCTATTTCATTGAAAATAAAATCGCCTCCTAGGAATGGAGTGATATTTGGCGTAGAATTAGCAAGAATTGGATCTATAATAGTGGATTGCCACTAGTCGAACAATCAGAAAAACCTAACACTTCTTGTGTAAACTCATCGAAAAACTACATCGACTAAGTCAATGTGGTTGATGGTAGCGATTGCATAATCATGAGAAGGTGTAGATTTTTGATTAGTGATGTAGTAGTTTAATACGTCTTTTAGGAAAGAGAGCGTAATTAGGGTAAGTACGACGATTTAGGAAAACCGTGTACAAATGACCCTAAAATGAGTTCGTTCTCAAGGAGGCTTGGTGTGTGTGTAATGAAATGATTAACTTTGTGATTATATTGTTATGAGAAAGAAAAGTAGAAATGGGATAAGAAGAGAATGACGGTTACGGAGACGGATTACACTAAGACGATAAAGGTGTACACGTAAAACCGTAAAAAGCACCAAAATTAAAAATTTACTCTAAAAATTCCTAAAAAATTGCAATAAATCCACTAAAATATTATAAGGGTTTACAAGAAATCCAAACTTGCTGAAACCTTTTAATTAATTAAATATTAACTTTTTAATGCTAATTAAAGCCCTAAAAATCAAAATTAACTAATAAAAACTCCAAATCAAGATCTTCAAGTTTGTCAACCTTTAAAATAACCTAATTAAGCTAAAAAGTATTTTTTTCAAAATTTTAAAACCACTAAAAACTATTTTTAAACAATTAAAAACTATTAAAAGCTATAAAAACTTAAAATAATTCTAGAAAATAATTGAAAAACCCTAAAAATATTTGGAAAGTTGTAAAATTCCTAATTAAGTGTATAGAACTTAGGAAAAATATAAAACTTAGAAAATCAGACTTTTAATTTTTAATAATAAAATAATATTAAAATATTAATAAAAATCCAAAATCCTAAAAAATTCTAAAAAGTTGCAAACTAGCTTAATTTAACCTAAGTAACACATAAATGAAGTTAAATTACCTAAATACCCTTATTGGGCCTAGAAAATGGGCTAAACCCAAAACAGTCACTTAAATGGGCCAAATTTGGCCCAATAAGAAAAAGTTTGTAAAAACGGCCCAAAAAGCACTACTTGACTCAAAATTTGATTTTAAACAACTTTTTCCAAAGGCCCAAAAGATGAAAGTGTGAAATAAACAAGCTTATACCAAACAGCTTATTCTTAATGGGCTTTTTGGCCCATTAAGCTATAAGCTAATGCCATAAGCTCAAATTAGACACACAAGCTTCTTTTGTCCTAAATAAGACTTCTGTAAAAAGAAATTTGAAATAAGCCAAAGGAATAAGCCTGAAAATGCAAAAAGCAATCTATAGAAAATGACAAAATAGTCGTTTTTGAGTTCTATGCCACCCCAAGAGCTGATTCAAGTTTCTAAAGCTTTTAAATGACTTAGAAAAGCTAAATCAACAAAAAGTTTTCAAATAAGCTGAATCAATAAGCTGGAAAAAGCATATAAGCACTTATGAAAAAGTCAATTAAGTTGGTTTTCTAGCAAAAAGTCAAAGTCAAAGTCCAATAAGCTCTAGTATAATCAAATGGGTCAAATAATGAAGATCTATCACAAAAAATAAGTTGTTGCAGGTCTGGATAAGCAAATATAGCTTATTGATATGCTGAGAACAAATTAACACTAGCAAGGGCTAGTTTTGGGTGTTGAGCAGTGGGAACTTTTCCCACTGCTTGACTTGTAGACTTTTTTGTCTTTAGTGACTTTTTTGGAGATTCAGGTTTCAACAAGGCACCCAAATGATCATTGGATCATAAGGAGTCAATACAAACAAAGAAATAAACAATCCAACAAGCCAATTTGTACAGTTAATTCAATTAAGCACCAGATCTAGCCCAGACTTGAACAAATAAGCAGATTAGGTTCAATAAGCACTTTTAGCAATATTCAGCCAGCCAAACTTAACCAAATGCATACACAAGCTATTACAAACTCAAATGAACAAGTCTAAACAGATTTCATGCAATGATTTAAAGTATTAAGCAAGATTCAAGACCCTTAAGTTACTGATGAACACTAACACATGCAGTTTTATACTTTGCTGATGCACTTGACCAACAAGCCAGATTCAAACCTCCAAATCTATCACATATGTTATAACAATGATGTTTAAACAACTTATAACCCTAAGCATGCACAAATTCTAGATTTCACCAAAATCTTAGGTCAAAAACAATTAAAATCAACAAGTTATAGCACAATGTTTGATTTGGTGTTTCAAGACTGATAACTTGCAGCAAAATACTCTCAACCAAACATATATCAGATACAAAGTACAAACACAAACTTTCCACAACACAATAACAAGTTTTAATCTCAAACAGGTAATCCCAAACACCCCTTTAACTTTTCAAAATCAAAATTTTCAAATCAAAAGTGAGATTTAAGATCACCCAAGCCCAAATTAACACAATAACAGATGTATATAGCAGATTCAAGCAAGATTAAGCCACAAAATTCAAAAGAACACAAGCAACACTCAAATATCACAAATATCCAAAGTATTTTTAGATTTTGAGATTAAGGGTGTGTACCTCATGGATGTACATCCACACCCACGAATTTTGAGCTTGTGTACTAGCAAGAACAAGTATAAGCTTCCTTAAACAACCCTGCTAAGAATCAACAAAGGTAAGAGCAAAAATAGTAAAATCATAAAAGTAAAAAAGCCTTGATTGATACAACCTTGTTACCCCACACTTGATTATCCCCAAGTTATAAGTCTCACCACACCTTGATAACATAATATCAGGATGCTATGATCAGCCCTATAGCCCAAGAATTCCAAGGTTTGAACAAGAACTTAGCAAAATATCAAGCTTGAAGGAAAAATGCAAACTTTTGCACCCTCCTTAAAAACAGGTTTTGAGATTCAAATTATCAAACTAACAACAATAATAAGCAGCTATAAATGATGGCACTTGAGCTTTCTTCAACATTTCAAACACATTTCATTAATTCTGAAAAGGATTTACAGAAAAGTGAACAACTGAAAATTCAAGAGCAGTTGAAATGTAAAGAGCTAAGGCCTTTATATAGGCATACAATGGTTCTAGAAATGCAAAGAAAAACGTAAAACCCTAATGCTTGAAGTCCCCATTTTGCCCTTGTAGGTTTGAATTTTCTTGAGTACATGTGAGTTCTTCTTGGACGTTTGTGAAGTAGCAAGCATTTGGAGTTGATCAAAGGCTCAAAAGGTGCTTAAGTTTGAAGCAAGAAGCTTGGTCGTTGGATGACTGGCAGCTTTTGTCATTTTCTCCCAAAGTGTAGCAGGGGAATCATGTGTGGGGCTATTGTTTGGTGGGGTGTCAAGTTTATTAGTTGGGTTGTGTTTATTAGCACCCTAATCACTATTCTAGAAAAGTTTAAGGGTTAATTCATGGTAATTAAGGAATACCCAAACGTGTTTATCATGTGAATAGTGGTGGTTTTGATCTGATTTTGTGTTTTAAACTTGTGTTAGGCGCCAATTTAAACTAATCAATTAAGATTAGTTAAATAAAGCTGAGTGGGATGTGAGGTGGAGGAAGGGTGAGTTCTAATTGGTGGGTTTTGGTGAGTGGGGCATGTGTCACCCCCTCGCAGGTCTATGTAACTTCCTTGTCTGGCCAGTTTTAGTCCCTCACTTCTTTTCCCTTTGTCACTTCAGTTAAAAACTCCATCAACACCTAAATCCTTCATAACAACTTTTGCTTTTTCATACTTTTGCCCCAAAAAGTTTTGTAAAATGAATTCAGGGGTAATTCTTGCCATTTTATGATTCTTGAAGGGCTGATTTGGTATTTTCTTCAAGGATAATGGTCTAAACTTGTATGATTGACATTTTGGATGACTGAAATTGTCAAATCATGTTTGATGAGGGACCATTTTTGCCAAGTCTTCAAAGTCAAGGGTCCTTTTGGTAATTTTGACATTTTCAAAGGACCAATTTTGCCATTCTTGTAACTTGGGAGTTATTCTTGGTATGTTTGACTTTGAGAAGGATTAATATTGACATTTTAGCTTTGTTGAGGGGCTAAAATTGCCAAGTCTTCAAAGTGGAGGGCCCTTTTGCCATTTTGACAAACTTTAGGGACCAAACTTGTAATTATGAGGATACAAGGGTATAAAGTGTCAATTCTTCCATATTGGAGGGCCCTTCTTCATAATTCTTCTAGTCTTCAAAGGTTTGTCTTGGGAATTTCTTCATTAGGGCTTGGTTCAATGTGCGGCTTCGTTTCCCGTGTTCGTTTTTGTATGATTCTTGTGATCTTTTGTCATTTTCTCAATATCCGTACCTAAAATACACAAGCAACAAACACAAGCATATATATGGGTATTTTGATGATATTTAAGGCATTTTAAGCCGTATTTGGACGATGAGACTATGTATAAAAGCAGTCTCATCACTCCCTCATACTAAACCATTTCCGTGCCCTCACGCAATGCTAGAATAAAGTATCGTAGCACCTCCAAAATTCATTTTTATTCACTTTATTTAACGATAAACTAGCTACACTACTACTATTGCTACTACTACTTGCGTTTTAGACATAATGTATGATTTTCATCGCAAAATGGGATGTTTAGGTTCATAGAATAAGAACACGTGAATGCTTCGTTAGAAATAATTTCATCGTCCTCGATTTTCACCCCAATTCCATGCCAAGCGTGCAACGAGATCATTGTCATTATAAGTTAGTAATGCTAACACTACTCATATTCCCTAATCACGTACTTATCCTCCCATTTTCCTAAGTTGTATCTCTTATATTTTATTTTGTCTTGAATGTTTCACGAGGATACATTGTTTGACTTATGCGATAATAGAGATTTAGGTATAAAAATAGAGTCCTGACGGTGTAACCAAGACCATCAAATAAATAACCCCTCCTAATAGACAATGATGTCAAAAAATTAAGTCAACAAGAAGGATCGCTAAACATGGTTTTATAATGGTTTTGAACATGAGACTTATTACCAAGACTTTTATACGCCCCCTAACGGAAGGGCCTTATTATCTTTGGTTTACCTCCATCTTTTATTCAACTTCGCCATGAAGCTTTTAATATGACTTCGGTCTTGCCTTGCCTTTATTATCCACCTCATCGGTAGTTTTATTAGCCACAGACGTATATCCTCACGTTAAGGCGAATTTTGGATCTTTAAAGCTTCAAAGATTAAGGCTTGATTCACTTTCAATTTTGCATAGATTTTTCGGCGTTGTGGGGCTTCAAATTGTTTGCTTGATTTAGGTGAGCACTTGAAATCTTATTATTGGGTGAAGCTTTTGATTATTCGGGTGCCAATACTTCAAAACCGTGACGCTGGCGATACCTTAATGTCTTCCCAATTTAATTACACGGAAGCTACTAGAAAGGACTAGAAACCTAACAATCCCAACTAAACCGCTAAGTCAATATTTATTAAGAAAAAAATATTTACATGCGAAGGGAGAATAAGCAAACAGTGAGAACACATGAGTTTTTGAAAGAATACGAGTACTCTATGTTTAGCATAGTAACTTATAATTAACCCTATCATTTCTCGTCCTCATTTTAGAGACTTAGCCTAATGTGAAGTTAAGGAATCGAAGCTAAGTGCTCAACACGCACGGTCGAGTAAAAAATTACTCTTATTCTCGCCATCAGAAAACCTACATTCGTGTCTTCAAAAACTTATAAAACATGAGAAAAACTTTAAAATTTGGCCATTTTTAGCCTTATTTTGCAACAAAACGATAAACAAAAAGATAAACTTTGGAAAGCGTGAAGGTTTGGCAAGGCAAGTATTTATTCACCCCCATACTAAAGTTAAACATTGTTCTCAATGTTTCGAGTCTAGGGGTGCAAACACCCCCATACTAGAGACGTAGTCGAATGCCTAATCTAGCATGGAAAGGGTGTAACCGTTAAATTTAAAGCCGTTTATGAAGTGTGCTAAAAACCTAAGGTTATAACATCAAAAGATATATCATGGATATTGAGAAAGTCTTCAAAGCAAACGATCGAGTGCTCCCATAAAATGAACACGAGAGGCTCCAATCGTGAAGATCATGATCATCTAAAGTCCACAATTCACAAACAACCACGGAACAAAGGTTGGAAGGGCACAAATCCCCACACGTTACTACATTAGAAAGCGATAATATGTACATAGGATAAGCATGGGACTCCCCCACGAGGCACCTCGTTTTTTATTACCGAGTCATGAACTCGACTCGATCCCCTCAATACTAATTATCATTGGGGAAGGTGATTTGGTCGAGGTAGTTCAAGGATGGAACTTCCCCGCCAAAGTAGTTCTTCAACCTATGTCCATTCACCTTAAAATTGGGGCCATCATTTTGAGCTAGCTCGATGGTCCCATATGGAAAAACTTGGGTCACGGTGAATGGACCGGACCAACGGGATTTCAACTTACCGGAAAATATTTTCAAACGAGAATTAAAAAGCAAAACTTGATCCCCAATGTTAAAAACCCGGTTTTTAATTTTAGAATCATGCAACTTTTTAGTCTTTTCTTTATAAATCAATGAATTTTCATAAGAAATATCCCTTAATTCATCAAATTCATTTAACTGCATTTTCCTGTGTTTTCTCGCGGTCTCCATGTCATCATTACAATGCTTTAGGGCCCAATAAGCCTTGTGTTCCAATTCATATGGCAAGTGGCAATTCTTCCCATACACAAGCTTATAGGGAGTGCACCCAATGGGCATCTTATGAGCGGTCCTAAAGGCCCATAAAGCATCGTCCAACTTATCCGACCAAGATTGTCGGTTTTCCCCAACGGATCTCTCCAAGATCCTTTTCAACGCTCGGTTTGAAACCTCGACTTGCCCACTCGTTTGTGGGTGATAAGCCGTAGAAAGCCGATGTGTAACCCCATATTTCCTTAGGACCCTTTCGAATTGGTCGTTACAAAAATGGGTTCTACGATCGCTTATGATCACACGAGGGGTTCCAAACCGAGAAAACAAGCTTTTCAAAAACATGACTACCACACGAGCATCATTGGTGGGCAAAGCCTTAGCTTCCACCCACTTAGATAGGTAGTAAACCTCAACGAGGATGTACTTATTACCACGAGATGATGGGAACGGCCCCATAAAGTCGATGCCCCAAACGTCAAGGATCTCACACACTTGGATGATATTTTGTGTCATTTCATCTTTTTGTGAGGCTTTTCCTTGTCGTTGGCATGAATCACATGACTTCACAAGATCTTGTGCATCTCGGTAAATAGTAGGCCAAAAGAAGCCGACATCAAACACCTTCTTAGCCTTGAGATTAGCACCATGGTGACCACCCGTGGGCCCCTCATGACAAGCTCTAAGGATATTAGAAGCTTCGGTGCCAAATACACAACGTCGGATGATTTGATCTGCACAAGTTCGAAACAAGTAAGGGTCGTTCCAAAAGTAGAACTTGACGTCACGAAATAATTTTCGTTTTTCTTGAGTCGTCATACCCTTGATGATGAAGTTACCCGCATGGTAATTTGCAAAGTCCGCAAACCATGGGGTGGAAGAATCAAGCTTAGAATTCACTACACCAAGTGTCTCGAGCGGAAATGTTTCGGTGATTTCCTTGGGCTCATAAACACTTTGGTGAGGATCTTCCAAACGAGAAAGATGATCGGCCGCTAGATTCTCGGCTCCTTTTTTATCAACAATTTTGTGATCAAATTCTTGAAGGAGGAGAATCCAACGAAGTAATCTCGTCTTTGCATCTTGTTTAGCCATGAGATACTTGATAGTCGAATGATCCGTATACACTATGCATTTCATCAAGACGAGATAAGGTCGAAATTTCTCAAATACATACACCACGGCAAGGAATTCCTTCTCCGTTGTAGTGTATTTAAGTTGAGCCTCGCGCATCGTCTGGCTAGTATAGTGAATAGGCAAGAAGTGCTTTTCATGACGTTGCCCCAATACGGCCCCAATAGCGTAATCACTAGCATCACACATGAGCTCAAAGGGGAGGTTCCAATTGGGAGCAACAAGGATGGGAGCTTCGGTAAGTTTCCTCTTAAGGATTCAAAGGCTCGTACACAATCTTCGTCAAAGACAAAACGTGCCTCTTTTTCAAGAAGATATGTAATGGGTCGAGAAATCTTTGAAAAATCCTTGATGAATCGACGATAAAAGCCCGCGTGGCCTAGGAAACTCCTAACTCCCTTAACGGTTTTGGGATGAGGTAATTTGGCGATGACGTCTACCTTAGCTTGATCTACCTCAATCCCCGCTTTCGAGACATGTGCCCTAAGATGATTCCACTCTTAACCATAAAATGACACTTTTCCCAATTGAGTACGAGGTTGGTTTCCTCACAATGCTTCAACATTTTCTCAAGATTCGACAAACACGAAGTGAACGAATTACCAAACACGAAGAAATCATCCATGAAGACTTCCATCGTCTTCTCGATCATATCATGAAAAATAGCCATTATGCACCTTTGAAAGATTCCCGGTGCATTGCAAAGTCCGAATTGTATTCTACGATAGGCAAACGTTCCATATGGACACGTAAACGTAGTTTTTTCTTGATCACGAGGATCGATGGGGATTTGGAAGTAACCGGAAAAACCATCTAAAAAGCAATAGAAATTGTTTCCCGCAAGACGCTCCAACATTTGGTCCATGAAGGGTAATAAGTGTGAAAACACTTATCCTTTTACCACTTATTTCCAATAATAACAAGACCAAAACGTGTATTTTATGTCGTAAAAGTCGGAATTATGCGTGGTTTATGTTTTTATTGTGTTTTAGGACCAAAAGATGAAAAAGGAAGAAAACACGGGCTTTTATCGAAGAAAACGAGAAAAGACGAAGTCAAAAGATCAAGAGTGCTTAAAGAACGGATGTCCAAGACCTATTCTGAAGATTTATCGAAGAAAAAGTCTAAAGACGGAAGTTTAATGAAGTCGAAGAACTCAAGTCTAAATTAAAGAAGAAAATTATTAAGACAAGTTCAAATCCTGAGACGACGTCGAGAAAAGACAAAGAATTAAATCGAGTCGAGAAGACGTAAAGAAAGAAAGAAAGAAGAGGCAACACATGCACTCCTTCCCATTTTTCCCTATAAATACCCTCCTAATACACATTAGGAGGGTGGTTAGGTTTTAGTTTTTAGTTTCATTTTTCACTTTTCTTTCTAGTTTTAGAGAGAGAAAGTTCTCAACTTTCTCTCACTAAGTTTTCATCTTTCTTTCTTTTAATCTTTCAAGATTAAGCCTTTTGTATTGTTGATTTCATTAATCAAGTTCAAGTTAAGCTTTTAATCTTTCATCTCTTTCTACCTTTCTTTGATTTTAGTTTACTTTTGGTGCGAATTACATTTGATCCGTGTTGTTCTTAATGTTTTCGTTCTAAAAAGTTAATCTTTTTATGCCTACTTAAGTTTTCATACGAATAAGCTTCGAGATCTTTGTGCTTATTGGCTTATTTAAATGTTTAGCTTATTTACTTTTTGAAAGTTTTCTTAAAAAGTTCATCTTTTTATCGTTTGATTCAAAAGATTGATTATTTTAAGTTTGGATAAGTTGTTATTTGTGCTTATTTAGTCCTTCTCACTTTAGATTCGTTCAAATTTTGGTGATAGCTTATCAAATTAGCTTATTACTTTGCTTATTTTTCGAATTAACATTGTAATCGGAAAAGGTATTAAACCCTTTTCCGATTGGAGTATTCCGACTACACCCCCTCCCATTATTCCGATCGTATTGATCGGATTAGGGTTTAGTTATTCCGACGGTAGGGTTTGCTGAGATTCCGATTGGGGGTTTTGAAATACATTCCGATTTGACTCAAGTTAATACATTCCGATTGCATTAGTTTGGCAACATTCCGATTGGTGCTTGTTTCCCATATTTCGATTGCACCAGTTACATTATTCCGATCTGATACCTTTTCAGACATTCCGACGAGGATATTGTTGTTATTCCGATCAGCCTATTCCAACAATACATTCTGACGGGATTCCGACCAGGGATTCCGACGGACTTAATTTCTTGTTTTTACAAAGTTTCCAAGTGTTAGTTTTATTAGTGTGCAAGTATAATTTTCTAATTTTGTCTTTAAAGTTTTTAGTATTTATTTTTAACTCGTCATTTTAGTTTAATCTTTAAAGCTCTTTTTACTCAACGACATTTACATTTATTTGCTATTAGTTTAAAAATAGATAATCAACCAAACCATTTTCATTTCCACCAAGAACAATTGAGTCGCACTTTGAACCAATAGTCAATTCGAAGAGATTCGGCCGATAAGATTTTATACTCGGTTTCAAAACCCTTGTATTAAATGGCACCGCTGCCAGCTCTTTTCGTTAAGATTAAAGGTTTTAAGTGAGAGACGCGTTGGATTTTGGGATCCGTTCATCTTTGAACGTTATTTTCCTTGCTTTAAAAACTTAAAAAATCAAACAAAAAAATATAAAATCTTCAAAAATACAAAAAAAATTAAAAAAACATAAAAACCAAAAATATTTCTTTTCTATTTTTCTAATCCTTTTGTAGGTGTGCATGCGTACTCGTGCTCGTAAGAAGAGAGTAGCTCAAGCCGAAGTCATTACTCAACCAATTGTCACCATGGACAATCAACCAATGATCAAGCTTTTGCAATCGCACGTAGAAGGAAACACCGATGCAATTGTCATTCCTGAGATTGGAGCTAACAACTTTGAACTCAAAACTGGCTTTATACAAATGGTCTCTACTCAACCCTTCTTGGGCCGCTCACTTGATGATCCTCATGACCACATTAAAAGGTTTCTTCAGCTTACCAATACGGTTAAGTACAATGGGGTATCACAAGAAGTGATTCGCTTGCAACTTTTTCCTTTCTCCTTAGAGGGACAAGCCTGTAAATGGCTTGATAAGGAACCGCCACAAAGTATTCTTACGTGGACGGATTTAGAGACCAAGTTTATCAACTACTTTTTCCCACCCTCACGTACTACCGCTTTGCGGAATGAAATTATTACCTTTGAACAAAAGTACGGTGAGTCTTTTAGTGAATCTTGGGACCGTTTTAAGGAACTTTTAAGAAAGTGTCCACAACATGGTTTAACAAAAGTACATAAAATCAATACTTTTTACAATGGTTTAAGCATGAATGACCAAGATTCACTGAATAGTGCCTCGGGGGGGGGGGGGGGGGGGGGTAATATTTTGGTTAAGTCTTCTAATGCTGCTTGGGATATTATTGAGAACAAATCTAGAGTGCAAACCAAGAGTGTTAGAACTAATGTAGCAAGTGCTAGTACTAGTGACGCCGACAAAACAATCGATAAGCTTACTTCGCTTGTGGAATCGCTTGCTTTACAAACTGCCAACAATGCCAAACAATTCAATGCCCAAGCTAATGTTTTGAGCCAATCATGTGATATATGCGGGGGATCGCACTCATACACCGATTGTCCTTCGACTCACGACAATCCAGAAAATGTGTATGCCGCCAACGGTACCTATGCTACAGGAAGCTATCAAGCACGTCCTCAAGGTGACCGCAACTTGCTCAGATATCGCTCAAACAACTTTCTTTCACCCCCCGGTTTTCCCCCACAAAACCTAAACAACCTCAATCGCAACAATCAAAACCAACCACGTGCTCCAAATCAATATCCAAACCAAAGAAATCCATATCTACCTCAAAGAAACAACCAAGTTTACCAACAACCTGCTTATCAACCACCCGCCTACCATGCTCCTCCTCTCAACCAACCCACAACCTTACACCAAGATGTTGAAACCTATATGAGGACGAACGATGTGATCGTGCAAAATCTTCAGCGGGAAATGACCAACATGAAAGCATATATGGTTAAGCAAGGGAATGATCTTCGAGCTGATATGAGAAACACTTTGGTAAGTCAAACGAATGACTTGAGGAATATGATGGCTAGTTTCTTCCCTAGTAATCAAGCCTCTGGATCGGGTTCTCTTCCGAGTAACACCGTTGCTAATCCAAGAGGGGAGATGAAAGCAATCACCACTCGCAGTGGAAAAGGTTTAAAGGACCCGATCTTCCTACACCTACACCGGTGATTGTGACAAAGGAAAACGAGTCTCCTTCTCCGAATCCTTCATCTTCTATTCCTCCAACTTCTACTTCTCCAATTCCACCACCTTCTACTTCTACCCCTCCTCCACCCAAGGATGTGAGTGATAATTCTATCCTAAAGCCTTCATCTCAACCCAATATACCTTATCCTTCGAGGTTGAGGAAAGAGAAATTGAAGAACAAGGATGATATTCAGGTTTCGAACTTTCTTAAAATGTTCAAACAACTGAATTTCAATATCTCCTTTGCTGAGGCTCTCGCTCACATGCCCAAATACGCTAAAATGTTTAAAGATCTTCTCAGTGATAAGGAGAAACTTCTGGATATTGCTCAGACCCAACTTAATGAGAACTGCTCCGCAGTGCTCTTAAGGAAATTGCCCACCAAACTTGGTGATCCGGGTCGTTTCTTGATTCCTGGCAACTTCCCGGGAGTATAGAATTGCATGGCCCTAGCCGATCTAGGTGCTAGTATTAACTTAATGCCATTAAGTGTTTGGAAGCAATTATCTCTCCCCGAGCTAGTCCCCACACGAATGACTTTGGAATTAGCTAACCGTACGGTTGCTTATCCAGTAGGGATAGCCGAAGACGTCTTCGCTGGTGTCGACAAATTCACCTTCCCGGCGGATTTTGTTGTCGTTGAATACGAGATGGACCCCCGTGTTCCATTGATCGTTGGACGTCCATTCCTGAGGACCGGTCGCACTCTCATTGATGTAGCTGCTGGCGAATTAATCATGAGAGTTGGTGACGATAAAATCGTCTTCAACATGGGTAAACTTTCTAAGCAGCCTTCGGACAACGAGAGTGTTAATTTCATTGATGTTCTTGATGAGGCTTGTGAAGAACATTTCAAAGACGCTTGTAAAAGTGGTTCTTCTTCTCTACCCAATTTTGAGACCGTTGCCTCAATTGCTCCGGCATTGACTCCTTTTGGAGACAGTGACTTAGATGATTTTGAAGCTAGCTTGGGTCCTCTTGATCTTAAGTTTGATGGTTCTCCCACCGATTGGGATGAAGACATTCATACCATTGAGAAACTTCTCAATGAGGACCAAACTTCTCCACCATCGCCTAAGGATATCTCTACCGATGATCCGAAGTTGACTACGCCGTCCATCAAAAATCCTCCGGATTTAGAGCTTAAGGATCTTCCGTCTCATCTCGAGTACGTTTTCCTTGAAGACAACAAGACGTTACCGGTCATCATCGCAAAGGACCTGAAAGAAGAAGAAAAATCCTGACTTGTCGCCGTGCTGAAGAATCACAAGAAAGCGATTGCTTGGAAGATCTCCGATATTCGTGGAATTGATCCTCACTTCTGCACACACAAAATTCTCATGAAGGACGACTTTAAACCCATTATTCAAAGTCAAAGAAGGGTGAATCCTAAGATCCATGACGTAATCAAAAAAGAGGTTATCAAACTTCTTGATGCAGGAATGATCTATCCTATCTCGGATTCACCGTGGGTTAGTCCCGTCCATTGTGTGCCTAAGAAAGGTGGAATCACCGTTGTTCCCAATGAAAACAACGAGTTGATTCCTACTCGTCTCGTTACAGGGTGGAGAGTTTGTATAGACTACCGCAAACTCAATGATGCTACGAGAAAGGATCATTTTCCCCTTCCTTTCATGGACCAAATGCTTGAACGTCTAGCGGGTAATGACTATTACTGCTTTTTGGACGGTTTCTCTGGGTATTTTCAAATTCCCATCGATCCCAAAGACCAAGAGAAAACCACATTCACTTGTCCTTATGGAACATTTGCCTACAAAAGAATGCCTTTTGGCTTATGCAATGCTCCTGGGACATTCCTACGGTGTATGATGGATATCTTCCGTGACATGGTTGAAGAAACTATGGAAGTCTTCATGGATGATTTCTCGGTTTATGGCGATTCTTTCTCTACTTGCCTTGCCAATTTAGAACGTATGCTTAAGCGGTGTGAAGACACTCGCCTTGTTCTAAATTGGGAAAAATGCCATTTCATGGTAAAAGAGGGCATCGTGCTAGGACACAAAATCTCCAAAGCCGGTCTTGAAGTAGACCGTTCTAAAGTCGATGTTATTGCTAAATTGCCTCCACCTTCAACCGTGAAGGGTGTGAGAAGTTTCCTCGGTCATGCGGGCTTCTATCGTCGATTCATCCATTCTCTAAAATCGCTCGCCCGATAACCCACCTCTTTGAAAAAGATACTCCTTTCATCTTTTCCAAAGAGTGTCTTGAATCCTTCAATCTTCTTAAGGATAAGCTAACTAAGGCACCGGTCTTGGTTACCCCTAATTGGGAGCTACCTTTTGAGTTGATGTGTGATGCTAGCGACTTTGCTATTGGAGCGGTTTTGGGCCAAAGAGTGAACAAACACTTCCAACCAATCCATTACGCTAGCAAGACAATGACGGGGGCTCAATTGCATTATACGACAACCGAAAAAGAGCTTTTAGCTGTTGTCTATGCTTTTGAAAAATTCCGCCCCTATCTTGTCCTTTCTACCACCATCGTGTATACCGATCATTCCGCGTTGAAGTACTTGATGACTAAGCAAGATTCTAAGCCAAGACTTCTTCGTTGGGTTTTGCTCCTTCAAGAATTCAACATTGAAATTCGTGACAAAAAGGGAGCTAAAAACCTAGCCGCGGATCATCTCAGTAGACTTGAGGATCCTTACCAAGGGGATCATCCGAACAAAGAGATCAATGACTCTTTTCCCCTTGAGGCCTTAATGTCTATCAATTCTAATCTTGATGACACCCCGTGGTTTGCGGACATCGCAAACTACTTAGCGGGTGGGATTCTCAAGGAAGGGCTCACGTCCCAACAAAAGAAAAAGTTCTTTAAGGATATTGAACATTATTTCTGGGACGAACCTTACCTTTTCAAACAATGTGCGGATCTGATTATTCGTCGATGTGTTGATGGGCCGACATCGGTACAAATCCTTGACGCTTGCCATAAAGGACCCACCGGTGGTCACTTTGGTCCCAATTACACCGCGAAGAAAGTATTCGACTCTGGATTCTATTGGCCCACCATTTATCGTGACGCTCACGATATGGTTAAACATTGTGATGCTTGCCAAAGACAAGGCAAGATCACACATAAAGATGAGATGCCTCAAAATTTCATACAAGAATGTGAAATCTTTGATGTATGGGGCATCGACTTTATGGGGCCATTTCCTTCATCTAAAGGGAACAAGTACATCCTCGTCGCCGTTGACTACGTTTTTAAATGGGTTGAAGCCAAGGCTCTCCCTACGAACGATGCGAGGGTGGTTGTGAACTTTTTGAAGCATCTTTTTTCTCGATTCGGCGTTCCTCGTGCTATAATCAGTGACCGCGGGACTCATTTTCGCAATGATCAATTTGCAAGAGTCATGGCTAAGTACGGTGTTAATCATCGTCTTTCCACCGCTTATCATCCCCAAACCAACGGTCAAGCCGAGATTTCCAACCGCGGACTGAAGAGAATTCTGGAGCGTACGGTGGGAGAGCATCGTGCCGCGTGGGCCGATAAGTTAGATGATGCTCTGTGGACTTTCCGTACTGCTTATAGGACCCCGATCGGCTGTATACCTTATCGTCTTGTGTACGGGAAAGCATGCCACCTCCCTATCGAGCTGGAACAAAAGGCGTACTGGGCCTTGAAGTGGGCTAACTTCGACATCAACAAAGCCGGTGATCTTCGGAAGATTCAACTCAATGAGCTAAATGAACTAAGGAATGAAGCTTATGAGAACTCGCTGATCTACAAAGAGAAGACCAAGATCATCCATGATGCTAGAATCAAGAACCGAGAGTTCCATGTTGGTGATAAAGTCTTACTTTTTAACTCTCGGTTGAAGATCTTCTCGGGCAAGTTGAAGAGCCGCTGGTCTGGTCCATTCACAGTCGACAAAGTCTTTCCATATCGGACCATTGAGCTTTCTCAGCCAAATGGGCCCAATTTCAAGGTGAATGGCCAGCGTTTGAAGCTGTACCTTGGTGAGGACATCTCTCATGAGATGATTCCATCCCTCACCACGTTTCCCATGAACTAAATTTGGGTCGAGTCAGGCTCGTGACTCGGTTATAAAAAACAAGCGCTTCTCGGGAGGCAACCCGTGATCTATCCTTTACTGCTTTCATTATAAGTGTAGGGGGAGCCCCGTATGTGTTTGTTGTCTTGTTTCTTGTGTTGTGCAGGGATTAAAGCTTCAAAGAGCATCTTGATGACTTTTGCCAAACCGTGATACCGTGTTCCCATCTTCCCGGTTCTATCCTAAATTGTCGTGATTTAATATTTCATATCTTATATGTTCACATTGAATTCACTATAGTTGCCCTTTCCTTAGCAAGATTTAAACAAAGTGCACAATGTCCTAAGTGTAGGGGAGCTTACTCCCACATGCTTAAACATTGAGGACAATGTTTATATCAAGTGTAGGGGGGACTTCTATCGAAGTAAGTGGTCTTTTCCATGAATTTGCCCTCATTTTAACCAGAAAATTTGATTTTTCGACATTTTTCAAAATTTTTAATCTAATTTGGCCTAGTTTTATAGTTGTATTTTCCTTTGTTATGTTTATTTTCTTTCCTTACTAGAATAAATTTTCAATAAAGTGGTTTTAAATTTTTCTTAGTCATGAACATTTTGACTTAACCCGAGTTTGCTTATTCAAGTTTACTCTAGCTAGTATCCTTAACGTGTTTAAGTCAAGTTTTGCTAGGCTTTTATATAGGGAGCTTTAAAACGCGAAAGTCTTAACTCTCACGGGTTAAGAACAAGAACTTTTCGCAAGTTCCTATAATTGATCCTAGAGAGTCGTTTATCAAGGGAACTTTAAAATGCGATTTCTAAACTTGAAAAAGTCTAAGAATTTGCAACATCCTATAGATGACTCGAAAACCCAAAAACTTTGATTTAATAGGCTAAGCATCCACGAGTCTCATTCCTTGAGATTTTAAACTGTGGAGGACGAGAGATGATAGAGTCAATTATAAGTTTGGTATTCTTTCGGGAATTTATGTGAGTTAATTATGAGCCTATTCTCTCATCGCTTATTAATAAATTTATCTGCAATAAATAAGGTTGTACGATTTGAAAAGTTACTTAGCTTCTAGCCCAAGATCGTTTAAAAGTTGCTCGGTATTAATTAGAGTTCATAGCCAAGGCATAACTTATTGAAGCGGGATGCGAAGATTGGCGAGTCCGAAAAGGCCCTAACAAGGCATGAGGGCTACATTTTGTTGCTAAAGATCCAAAAGTGATGTGAAGAATCATTTATCGAAAATCAATACACACGTCGAAAAGCAAAAACTCCCCAAAAGATCATGATGAAGTCTATCCAAAAAGGCCCTAACAAGGTATGAGGATGAATAGATCCAAGTCCTAAAAGGAGGCGGATCGTTGTATATCAAAGTCCAAAATAAAGATTGGAGAAAAATGAAGAAGTCGTGGTCCAAATATGAAGAATCTCTCAAAAAGTTCAAGTGAAGAAATTCCTATTATGAAGAGAAGACCATTATTTCATGAACGTCTCTCAAGATTCGAAGTATGAAGTCGCTGCCAAATATCGGTCCGAGAAAGGTCTCAAATCGTGAAGCGAGTTATGCCAAGATATGAACTTTATGAGGTCCCGAGAAGGAGTTTTAAAAGATTTTATCCTTTAGCTAACTATTGATTAAATCGTTCACTTTGTTTTCGGCCTAAATAACTATCGAAATAAGTCAAACAATGCATCCTCGTGATCATTCAAGACAAAAATAAAATATAAGAGATACACCTAGGAATAAGGGAGTCTAAGTAAATAATTGGCCCACATGAATTCGTGTTACTTTGCTAACTTATAATAACAATGATCTCGTTTTTAAGCTTGGTATGGGGAACGTGAAACTTGAGGATGATAAACGTTCATGGCAGCCAAAACCCAATGTAAGTCTTTGATTTCTTTACTTATTTTTTTTATCTTCCCTAATTGTTTAGTATTTAATAAAGGCCAAGGTGGGTTATTTATGATGGAAAATGTAAACCGTGCTTTAAAATTAATGCATTGCATGAGGGCATTGCAATGGTCAAGTGTAGGGGATTTAATAAGTGTGAAAACACTTATCCTTTTACCACTTATTTCCAATAATAACAAGACCAAAACGTGTATTTTATGTCGTAAAAGTCGAAATTATGCGTGGTTTGTGTTTTTATTGTGTTTTAGGACCAAAAGATGAAAAAGGAAGAAAACACGGGCTTTTACGGGCTTTTATCGAAGAAAACGAGAAAAGACGAAGTCAAAAGATCAAGAGTGCTTAAAGAACGGATGTCCAAGACCTATTCTGAAGATTTATCGAAGAAAAAGTCTAAAGACGGAAGTTTAATGAAGTCGAAGAACTCAAGTCTAAATTAAAGAAGAAAATTATTAAGACAAGTTCAAATCCCGAGACGACGTCGAGAAAGACAAAGAATTAAATCGAGTCGAGAAGACGTGAAGAAAGAAAGAAATAAGACGCAACACATGCACTCCTTCCCATTTTTACCTATAAATACCCTCCTAATACACATTAGGAGCGTGGTTAGTTTTTAGTTTTTAGTTTCATTTTTCACTTTTCTTTCTAGTTTTAGAGAGAGAAAGTTCTCAACTTTCTCTCACTAAGTTTTCATCTTTCTTTCTTTTAATCTTTCAAGATTAAGCCTTTTGTATTGTTGATTTCATTAATCAAGTTCAAGTTAAGCTTTTAATCTTTCATCTCTTTCTACCTTTCTTTGATTTTAGTTTACTTTTGGTGCGAATTACATTTGATCCGTGTTGTTCTTAATGTTTTCGTGCTAAAAAGTTAATCTTTTTATGCCTACTTAAGTTTTCATACGAATAAGCTTTGTGATCTTTGTGCTTATTGGCTTATTTATATGTTTAGCTTATTTACTTTTTGAAAGTTTTCTTAAAAAGTTCATCTTTTTATGGTTTGATTCAAAAGATTGATTATTTTAAGTTTGGAAAAGTTGTTATTTGTGCTAATTTAGTCCTTCTCACTTTAGATTCGTTCAAGTTTTGGTGATAGCTTATCAAATTAGCTTATTACTTTGCTTATTTTTCGAATTAACATTGTAATCGGAAAAGGTATTAAACCCTTTTCCGATTGGAGTATTCCGACTGCACCCCCTCCCATTATTCCGATCGTATTGATCGGATTAGGGTTTAGTTATTCCGACGGTAGGGTTTGCTGAGATTCCGATTGGGGGTTTTGCAATACATTCTGATCTGACTCAAGTTAATACATTCCGATTGCATTAGTTTGGCAACATTCCGATTGGTGCTTGTTTCCCATATTCCGACTGCACCAGTTACATTATTCCGATCTGATACCTTTTCAGACATTCCGACGAGGATATTTTTGTTATTCGATCAGCCTATTCCAACAATACATTCCGACGGGATTCCGACCAGGGATTCCGACGGACTTAATTTCTTGTTTTTACAAAGTTTCCAGGTGTTAGTTTTATTAAGTGTTCAAGTATAATTTTCTAATTTTGTCTTTAAAGTTTTTAGTATTTATTTTTAACTCGTCATTTTAGTTTAATCTTTAAAGCTCTTTTTACTCAACGACATTTACATTTATTTGCTATTAGTTTAAAAATAGATAATCAACCAAACCATTTTTCATTTCCACCAAGAACAATTGAGTCGCACTTTGAACCAATAGTCAATTCGAAGAGATTCGGATGATAAGATTTTATACTCGGTTTCAAAACCCTTGTATTAAAGGGCAAGGGAAAATGGTCTTTTCGAGTGGCTTCATTCAACTTACGATAGTCAATGCACACTCTCCATCCGGTCACGAGTCTAGTGGGAATTAACTCGTTGGCATCGTTTGGCACAACGGTCATTCCTCCCTTCTTAGGGTCATAATGAATAGGACTCACCTAAGGGCTATAGGAAATAGGGTAAATCATTCCCGCGTCAAGGAGTTTAAGGACCTCCTTTTTGATGACGTAGTGAATTTTGGGGTTCACCCTCCTTTGACATTGGATTGCGGGCTTGTAATCCTCCTCCATTAAGATTTTGTGGGTACAAAATTTAGGATCGATCCCCTTAATGTCGGATAACTTCCACGCTTGTGATCCTTTAGAACATCGACAAGTGCGGTTTTTTCATCATCCGAAAGTTCCTTCGTAATAATAACCGACAACTTGTCGCCCTCCTCCAAATAGACATATTCGAGATGAGGAGGTAAATATTTCAACTCGAGGATAGGTGATTCCTCAATTGAAGATTTGGGCTCGATACTCATAACCTCCTCGGGTGGAGGAAATGGGAAATCGTTAAGAAAATCCTTGATAATCGAGAAGTCCTCATCGTTGTCGAGGTCTTCGTTACAAGTACGTGGAACATCGAATTCTTCCAACGTAAAACCACCACCTTCAAATGGAGTGAAGGTTGGTGTCGAATTATCAAGAATTGGATCTAACATAGTGGGATTGCCACTAGTTTCTTCATCACCAAAACCTAGAACTTCTTGTGAAAATTCCTCGCAAACCACGTCAATCATATCAACGAGGTTTATGGTTGCTACGGAATAAACATGAGAAATGAGTTTTGAGTTGCGTTTATAACAAGCTCCTCGTCGTTGAAACGTAAGGTGATCTTTCTAGCATGAACATCGATCAAAGCCATAGACGTATCTAAAAACGAACGACCTAAAATGAGAGGAACTTGAGGATCCGTGGGAATATCGACAACGATAAAGTCTACGGGATAGTAGAACTTCCCCACTTTCACAAAAACGTCTTCCGCCAATCCACATGCGGGAATCGTGGAATGGTCGGCCAACTCGATAGACATTAGTGAAGGAGTAAGATTAGGAAGATTGAGCGACTTGAAGATTGCAAGTGGCATCAAGTTAATTCTAGCACCAAGATCGGCCAAGGCAAAGCATTCCTCCATATCTTGGATTGCACAAGGGATCAAAAATTTACCAGGATCACCGAATTTTTGAGGTATGCGATTAAGATAAACCGACGAACAACTAGACAACTGGTGCAATTTCTCCTTGTTGTTCAACATACTCTTAAAGTTAGCGGCACATCGAGGCATCATGACCAAAGCATAGCCGAAACTCACATTAAAGTGCAAGTCACGAAACATTTTCATAAAAATCTCAAATTGGTAATTGTCGCGCTCTTGACGTTTATCCTTTTTAAGTCTCGATGGATAGGGCAAAGGTGGTGTGGGTTGAGGCATAGGCATAGCCTTTGGAATCTCGGGTTCCAATGTTGATAATGGGTCAACCGTAGGTGTGGCATGAGCGGTACTTTGTGGGATTGGGACATGCTCCTTTTGGACCACCACCTCGGGTTCTTCCTCAATTGCTTCCTCCGTAGGAGAAATTGGTTGAGGAGTCGGTTCCTTAAGTGTCTTACCTCTACGTGTGGTAATCACTTTCATCTCACCCTTAAGGTTTGATACGGTGTTGCTAGGAAGACTACTCGAAGACGGTTTACACATAATTGCCTCAAACATAGATGAGATTTTATCTTCAAACATGGATTGCCTCTTCTCGGCTTTAATCATTTCTTGTTTAATCTCATGTTGCCCTTGTTCCATTCTTTGTTGGTTTTGTTGTAACCTTGTTACATTTCCTTCCATCTTGTTGGTATGGATTTTAAGCTCATTAGCTAACTCATTTTTCAACTCTTTCTTCAAGTCGGTCTTAAACTCGGATCTTAGGCAAATTGATTTCTCTTTGAATGTTGTCAAACCTAGCATCGTTCCCATTAGCGTATTCAACAAATTCATTTGGAAGATCTTTCAAAGTTTGCAAACTTTTGTTGTTGTTTTGAAAATCATTTTGATTTTTGTTTGAAACTTGATTATTAGCCCCTTGATTACCATAGTTTCCCTTGTTGTAATTGTTTTTGAAACCAACTTGATTGTTGCGATACTTGTTGTTAGCATTTTGACTTGAACCAAAACCCAGTGGAGTCAATTGATTAGAGCGGGTAACTTGACCGTTTTGGTTGTAAGTTCCCGTGGCCGCGTAGGCACTCGAAGTGTTACCACCGTTGGTAATGCACTCGGAGAAATCATGACCTCCACCACAATACATGCCTGAAACCTCAACCTCTTTAGCCGTAGCGAGAGCACTTGGTTCTCCAACTTTGAACTCAATCAAAAGACCTTTAAGCTTATCAAAGATTTTGTTTTCCAAGTTCGCCTCAATTTGGCAAGCATCGATGGTAGTAGACAAAGAAGGTGAAGCCGGAGACGAAGCCTTACAAACACTAGACGTGCTACGAGGACTATACACCTTAGATCTATTCTCAATTATCACCAAAGCTTCCTCAACCGTTTTACACAAAAAATTACCACCCGCGGCGGCATTTAAATAATCCCTTTCATGATCATTAAGTCCATTGTAAAACGTGTCAATTTGATGCAAGTCGGAAAAACCGTGATGAGGACATTCATGTAACATTTCCTTAAACCTATTCCAAGCCGTTGAAAAACTTTCATTAAACTCTTGTGAAAATTATGAAATCTCGTTTTTCAAGTGCATAGTCTTAGAGGGCGGAAAAAATTGGTTCACAAACTTAGACACGAGATCCTTCCACGTCAATATAGAATTGGGTGGCTCTTTCTCCAACCAAATTTTAGCGGGCCCCGCTAAGGAATACGGAAAAAGCATCATCTTAATCGAGTCATTAGAGACATCCTTAAACTTGCAAGTGGCGGTAAGACGATTGAATTGGCGGATATGGTTGTGTGGATTGTCCTTCTCATCACCACGGAATTTGTTGTTTTGGATCATAGACAACAAACCCGTTTTCACTTCAAAATTCTCCGCAAGGATAGCGGGAATCACAATAGCCTCTCCATAACCCTCGGTGGGTGCTTGAAGTAACTCCATCATAGTTCGATTCGCCATGGTTGGTGCTTCTCTTACAATGGGTTCGTCAATAGGAGACTCCTCACTAGAAAGATTAGGAGTGGGAGTTTTGTTCTTTCGTTTACGTGCATGTCTTGCTTGATTACGAGTTAGCATAAATGTCACGTACAAAGAGGGGACGAGCAAAGAAGATTCTTTTTGGTGTTTTGTATTTTTCAATTTTTTTTGTGGTTTTTGATTGTATTAACCTTTTTGGATTTTGGTGAATGTATTAAGTAGACAAAAATCTACAAATCTACTCCTTAATCAAATCTCTTGATTAAATAAGCCTCAAGGAATGAAAACGATCACGTGAAGTGAACGCCTTCGATGACTTTAGAACTTTGGTGGAACACCAAAACGTTCAAGAGGGTTTAATCAATGAAACCAAGAAAGTATATATGATACTTAATAATACTTTGGGCGGCAAAACCCTCGATTAGCTCTCAAAATCAAATACTCACAAGCAAGCGGGGAAACGAGGCGGCGCAAAGCACTTAAGAGCCTTTTTCCTTAGTGTTAATGCAAGAATGACTAAAAACGTTACTTGCATTTTTCGGTCTCGTTTAGTTTTGATCACGAAAATATGTAAAAACAAGCATTTACGAAAACAACGAAAAACGAATTCTTGAGTTCAAGTATTTTTCATTTTACCCATTTTCACTTAAGGTATGGATAAACAAGTACTAACCTTAATCAAGTGATCAAGTGATTTAATCTTTTCTTAAAACTCACTTTTTATTAAAAGTGACAAGTTTTTATTAAACTTTATTTTTAAGAAAATGTTTTATTAAATTAATTATTTGAAATTTGAAAATGGCATATTCTTATTTGGTTAAGAATATCCTTTCAGGATATTTTTTATACCCAGATAAGACCTCCACCACTAAAGGACAAAAAGGAGCGGAGTCTAGTCCGGCGGTACCTTAGCACCTAGGCGGTACCGTATCGATAAGGTACCGCGGGCTTAGATAAGGTACCGCGGGCAGATATATGTTGGGAATAAATTATGGGTCAGTTTGACTAGACGCTGATAAGAAGAATCCAAGCGCTGATAGGATGACATTGGACGCTGACAGCCAAGCGTTGACACTTGAAGAAGTCAACGCTGATAGCCTTGAAGATTAGCACTGATGGAATATATCTTCATACGAATCTTTTTGTTTATTTGTTTCTTTATTTGTGTATGGTAAAGATAAGCTCGACATTGTATTTTCCATTATTATCTTTACCTAGAATAGTTGATTCGTAGCTTATTGTACAAGACTTCTTAATCTATAAAAGAAGATCTTTTAGGTTAATGTTGATCATCAGTTTTCATAAGTTTTCACAAGTTAAACCTCTTTCATTGTAATCAAGTTCGATCATTCTAATACAAGTGAAAGTTTGTTTAACATCTTTGTGTTTTAGTTTAAGTGTTAATTCCGCATAACACTTAGTTACTTTATTCATAAGCAAAGGTTTCTCTACGTGTATTACTTGATCTAATCTCGTATACACAAAGCTTAATCGATCTAAGTTTGGGATCAACAAGTGGTATCAGAGCTTGTTGAGAAACTTTTGATCTTTAAGTAACGCAAGAACCCTAAAACACCAAAAACCCTAAAAACCCTAAAAACCCTAAATTTCTCAAAACCCTAAAAACATCATGTCTGGCACAAATCAGCCTCCTGCTCCAGCTTTGCTACAAAACAACACCACAAACCCTAGTATCAAAATTCCCATGTTTGATGCCAGGAACTTCGAGCTTTGGAAGTCTAATTTTGAGCAATATATAGCCATTCATGACTACACTCTTTGGGAGATTGTTGAATATGGGAACACATTCAACAAAGCTCAAAAGATTGCTGCTGCTATTGCCACAAGGATAGCTCTTCCTAATTGTCCTGAAGCTGATAAGAAGGAAAAGCCTGAAGATGGAAGAGCTGTATCTGCTGAAGATATAGCCAAGAAAAGGGTGGACATGAAAATCTTGAACATCATGAAACACGCCCTAGGTCATGAGAATCAGCACAAGTACAAATGCTTTGAGTCTGCAAAAGAGCTTTGGGAAGATCTTGAAGTAGCACATGGTGGCAATGCTGACACAAAAGAAGAAAAGAAGAAGCAACTCATGCATGAGTATGCTGTCTTTAAGCCCAATGAGAATCTCAGCAGTGTGAGAAGTAGACTGCTTGACATCACAAGTCAACTTTCCTTCATGGGAACACAGATTGATGACCCTGACTTGAATGCTACTTTTCTCAAAAGCCTTGGTGATGTATGGAAGATTGAGACAAGATCCATTCTTGTCAATAACACCCACAAGACCTCCAGGTTTGATGACATCTTCAACAAACTAAGACTGTTGGAGAATGAATGGCTTTTGGAGAGTGATAATAAATCTTCCAGTAGCAACATGGCCTTCTTCTCACAAAGTGAAGGCCAATTTGATTCCATGAACTCCTATGGACATCCAGTCACTGGATCTCAATGTGTCAACGCTGGATCACAGTCTGTCAGCGCTGGATCATATTCTGTCAACGCTTTATACTCAAGCGCTGACACACACAACTTTGGCGCAGATAGAATTAAACCTGCTGGTTTAGATCTAGATACTGTGTGTGCATTCATTACTTCTTTGCCCAGTGATTCAAGGATTACATATGAAGATCTTGAGCAGATAAGTGATGAGCAATTGGAAGAGATGGACATCAAGTGGACTATGGCTCTTGTAAGCTTAAGAGCAAACAGGTTTAATAAAAGGTTCAAGAAGAAGATGACCTTTAATGCTAAGGATGTTGCTGGATTTGACAAATCCAAAGTTGAGTGCTACAATTGTCATCGGATGGGGCACTTTATGAGGGAATGTAGATCTCCAAGAAGATCTGATGCTGGTAAGCCTTCAAGCCAAATGGTTAAGAGCCAAGATCCCAAGGCCATGGTTGCTATTCAACAAATTGATGGTGTTGGAGGATGGGACTGGAGCTGGAACTTTATGGCCAAGGATGAGGAAGAGGACAGAGCCTTGGTTGCTGAAGTTAAAGAAGAGCATGTTGAATATGCTCTAATGGCACACTCCTCCTCTTCATCAGATAATGAGGTATATGATGATGCTTTCTGTTCTAAGGGTTGTCGTTTAAATACTGAAAAACTAAATCAAGAGATAGTAAAATTATTAGATGAGGCAAGTACTGAAAGATGCAAAGTATCTAATTATCAAATTGCTCTTACCCAAACAGAAAAGACAGTAGCTGAGTATAAGAAAATGGAGTTTGATTTAAAGGATCAAATAAATATCTTAAAACATGAGTTACATCAAAGTAAAGATATTCAAGATATCACAAACAGGGTTAATCTTGATTTGATAGCTCAGTTAGAAGAGGCTAACAAAAATAAAGATAATGTGAGTCTTAAAATCCAGAGATTTGATAAGGCCACACAATCCCTAGGAGAGTGTGTTAGTAAACAAAGAGACTCTAAGGACATGAGTGGGATTGGGATGAAAGATTATACTGGTGTTCCACCACCAGCTGGGGATTTCTATGGTGTCCAATCAAAGGACTTATCTTGGACTGGCTTGCCAGAACTCCAAGAGAAGGAATTCATTCCTCCACCTAGAGTGACTTCCCCAGTTGAAGAATATAAACAAAAACTGACTGACCTAGATGAGTGGAAGAAAGCTAACCACACTTTGTTTGTTAAGGGATGGTTGTTGTGTGAAAGTCCAAATGAGCCCACACCAATCAAGAGCCATGATCCTACACCTATTAAAATCACACACCCTACCACTGGCAAATCTGTTGACCTTGGCCCACAAACTGTTAGAAAACCTAGTGTTAAGTATGCAGAGATGTATAGGAATACTAGGTCACCAAAAAGCCAAGTTAGTAACCATGGAACAGGCTTCTTTGCTTCTAGACCTAAGACTATGTCTAGAAAAGCTTGTTACACATGTGGTAGCTGTTCACATTTGGCATACAGATGTGTCAACGCTTCCAATGTCAACGCTGACAGGAACCATTTCAGTGCTGACAAAAGTCAACATAGGTCAAACACTGTCAGACCCAATACCTTTGTGAACAAAAGTTCACAAGTTGTTAGACCAGCCCCATTCTTTTCTAGAGGGTCTAACACACAAGGCCTAAGACCTTTCCAAAAGTCAAACACTTGGTCCAATAGGCAATGGGTTCCTGTAGCAAACCCTAGGTTTAACGCTGATAAAGGCAATCGGGGCGCTGACAAGAACAATTTCAGCGCTGACAGACACACTGCCAAACCTAGGTATTTGCAACCACAGGGAAATAGGTCTAAAGCTTCTACTAGCTTAACATGGAGACCAAAACAAGACCAAAACTCTAATTCTACTGGTCTTTCTATGACATGGAACAGGTTTCATTATATTTCAAAGGCCATGTCAATACCAGTTGTGGTTAACTGGGAATTTCATTCAAAAAGGGATGAAAATGGGGTTGTTATGAGAACCAAGTCTGTTCTTGTTGAACAACCAGATGAATCCAAGTCTTCCAAGGCTTGGGTTCCCAAAGAAAACTAATGTGTTTTCTTTATGTGCAGGGCATTCAGAAGAAGATCAATGATTATGGATATTGGGATAGTGGATGCTCAAGGCACATGACAGGGAAGGAAGACTATCTGACAAACTTCACTCCTATTCAAGATGGTGATAAGGTATACTTTGGAGGGGGCTATGGCACCATCACAGGAAAAGGAACCCTTATTACCAATAATCTACGTTTTGAGAATGTCTTCCTGGTAAAAGAACTGGATTATAATTTGTTTAGTGTATCACAAGTGTGTGATAACAAAAATAAGGTTCTTTTCACAGATACTGAGTGCTTGGTGTTAAGCAAAGATTACAAGCTCCCTGAGGAAAAATACATAGAATTTAGAACACCAAGGCATAAAGACATTTATAATGTGAATCTTAATGGAATTAAGATGAATAATAAAATGATGTCATGTTTTTATGCTAAAGCCTCAGTAGATGAAAGTAATCTTTGGCACAGGAGATTAGGGCACATAAACTTTAAAAATATCAATAGACTTGTGAGACTTGGTTTAGTTGATGGTTTGCCTGAAAAGGCTTTCCACAATGACCACTCTTGTGTTGCATGTCTTAAGGGCAAGCAGCACAAGGTCTCATTCAAATCTAAACAGGTGCACTCTAGTTCTAAACCACTTCACTTATTGCATATGGACCTCTTTGGTCCAACTAATATAGAAAGTTTGAAGGGTAAATCATATTGTTTTGTCATCACTGATGATTTTTCCAGGTTTACATGGACTTTCTTTTTAGCCAAGAAAAGTGAAACTGCCCAAAGTCTGATTAATTTCATTACTCAGATTGAGAAGAAGAATGGTAATGAGGTCAAAATTATTAGAAGTGACAATGGGGGTGAGTTTAGAAATCAGTTGTTAGATGATTTTTGTGCCAAGAAAGGGATTACTAGGCAGTTTAGCATAGCTAGAACCCCACAGCAAAATGGGGTTGCTGAAAGGAAGAATAGAACCCTAATTGAAGCAGCCAGAACCATGTTGGCTGATGCCCACTTTCCTATAGCCTTTTGGGCTGAAGCTGTTAACACAGCTTGTTATGTTCAAAATAGGGCATTGGTCAACAAGATACATAATAAGACACCTTATGAGTTACTTTGGGGAAGGAAGCCAAATATTGGCTTTCTCAAGCCTTTTGGTTGTCATGTAGTTGTTTTAGAAACTAGTGAAGCCCTAGGTAAATTTGATTCAAAAGGTGACGAAGGCTACTTCATGGGTTATTCAGTGCAGAGCAAAGGATATAGGGTTTACATTAAAAAGGAAAAACGTATTTTGAAAAAGTACATGTTAGGTTTTTAGAAATTAAACCTAGTGATCCTGAAAGTGGTCCAAATTGGTTGTTTGACTTGGAACCTTTATCTAGAGCTTTAAATTATATGCCTGTTACTGATCCAGACATTGTGAAGGTAACTTCAAGTGTTTTGGAAAAGAGAATTGGTAATGTTTCAGGTATACAGGTTGCTAAGGAGGATGGACCACCAGCAGTTAAGTCATCTCCCACACAAGAATATGTTACACTTCCTATATGGAAAGATGAGTATTATGCTGCTGCTGCTGCTGCTAGAAAAGATAATGGTGGTTTCCAAATACCACCAAATACAAACATGCATGGTTCTTCAGGCGCTGACAAAGGCAAATCAAGCGCTGACAAGAGCAATTCAGACGCTGATGGATCAGACGTTGACAACAACAGTTCAAGCGTTGTTAGCCCAAGCGCTGACAAACAAGGTTCAGACTTTGATGACACCTGTGCACATCTTTTCTCTTCACATTTTGAGCAAGGTGGACCTTCTAATGTCCATGAAGAGATTCTTGTTGATCAAAGAGAGTCTGATGAAGAAGATATTGGCAACATGGAGCGTGAAGTTGAGGACACCAGACTTTTTGAAGGAGGAGTTCTCACTTCCACAGCAAAGGATCACCCCTCATCTGAGATCATTGGTGATGTTATGGCTCCAGTTCAGACAAGAAGATCCCATCAAAATCTTGGTGGATTTATTGCCAATATACACAAGAAGGTTGATACCCCTCTTGTACAAGCATGTTTGTTTGCATGTTTTCTGTCACAAGAAGAACCCAAGAAGATTTTTGATGCTCTCAAAGAACCTAGTTGGGTGGAAGCAATGCAGGATGAGCTTCACCAATTTGATATACAGGATGTTTGGGAGCTGGTTGATTGTCCTAGATATGTGAGACCAATTGGGACAAGATGGGTTCTAAGGAACAAGAAAGATGAAAGGGGTATTGTGGTCAGAAACAAGGCACGTTTGGTAGCTCAAGGATATACACAAGAGGAAGGTATAGATTATGAAGAAGTTTTTGCTCCAGTTGCAAGAATTGAAGCTATAAGAATTTTTCTAGCTTATGCCTCTTGTATGAACTTCACTGTTTATCAAATGGATGTGAAGAGTGCTTTCCTCTATGGAACAATTGTTGAGGAGGTATATGTCATGCAACCTCCTGGTTTTGAAGATCCTGAGAATCCAGACAAGGTTTATAGAGTGAAGAAAGCTATGTATGGACTTCATCAGGCCCCAAGAGCATGGTATGGTACATTGTCCACTTACTTGGTGGAAAATGGTTTTAAAAGGGGCACCATAGATCAGACATTGTTCACCAAGAAGAAAGGTAAGGATGTCTTACTTGTACAGGTCTATGTTGATGATATCATTTTTGGATCCACAAATCCAAAGATGAGTGAAGACTTTTCCAAGCTTATGACAGATAAGTTCAAGATGAGTGCAATGGGTGAGATGAACTTCTTTCTAGGGTTACAAGTTCAGCAGAAAGAAGATGGTATCTTCATCTCCCAAGACAAGTATGTAGCTGAAATCTTGAAGAAATATGGTTTTTCTCCACATGAAAAGGATGCTTCCACTCCTATGGATAGGGAACACCCTTGGGGAAAAATTGGAGCTGGAAAGGATGTGGATGTTAGGCACTATAGATCAATGATTGGTTCATTGATGTATCTTACAGCCTCAAGACCTGACATCATGTTTGCTGTGTGTGCTTGTGCACGCCATCAAGTGACTCCCAAAGAATGTCACCTTTTTGCTGTGAAAAGAATTTTTAGGTACCTCAGATGTTATCCAGATCTTGGCTTGTGGTACCCAAAAGATTCTCCATTGGAACTTATTGTATATTCAGACAGTGACTATGGTGGTGACAAGTTTGATAGGAAATCCACAACTGGTGGATGTCAATTTCTTGGGAGTAGATTGATATCTTGGCAATGCAAGAAACAAACAGTGGTGGCAAACTCTACAACTGAAGCAGAATATGTAGCTGCAGCTGCTTGTTGTGGACAAGTCTTATGGATTCAGAACCAGCTGTTGGATTATGGGTATAATTTCATGCATACCAAGATTTTTGTAGACAATAACAGTACTTTATGCATTATTAAAAATCCTGTACATCATTCTAAAACCAAACACATAGAAATTAGACATCATTTTATAAGAGATTGCTTTGAGAAAGGTTTAATACAACCAGATAGGGTAGCCACAGAAGATAATGTGGCTGATTTATTAACTAAACCTTTTGATGCTGGAAGATTTCAATATTTGGTAACAAATATTGGGATGGTTAATCTCACTTAATATGTGTTTTGGAACCTTTTTGTAAAAGTATGTACAGGATAATGCATTGTTATTGGTCTTTGTGATGATTTAGATTTTTCCACTTTATTTTTCTAACACTGACAAAGGTAAATGTAACGCTGATAAGTGTTATTTTGCCGTTGTTAGAAATATTATTGTCTAACGCTGACAAGAGTTTCTTCAGCGCTGATAAGTGTTGTCGGGGCGCTGTCAGCAACAAATGTTAGTTTTGTGGTTTTCAATCTAAATGTGTAGGTGGTGGTAGCTTTATGCCATTGGATACAGAGTTGCTTATGGATCTTTGAAGAGCTATTTGAACATGTTTTTGTTTATGGATGATGGTTGGAATATTTATATTCCTATCTTGACATAAATTTTTAATGTTCATATATATTTTGAGAAACTCCTGTATCATAGTTTAAGGGGAGGTTTAAGGAACCTTTAGGACTTTTGGGTATTCTTATAATACTCTCATCACAATTCTAGATTGTGTCCACAGGTGAGTATGGGTTAGTTTTACTAAACCATGAGGCACTGTAGCATGCAAAGTTGCCAAACTATGCATGCTGCCAAGACATTTTTGGCCTAGAATTGGTTGTGGTCTGATGGGAGACTTGGGAATAGTTTTGTTATGGGTTTACCTGGGAGTTACAAAGAATTTTATGAAATAACTTTGTTGGTAAGTATTTTGGTTAGCAAGGGACACTTGAGGACATTTGTGTCTATCTTGCTTAAGCAAGTGTGCATAAATGGACAGTGCTTGCCGCCCAGTAATTATTATCAACTTGTAAAGATATTTCCCTTAGGATAAATTACTTTGTTAAGGTCTTTTTCTTTTTAAATATTTTTTATTTTTTAGACGCTGACAAGTTTTTCTTCAAACGCTGTTACGTCCAATCGTGACGCTGACAAGGCTTTAGGCAAACGCTGACAAGAAAATATAGCCGTTGGGCGCTGATGGGCTATTTTTGACCGTTGACACCTAGTGGGCCCTACCCAGTTGTTATTTTTGACTAATCTTTGGCCGTAATTTTGGGGAGTTGTTACTTTTAATTAATGTATGAGATAAGTTATATTTGATTCAATATTTTCATCATTACACTTTGAATATAACTGCCTCATTTTTTACCAATCAAAATCATGCATCTCTCCTATAAATTTGGCTAAACTTTTTATTCTGGGTATTCATATTTTCTTGTCTAACATTTTTCTCCTAGATTTTCCCCATATCACATAACCTAAACAGCTTTAAACATGGCACCAAAGTTCAACTCAACCAATCTGACATTGGAGTTCAAGAGCCAACATAATATGGTCGCTTACTTGGCTGCTGATAATGATTTGTTTCCTCAGTATTCACAAATGGTGGCATTTTTAAATGCATCCTCAATAAGGTATGCACTTTCTCATGAACCATTAGTCCCTGTCGCACACATTAGACAGTTTTGGAATAATGTCAGTTCCACAACAGCTAATGGAGTGACCACATTAACATCTACTGTTCATGGAAGAACATGGGTGGTCACTAAAGCCTTGGTTCGCCAAGCTTTGCGTCTTGATGACGCTGATGGTGTGACTACCCTTGCCGTTGCAACAATAGAACAAGGTCTTAGGGAATTGGGTTATCCTATTCCTGCTGGTAAATCTTTAAATAAATATCATAAGCAGGAATTTCCCTCTGATTGGAAATATTTGATACATGTCCTTCTTCAATGCTTAAGTCCAAAATGTACTGCTTTTAATGAAATAAACAGGTCCATTGCAAGTGCTTTGGTTTGTATGTCACGTGGGCTTAAGTATAATTTTTCAAAAATGATTTTTGAAGGGATGTGTAAAAATAAGGGAAGTAAAATGACTTTGGCTTACCCAAGATTTTTGCAAATGGTCTTTGATTTACAAGAATATTGTACTAGGGATCATGACACTTTTTATGAGATCCCTAAGCAAAACAAAACCATTTTTGACAAGATGAGCTCCACAAACAGATCTATCCCTCTCACCCAAGCCATGCTTGAAGTAATTCAGGCTGCTCAACCACAACCAGACCCTGTACCTCAACTTGAGCCTATCCCTGAACCATTACCTTTCCCTGATCACATGGACGTTGACCAACCCAATGTCAATGCTGACACTCAAAATGTTGGCGCTGACACAGCCAATCCCAACGCTGTTGACATCCCTGAACAATCCCAAACACCCCTTAACCAACCAACACCCACACAATCTACCTCATCTTCCACCCCATTACAATCTAGGTTGAATAAACGCCAAAGGACTACTGGAGTGTTCTCCTCTAGTGGTCCTAGCCTTGTTGCAGAGAGAACCACCTCCACAAGTGTGGCTGGTGCCATGGATGAGGCTGGGGCTATTGACACAAGCTTAGATGCTGGTCAAGACAGTCCCAACATCATTAAGACCTCATCCACGCCCTATGATTCTATTTTGGGAGGTCAAATCCCCATTCTAGCTGAGGGCAGATTGGAACCTATGACATTGAATGAATTGACGGCTGCTGTCATTAGCTTGCAAAAGCAAAATGTCAGCCTTGTACAAATTGTCAATAATCAGGGCCGTGAACTCTAAGTATTGAGGGAGCGGGTAACTGTTTTGGAGAATCCAAGTAGCAGGAGTTTAATGGAGGAATCTTCCAAAGGGGAGGATGAAGAGGATGAGCTGATTCATACAGCCAGTGAGAAGAGTTCAGAGAAGAGTTCACAATTTAGTGAATCTTTACATGTTGCTGAAGCACTCACCAACTTGAAGAAGCACCCAATTATTGATACATCCAAGGTAACTCCATTGAACTTGGAAGGATCTTTCACAGCAACAATGGGCGCTGATACAGGTTTGAACGCTGACACATCCAGCGCTGACAAAGGTAATCGGGGCGCTGATAGAAGTAACTTGAACGCTGACAAAGTTGCAGGTGGTGTTGATGTATTCCAGTCATCAGCAATCATCAAAGATGTGTCCACACAGGTTTCTTCTTCTACCTTACCTATTATTGATCCAAAAGACAAAGGTAAAGGCATTTTGGTTGAAGAAGAGGTTCCAAAGAAAGATGCAGCACAAATTGCATTTGATGAACAGTTGGCTGCACAACTTTTGGAAAGAGATTTGAAGAGAAGTGGTAGATCACCATTTGTTGCCACTTCTGAGAGTGAGGAAGAGAGTGGTGATGAAAAAAAAGAGGATAGCTCAGATTCAAGTGTTCAAGTTATTGAAGATCCAGAAAGACTTGAATATGGGGATGAGTTAGCAAAGGAAAGATTGAGTGATTTGAAGAATCAGATTGATTGGGACCTTCTAGAAATCACCAGAATGTACCATGCTTGGGAAGACAAGGTAATGGACAACCCAGGAATGAGTTTGTCAGATCAAATTTGGGGGTTGGAAGTTCTTCTCAGGGTACAAGATGATATAAAGGTGATTTTGAGGTTTAATGCACAAGAGGTCAAGACTTGGCTCAAAAGAGATAGAAGGCAGTTGTATTACAAGTTGCTTAGATGCCATCAACCTAGATGGACATAGAAGAAGTTGCTGGCTTTATCTTTTGAGGAGTTAGAGTATAGGGCACATCCTATTTGGAGGAATGTGCAAGAAAATAATGTCTACCAGTTTCTTTCAGAAGAAAGGAAACAAGAGCTTACTGAGGAAATGCAGATTCAAAAGGAGATGAGAATTGCTCAAAGACCAGTGAAGAAAGGAGATCCTTTTCAATTTCCCAAAGATATGGATGTGTATTATCCAACTGAAAGTGTCATAAGGAAGCATCTCAAGCTTTCTCCATTGGAAGCTTCAGATTTGGTTAATGTAGTACCTCTGGATGACAGAAATCCAATCATCAGTTTTGATGAAGATGAGTGTGGATTTTGGAAGATTGGCAGGTTTGGAAAGGAGGTACACACTTTCACTTCAATTATTTCTATCTTTGCAAGCATAGACAGAGAAGACTTGGTGCATCTATGGAGATTGATAGAGGCCAAGTATACAGCTGAAGCACCTACTTCAGCAAATGGAATAAGACTATGGCACACATTTTTGACTTTGTGTGGTCCAAGGGAAGCAGATCCTGCCATATGGAAGGATCTTGAAGATGATCTCAGTAATCTTCATTGGAGGCTTTATTCTACTTGTGGTGTATTTCATTTGAGCTCTACAAAGTTTTCAGAGTATCTACTTGTGGATGCTGACTATTTCTTGTCCAAAGAAGTATTGGAGAAGATGAAGGAGACACCCTTGGAGATTGATTATACTAGTGATGTGGCCAAGGAATTGATTAGATATGTTTATCACCAACATAAGAAGTTTTTGCAAGATTCCTCCTAAGCCTTAAGTTTTTATTCAGAAACTTGATCATTGGAATAGATATCAAGTTTAGGGGAGGATTGTTGGGAATAAATTATGGGTCAGTTTGACTAGATGCTGATAAGAAGAATCCAAGCGCTGATAGGATGACATTGGACGCTGACAGCCAAGCGTTGACACTTGAAGAAGTCAACGCTGATAGCCTTGAAGATTAGCACTGATGGAATATATCTTCATACGAATCTTTTTGTTTATTTGTTTCTTTATTTGTGTATGGTAAAGATAAGCTCGACATTGTATTTTCCATTATTATCTTTACCTAGAATAGTTGATTCGTAGCTTATTGTACAAGACTTCTTAATCTATAAAAGAAGATCTTTTAGGTTAATGTTGATCATCAGTTTTCATAAGTTTTCACAAGTTAAACCTCTTTCATTGTAATCAAGTTCGATCATTCTAATACAAGTGAAAGTTTGTTTAACATCTTTGTGTTTTAGTTTAAGTGTTAATTCCGCATAACACTTAGTTACTTTATTCATAAGCAAAGGTTTCTCTACGTGTATTACTTGATCTAATCTCGTATACACAAAGCTTAATCGATCTAAGTTTGGGATCAACAATATAGCCGTTGGCTCCTTTGTCCTATAAATAGTGGACCATTCTCAGCTTTTCACCTCACCTCTTTTGCACATTTATTTCCAGATTCAAACCCCTTCTTTAATCACTCAAATCTTTGATCATTTGGTTGATTATTACTTGTTTAAGAAGTGAATCTTGTTCTTCCATCCCTTCCTCTCCAAGTGAAAAGAGAAGAACACTATCCTAGTGAAGTGTTGAGTCCACCACCAAAGATCCATTGAAGATCTAATTTTATACACTTGTAGTTGTGTCATAGTTGTGAAGATCCAAGTAGTTGTGTCTATTTGGAAGTTGTGTATGTACTAAGTATAGTTGTGTAGATTGGTCCTAGCTACGATTAGGGCTCGACTTTTAGCTTGGAGTCGGAAATTGGTTAAGCGACGTGTACGGTTTTCTCCAACATAAGGAGCTTGTTGTGTAGTGAACTCTCGAGTAAGGAGTACTCGAGGAGTGGAGTAGGAACGAGGAGTGAGCTTCGTTGCCGAACCAGTATAAATCCTTGGTGTTCGGTTTGATCTTTCTTTACCCTTAACTCTTTACATTCTTTATTCTTTATGCATATACATGTGTTAGTACTAGATTAGTTACACTATCATTCTTTATTCTTTGTGGATATATTTTTGTTAGTATTAGTTTAGCTACACTATCATTGTTCATATTGTGCATAAGAAGATTTCACATATTTCCTCAAGCCTAAGTTTTTGAAAAAGGATTTTTGGAAACCATATTTTAACAAGTAAGTATAAGAAACTATTCAACCCCCCCTTCTAGTTTCTACAATTGGTATCAGAGCGGGTTGCTCAAGAATTTTTAAAGTATATTGTATTTTAAAACTTGAATCGATCTATGGATTCCAACAAGTACCTAGAAGGGCAATCTATGCAAAGACCACCAGTTTTTGAAACCGATAGTTTTATTTATTGGAAAAATAGATTTGAAACTTATGTGAAATCAAAAGATTTAGATCTTTGGCATGTTATTACCAATGGTGATTTTTTACCCTTTCAATTTAATGAAGTTTCTAAAACAAAAGAATTGGTCACTTTTGACAAAGCTAATGATGATACTAAAAAGAAACTTTCAAAAAATAATGAGGCTAAAATGGTGATTTATAATGCTTTGCCTAAGAAGGAGTATGAAAGAATTTTTATGTGTGAAACCGCTAAAGATATTTGGAACACTCTTTTAGTAACCCACCTAGGTAATAGCCAAGTCAAAGAAAGTAAAATCGATCTTCTTGTCCAACAATATGAACAATTTGTCATCTTAGAAGATGAAACTATTGATAGTGCATTTGCTAGGTTTAACACCATTATTACTAGTCTAAAAGCACTTGATGAAGGTTTTTCTAGCAAGAACAATGTTAGGAAGTTTCTAAGGGCCTTACATCCAAAGTGGAGAGCAAAAGTCACGGCGATTGAAGAGTCGAAAGATCTCTCCACTTTATCACTCGATGAACTCATAGGAAACTTGAAGGTTCATGAGATGATAATTTTGAAGGACTCGGAATTAGTGAAAACCAAGAGTGAAAGGAAATCTCTTGCACTTAAAGCCAAGAAGGCACAAAGTGACCATGATAGTTCCTCGGAAAGCGATGACGAGGAGTATGCATTGGCGGTGAGAGATTTCAAGAAGTTCTTCAAAAGACGAGGTCAACACGTTAGGCAACCCAACTATGACAAGAAACCATTGTCAAAGAATCGGTTTGTCAAGAACGAAAAAGGTGATAGGAATTGCTTTAGATGTGGTGATCCAAATCACTTTATTGGTGATTGTCCAAAGCCCGCCCGTGATAAGAACCACACGGCATTCGTTAGTGGCGCTTGGAGCGATAGCGGTGAAGATGATGATGACAACCCCAAAGAGGAGAAATGTCTTATGGCTCACACTTCTAAAGAGGTACATTCCGAAACCGAATATTATAGCAATGATAGTTCCACTTTAGATGATATTGAATTTGAAGGCAAATATGATAGCTTACACAAACTTAGTCTTAAATTCATAGAAAAGAATAAAACCTTAAAATCAACCAAAACTAAGCTTGAAAATGAGATCAATGAACTTAGGGAGAAATTGGCTAAACTTGAGAAAAACAAAGAGGTTGATTTAGGTTGGTTAAGTTGTGAGAAACTTAGATTAGAGAATGATGATCTCAAGAGCACCTCCATTAAATTGGAAAAGTTCATGAAAGGTACTAGTGCTCTTGATGATATGTTAAACAAACAAGTTCATTCTAAGGAAAGACTTGGTCTAGGTTTTAACTCAAATGAAGCCTCAACTAGTGAACTAAAACAAGTCAGGTTTTCACAGAAAACACCCACTAGACGCGGTTCCAAATTGTATGGCACGGTTCCTTATCACTATGGAACCGCCGCCATAGATAAGGTACCACGGCCAGAAGTTGAATTTTGTGAAAATTCTGAACTTTCTAAAAAATCTAAGTTAAATGAAAAACTAAAGCATCTTACTGTTAATAAGGTACAATTACCCATACTTGACGACAATACTATTGGTAAGTTCTACAAGCCTTTAAGTAAACCTCTCATGGGAAGTAGAAGTTTATCTAGACTATCCACTACTCCACCTAGAGTACGGAATGAGTCTAAGCTTAGAAGTAGAACGACAACGCCTACAAGAGATAATCAAAACAACTCACGACCTAGAAGTAAAACTCCAACACCTAGAAGGAATAATAATAACTCTAAACCTAGATCAAACACACCTAGGAGAAGTTATGAACAACAAAATGGTTACATGAATTACTACCCTCCTCCATTTTGTTCTCCATGGGGAATCCCCTCCTCATTCATGCATCCCAACCAAATGCAAGGGATGTTTGGAACTAAAAATTTTGTACCCATGAGATATTGGGGACCAAATGTTTGATCTTGTGTGTTGCTACCTAGATATGCTTGGGAATTGATTTGGAGCCCGATGATTGGATTAAGGATAGTGGATGTTCTAAACACATGACGGGTAATCGAAGTTTGTTCTCGCATTACAAAGCATATGATGGAGGTAACGTCACATTCGCTAGTAGTCTATGTGGTAATATCATTGGCAAAGGTACGGTTTCTCTTGACTCCATGACCATTGAAAATGTTGAGCACGTAGATAACTTAGGTTTTAACCTTTTAAGTATAGGTCAAATTTGTGATAGTAAGTGTAAGGTCATCTTTTCGGAACATGACAGTGAAATCGTAAAAGATGGAAAAGTCATTGGAAAAGGTGTTAGAAAGCATGGGCTTTATGTCATAAAGGTTAATAAGAAGTCAAAAGACAACATATGTCTTGCGACTATAGATGATAGTTCTACTCTTTGGCATAGGAGATTAGGTCACGCTAATATGCGTTTAATTCAATCTTTAGTCTCTAAGGAGGTGGTAAGACACCTCCCCAAGATTAAGTTTGATAGTCACTTTTGTGATGCTTGCAAAGTTGGAAAGCAAGTTCACTCAAGTCACAAAGCCAAGAATTTGGTTTCGACCTCTCGGTGCTTAGAGCTCCTACATATGGATCTCTTTGGACCTTCCGCCATACGGAGTTATGGAGGTAACCTTTATACCTTAGTCATAGTTGATGACTATTCTAGATTCACTTGGACTAGATTTTTGGCATCTAAGAATGAAGCTTTCGATCACTTCGAAATCTTTAGTCGAAGAATTCAAAATCAACTAGGATGTTCAATTGTTTATATTAGGAAGGATCATGGTAGAGAATTTGATAATGAAGTGCAATTTGGTGCCTTTTGTGAAGCTCATGGTATTACCTATAACTTCTCGGCTCCTCGCACTCCACAATCAAATGGGGTAGTTGAAAGGAAGAATAGGACTCTCCAAGAGATGAGTAGGACGATGTTAAACGAGCAATCTTTGCCTCAAAAGTTTTGGTGCAATGCAGTGGACACATCGACTTATATTCTCAACCGAATTCTTATTCGACCTTTCCTAGGAAAGACCCCCTATGAGATTCTTAAAGGTAAGAAACCCTCATTAGAATACTTTAGGGTGTTTGGAAGCAAGTGCTTTATCCTCAACACCAAAGACTACCTTACCAAGTTTGACCCAAAGTCTTACGAAGGTATCCTTTTAGGTTATTCCCAAACTAGTAAAGCCTACATAGTCCTAAATAGAACCTCGGGGGTTATTGAAGAATCACTCAACGTAACCTTTGATGAAACCCCTCCTTCACCCAAGACACCACCATTGGTTGATGATGACTTGGATGAATTAGAAGTAGTTAAAGCCAAAGAGGTTAGAAAAATAGGAGTTGAAGACCTTAGTGTTGAAAAGGAAGTAAACATTAAGGAGTCTAGGGATCATACTCTCAATAATGTCATTGGTGACTTAAATCAAAGGAACCTAAGATCTCAAGTCCAAAACCAAAGCAACTTCTTTTGTTTTGTCTCCTTGATTGAACCAAAGAATGTTAAAGAAGCTTTGACGGATGAGAATTGGGTCATTGCGATGCAAGAAGAATTGAATCAATTTGTTGCCAATGATGTTTGGGACCTTGTTCCTCCACCTAGAAGTTCTACCATTATAGGAACTAAATGGGTATTTAGGAATAAGCTAGATGAGAATGGTGTTGTGTCTCGTAAAAAGGCTAGACTTGTAGCTCAAGGCTATAATCAACAAGAAGGGATTGATTATGATGAGACATATGCACCGGTAGCTAGATTAGAATCAATTAGAATCCTTTTAGCCTACGCTTGTGCCTTAGATATTAAGCTTCAACAAATGGATGTAAAGAGTGCATTTCTTAACGATTTGATCAATGAGGAGGTATATGTGGCTCAACCTCCCGGCTTCATTGATTTTGAGAAACCGGACCATGTTTACAAGCTTAAGAAAGCACTTTATGGAATCAAACAAGCACCCAAAGCTTGGTATGATAGACTTAAAGCCTTTCTTGTTAAACATGAGTATACCATGGGAATGGTAGACAATATACTCTTTACAAAGAAGAAAGGTCCTCACCTCATAATCGTACAAATATATGTTGATGACATTATATTTGGCTCAACTTGTCAAGAATTGTGTGATGACTTTGCCAAAATCATGCATGATGAGTTTGAAATGAGTATGATGGGAGAACTTAACTTCTTTTTAGGACTCCAAATTAAACAAATGGACGATGGTATTTTCTTTAGTCAATCTAAGTACGCTAAAGAAATGCTAAAGAAATTTGGATTAGAAGTATCTAGACCAATGAAGACCCCTATGGCCTCGGATACTAAACTCACCGTAGATGATGATTGTGAGTCGGTAGATAACACCAAATATAGAGGTATGATTGGTAGTTTGTTGTACCTAACGGCAAGTCGACCGAATATCATGTTTAGTGTTTGCCTTTGTGCTCGCTTGCAAGAGGCTCCCAAAACCTCTCACCTTGAAGCGGTTAAGCGTATCTTCCGATACATTAAAGGCACTATACATTTAGGATTATGGTATCCTAAAGGGACCGGCATAGAAACCATTGTCTACGCGGACTCGGATCATGCGAGAGACTATGTGGACCAGAAAAGCACTAGTGGAGTTTGTACCTTCATGGGTTGTTGTTTAACTTCTTGGTTCTCCAAGAAACAAACCGCTCTTGCGATATCCACCACGGAAGCCGAGTATGTGAGTGCCGGAAAAGCATGCCAACAAGCTCTATGGATGAAGCAAGCGCTTGTTGATTACGGGATTTCTCTTGATGATGTTCCCATCATGTGCGATAATAAAGGCGCTATAGACCTAAGCAAGAATCCCGTGCAACATTCGTGAACCAAACACATAGAAATTAGACACCATTTCCTTAGGGATAATGTTCAAAAGGGGAACATTACTATTGAAAAGGTGCCCTCCGAGGACAATTAGCCGATATCTTCACTAAGCCACTTAAGAGGGAACCTTTTAATTACTTGCGTCTAGGTCTAGGATTAATGGAACATCTTCCTTAAATTCCTTTCTTCTTGTGTGTTTTCTTTTACCACTTTGAGTCCTTGAGTCTTTTAAACTCCTCTTGAAAAATCTTCTCCTCTCCTTTTCAAAACTCTCAAAGTCTCGTTCAAAAATGGTTGACAAATTCGTTTGACATTGTTAATTCAATCTAAAAACGATCTTTCATAGATTCTCGCTATTAATCTAGAGCTTACATAATTCATATGTATGATTCTCTCAAACATAGCAAGAACAAGATTGAATCATGGAGGATCATTGTGTCATGACTCAAGGTCTTGTCTTACACACCTCCTACATTGATTTTTTAATCCATGTATTTTGGTCAAATCTCTATTTGGTAACTTTGCATATGTTTTCTTTGTCTATCTTTGCTTTTAAGCATATCCCTATGATAAGTTAGACTAGAAAAATAAGATTTGCTGAAAAATCTTCCTCCAAACACCAAACCCTGCTTCTGCAGGCGGTTACATATGTGAACCGTGGTACCTTATGGATAAGGTACCGCCACCCTAGATAAGGAACCGCCTACAGTGGCCTTCCTTTTTCGGGTTTTTGTCTGAAACTCCAGATTTGCTCCAACTTTTTTTAAGAATCTTTGTTTCAAACCCTTTGACCACCCCAAAAATACCCTAAGCCTTCCCTATTTAAACCATAAGCATTTTGCATTACTTCACATCCAAAATTTCTTATTCTCCCAATGAAAGCCTTGAATCTCCTCCATTTTCTCCAATTGCTTTCAATCCAAACCCACCCAAGAACACTCTTAATCACATTTCTCCTACCAAGAATGTTGATTGTGGAACTTCTTTTCTTCTACCACCACCCTTTAGTGTTCTTCCTCCTTCTCATGATAATGTCATGCACCATGGAACATATTGCAATTGTTGTCAATATCAACATCTTGCTATGGCACACATCTATGAGGAGTTGAGCTACATCAAGAGTCTCTTAATCAAGCCTCCTCTTCACTTTGATTATGAGATCTCCAACAAGCCACCACCACCACCCTCTGCTATTACCTTGTCTTTCATATAAGCATTGATTGCTTATCCACAAGACACCAAATTCAAGCAAATCTTAGAATTCTAGAATAACTAGGATTATATTTATGCTTTTGGCTTGTTTCTTTTTCCATACTTCTTTGTATGATGTTCTTTTAGTAACCTATCTTGGATCTTTGTCTTTGTGTTTTCTTCTCTTTTAATTTTTTTATGTCACCTATTGCTATATATTGGTTGTTGTTTCTTTTGTTCAACTAACCCTTCTATGTAGCTAGTCACCATATCTCGATTCCTCGGTGCCCCAAGCTAGGGGGAGTAAGCACCAAGGGGGAGTCTTTACAAAGTCCGTTTCTTCAACACCGGATTACGCAACCTTTTTTCTTCGACAAAGGGGGAGAAATGAATAAAATCGTCTTCGAAAATCTTGTTTTTGTGTGATTGAGTTTATGCATTGTCGGAATCAAAAAAAGGGAGATTGTTAATGCAATAATGACTAAAAACGTTACTTGCATTTTTCGGTCTCGCTTAGTTTTGATTACGACAATATGTAAAAACAAGCATTTACGAAAACAATGAAAAACGAATTCTTGAGTTCAAGTATTTTTCATTTTACCCATTTTCACTTATGGTATGGATAAACAAGTACTAACCTTAATCAAGTGATCAAGTGATTTAATCTTTTCTTAAAACTCACTTTTTATTAAAAGTGACAAGTTTTTGTTAAACTTTATTTTTAAGAAAATGTTTTATTAAATTAATTATTTGAATTTTAAAAATGGCATATTCTTATTTGGTTAAGAATATCCTTTCAGGATATTTTTTATACCCAGATAAGACCTCCACCACTAAAGGACAAAAAGGAGCGGAGTCTAGTCCGGCGGTACCTTAGCACCTAGGCGGTACCTTATCGATAAGGTACCGCGGGCTTAGATAAGGTACCGCGGGCAGATATAGCCGTTGGCTCCTTTGTCCTATAAATAGTGGACCATTCTCAGCTTTTCACCTCACCTCTTTTGCACATTTATTTCCAGATTCAAACCCCTTCTTTAATCACTCAAATCTTTGATCATTTGGTTGATTATTACTTGTTTAAGAAGTGAATCTTGTTCTTCCATCCCTTCCTCTCCAAGTGCAAAGAGAAGAACACTATCCTAGTGAAGTGTTGAGTCCACCACCAAAGATCCATTGAAGATCTAATTTTATACACTTGTAGTTGTGTCATAGTTGTGAAGATCCAAGTAGTTGTGTCTATTTGGAAGTTGTGTATGTACTAAGTATAGTTGTGTAGATTGGTCCTAGCTACGATTAGGGCTCGACTTTTAGCTTAGAGTCGGAAATTGGTTAAGCGATGTGTACGGTTTTCTCCACCATAAGGAGCTTGTTGTGTAGTGAACTCTCGAGTAAGGAGTACTCGAGGAGTGGAGTAGGAACGAGGAGTGAGCTTCGTTACCGATCCACTATAAATCCTTGGTGTTCGGTTTGATCTTTCTTTATCCTTAACTCTTTACATTCTTTATTCTTTATGTGTGACAATCCGTCAATTTACGATTGATATTTTATTCTCAATATTTATTTAAAAACATTATTTTAATGTTACAATATGAACTCACTTATTTTTGGGAAGAAATTTGGATTTATGTCTTGGAGTAGCATTGACTACGTCTAAACCGGAGGATTCAACGTTACGTGCTTACGTTTACATACACCGTCTTTGGTGACAGTCCGACATTTCAGGAAATAAATTTATCCGTGAATATTATTTTGGAGTTTTAAATTTGTGTTAGTTCATAAACTCACAAATTTACGAGAAGAGATTAGGACTTACGATTTTATTTTAACGTCCTTTACGACTAAACCGGAAACCTTAGGATTACGTATTTACGTTTTCGAACTCCGTTTTTGATGAAACAATTTTTATTGGATTCGTTTTGTGACGTTGATTCATAATTTATAAAAACGTTTTTCGTAAAACGACCCGAGGGCACGCAAATCGAGGAAACTAGAATCGAGGAGTACCCGTAAATAAATGGGATGAGACAAGTGGGACACTTGTCCCACCCACTTACAAAACCGGCCAAGTTAACTAGCCACACCACTTAGGTGTCAAGATATCTCACAAAGACTAACACATGTCCACTTTAGGCTTACAAGCTAAGCTAACCTTTCCACTTTGCAACAAAACCATCAAACCCTTTTCATTCCACCATTTCACCATGCAAACAACTACACAAACTATCTCTCTCTAGCTTGATTATGCCGTCCCATATTCAATCATAAACACACTTTGATCTTGATTCAACCATGAAACCATATGTTAAACTTGCATATGTTAAAGCCCTTTCAAAACCCTATTGATTGGTGGTACTTATAACATCCATGGAGGAGATTTCATGGTGTCATGAGGCTGATTTTCCACAAGGAGTTGATGAAGATTGGAGTTCTTGAAGATGGTGTTGGCTAAGCACAAGTTTCTCTATCAAAAACCATGCCAAACTCATAACCTACATCAAGTTGGTGGTATAAAGATTGTCCTCCTCAACTTCTTGTTATTTTGATTATGTAAACATGTATTTTATTTCCTATTGTATATATTTATGATGATTATATGATGATAAAAATGTTATGTGGGGATTTGTTGTTGATAAACATAATTAAAAAGGTGAAAAACCATATGAAACAAGGTTAAAATCTTGTTTAAATTACATGGCTGTATAAAACAGTAAAGAAGTAAGTCATGAACTGATAAAATGATGAAGTAGGATGGATTTACAGTAAGCTATGGGTCTTGTACATATGTGAGAGTTGGCCATGCAATGGAATCAAAATAATGAGTGAGATATGATCAAAACAAGTTTAGGGTATAAATCTGAAGTTACTGTTTTGGACGATTTTTAGAAAATACTTAAAGGATGATTCAACAGTAGCTATAGAAGAGTTAAATGTAGCAAATATCATGTAGTTTATGTGATAAAAATTTGAGCTTCTATCTCCATGTAGAACTCAAGATATGGCATTTTTGGTGAACATGAAGTTAAAATCAGATTTTTGGAAATTAAAGAATAATACTATTATATAAGCACTCACATTTTAATATATAAAATGTAAATAAAAACCCACTAACTTATAAAACTTATTTATATAAATATATAAAAGGTGTAATAAGTGTATAAATGATGAAAATGGAAACTTGTTAAGTTTTATAAGTTATAAAAATATAAACATGATTTTTACGACTTTTTCGGCTATTGCCGTAAAATTAACGTTTTTGTTAAATAAAACTTAGATGGTTGGACCCGTCTAATGTAAACTTTATAAAACTTATATACTGATATATAGACATGTATAACAAGTAAAAACCAATAAAACCCGAACTATAGGGCATACGGACATTAACGAGCTAAGTAAACATATTGGACTAATACTTGGGCTAATAATTGGACTAAATAAGATAAACACCCATAAAAAGAACTTATTGGGCTTAACCCATTTAGGCCCAACTTGGGAAGTATACATACTGATAATATAGGTACAAAATGGATTAAAATAAGTTAAATAACTTATAATAAGCTTATTGGACTTAAGACACGTAAATGGGTAAAACTAGTAAACTAGTATAAAAGCTATCGACATATAACTCTAAAAAGAGTAAACGAGAATATGTAAACCCACTTGATCATCATATATATATAATCATCATATGTATACATACTTGTTATTTTTATAAAGTCATTGGACAAACGTCTAAGACCGAGTATTATTTGTCTAGGTTTCCGTGATTGAAGCACGTACCGTACGTCCGAATTACCGATCACCCGCTTTCCCATATCAACGTGAGTTCATAGCCTCGCACTCTTTTAAATGTTTTTATAAATGTTTTATAAACCCGCGAGGGAGATAACATGTTAGTTTTTATAAAAGTTTGGACACCATTTGTCCCGATTGTTTGTTTATTGATTTTGGACCCGAATGATTGAATGACCCGATTGTATGACCCGATAAATGATTAATGGACCCGATAGATGAAATTAAATGGATTATTAAAGTTAGGTTATGTCACTAAAAGTCCCATTAGCATGAATTGTGAACTACCGGGAGTTGGTAGACGCTTATGCATTTAATAGTACTATTTGGGGACGATCACCCCAGTTCGCGCCTTGACGGTTGATCCCTGTCGTGCCACATTGATTGGTAAGCGAATTTATGTATGAGAAGATTTCCAATAGCGTGACCTTTGTGACGACACGCTACTTTAGATGGGCAAAATTGGTATCGGGTTAGCTACCCGTTGTTGGTTTAGTAAGGTAACAATGTCATGCGGCTTATAATAATCCGAATTAACGAAATACTAATAGACGCTTCGAATTACGATGTATTGCCTGACTAGCAATACAGGGTCATACTATTGATATTATGATTGTATTTTGGTTTTCATAACCATATTCATATAACGGTTTTTATTGGATTTTATACAACGTCATAAGACGTATTGTATGATGTTGTTACGACATTGGCTCGTATAATAATTTTTAAGGCAAATGCCTATATTACGATTTTCGATAAGGATTTATATAAAATGACTTTGGCTATTTTACGGCCTATTACAATGATTTGTACGAATTGATTTTTGGTACTAATTTTATACCAAAGTTATATTGATGGAATTTACTAAACTCTATGAATTCACTCGGCGTTATCGCTGACCTTTTCTTTTAACATGTTTTATCTCAGGTACTTGAAGGTAATTCTCGGGAAGACAACAAGAATTCATGGCCCGCACTTAAACAATATTTTTCCATTCAAGCACTTGTAAAACTTTTGTATGAAATGTAATGACTTGGGACCTATGTAACTTTGATGTTTATGAATGGAAATGATTTATTAATAAACGACGCGATTTTTATGCGTTGTCTATGATGTGAGTAATGTGCTATCCCGTAACACCAACTAGTCTTCCGCTGAACTGAGTTGTATAAAATTTGGGGGGTGTTACAGTTTGGTACCAGAGCTCTCGTTATAGAGAACGAAAGATTTTTAAAACTAAGGTTTTGAATAAAACATTTCAAAATCTTTTAACTAAAAACATTTTTCTAAAAATGTCTAAAAATCTTTTGACTATAACGGTGCCGAAGAATTCCCGAGTTACCGACAAGACCAGACTGAGAAGTGTTATTTTAATATATATATAACTTGGATTATATATACATATGATGTAATTTTATTACATGATTGTTTGATGATTATTTTGATTTTTATACGAGATATTTATACGACGTAGATTGTCACAAGTAACCCTAAATCCCCTAGTAAATTAATCGAAGCTATTCTCGTAGGAATTCTAGCTATCCTAGATCTAAACCAAGTTGTGGATATTTATGATCCCAACAAATGGTTGGTATTCGTAGAAATGTAGATATTAGTTGATTGTGATATTGAAGAAGAATTGGCGAGATTAAATCTGATATCGATGTCATGACGATCTTTTCTTATAGAGTGGAGTTTGACAAAACGTTACCACCTAGAAAGATGTCATCTGATTCGTTGTCATACAATTCTTAAATTGAATTCGAAAGGGTGAATGTTGCACTTGAGTCTGTCATTGGAACCATTACCCAAAAGCCTCATGCCACTAGTACCTTTCCGAGAAGTCTAAGTTGAATGATCAAGTCATTTCATATTAATGACTCATTTGATAATTGTTGTTGTAAGAGCTAATAGGATTGGAAATTAAGTGTTGATTTATATTGAGATTGTATTGCCTTTACAAGGCCGAAGAATAAGATTGAAAGTATTGGAGACTGAGGTAGGATATCGAATTGAGTATAAAATTGGTTGAAACTTGAATAAATAAAAGTAAAACTTAACCTATATGGAATATGAGATTGTTAAGAGGAAGTCGTTAAGTTTTGTGAATGAATTATAAGGTTTTAATTGATTGTAGGTTTGTGTTAAGGGTTGTTCCTAGGCCATTGTCCACTAATGAGGATGCCCAGTGTCCAAGAAAATTAATTGAAGAAATCTTCTTCTGAATTGAGACCGATGGATCTTCTGGGACATGTGGAACACCTAATGACTCTTGTAGATTAGTATTCATTGTGGTATCTTTTAAAAATCCCTAACTTAACTGAGATATCGGTTGGTAGGATGAGTTATGAGAATTGTATGACATAGTGACACGTAATGTGTTACGGTACAATTTTGACTTGTTTATGATTAATGAAAAAGACTACCTTTGATTACTAAATTCTACATGTATCGATGTTATCTATATTTTCTTGCTTCTTCCTAATGTTCGCATTAGTGATGCAACCATTGAACAAATACTCATCTTGATTTGAGTTACATTGTGAATTATTCTTTTAGAGTGCCATCGAGATCATGAACCTCATGATTGTTTGGCTAAGCTCATTTCCTATCATAATGAAGTTAGTTCTTGGTGAACAACTTTTCATCACATTTTTGCAGATCACACATTATTTTTATAAAGTTAAAGCGGTATCCTTTGAGAAAATTAAATTTTCATCACAATAAGGATTATTCAAAGTGAGATTTATAAGTGATTGATATCAAAATGAAGTTGTTTATGAGATGCTTTGGAAACTTAATTATTTCCATAACAAAGAAATTCTTTGTAAATTTATTCTTGATTCTTATTTAAAAATTAAACATGAAAATGTTTTTATTATAAACATGGATGATAAAATTTTGACGAACTAAGTATTGCATCATTAACCTTGAAATTGTATATAGTTGCGCGCCTACATACAATTTGGAATAAACTATGCAAGACTGATTAGTAGTCACCATAAAACTAATGAATAAACACTACATTTTCTTTGAAAATTGTGAAAGATTAAAATTTTATGAGATCTGCAAAAAGTGTAAAATAAGGCCATAATGTTAGGGACACCTACATATGTGCCTGTAGCATCTATTCTTCTGAGTCGAATTTACTCATCTGTGGAAATTGTCTTATTTGACAATTGACAAATTCTTTCTTGTCCAATTATCCCGTAGTGAGATTCTTAGGAAAAGTATTTGATTACCGAGTGTTGATACCCGGCTGGATGTATCGACGTTCCTATCATTTATTTCAATTTGATTTCATTTGAATGACCTGGGTAACGATCCGAGGAGCTTTCGAATGCGTACTGTGACAATCCGTCAATTTCAGGTCGTTATTTTAGTCTCGACTATTAAGAATTATAAATTTATTTTAATGAGAATTTTAAATTATCGATTAACCGAGAAGGTTATGGCTTGAAACTAGCGTAAGAATGTCAATTAGATGAAAACCGACAAGGAATATGTTAAGTATCGATATTATATTCTCAAATAATCATGGAAATGATTTTTCTTATATTTATTTTTATTTCTCGTATTTTTCGTTATAACGAATGACGAGAACTACGAATGATCGCGATACCGACGGATGCCCAAAAATTTACGTTTTATTATCGATTGTCTCGATATTTAATAGTTTCGACGTTTTCGATTTAATTACGTTTTAAGTCGTGTCGATATAATATTATTATATTTAAGAAGCGTTTTAACTTTTAAAAAGTATTTTTACGAAACCCGAGCCCCGTAAATATTTTTAAAATGTACAATTTACATTTTCTACCTTGTAAACTATTTACTTGCACTTTGGGACCAAAAGAATGCATTTTTGACAAAATCTACCCTCACCCCACTATATAAGGTTTTTCCACTACACAATTTTTAATTAAAAATTCATTTCTATCAAAACTCATCTCTCTCCTTTCTTTCCTCTCCAAACCGTCCACCATCAACCCACAATCCCTCAAGATTTTTGATTTTCTACTTTGAATCTTCAAAAACTAAAACAAGACCCATCTTGGAAATTTGATAAGCTATCTATTGGTATGATTTTTTTTCACATGCATTCACTAAATTTTTATTTCAATTTTTGATGATGAACACCATGTTTGATCCATTTTTATGGTGATATATGGTGTTAATATTATTATATTCATAGTGGGTTTTGGTTGCATGCAAGATTTTTATATATTTTATTTTTGTAAGATTAAATTTGAGGGTGTTATGAGTTAATTAGATGTGTTATTATGATATTAGGATCATATTAGGACTATAGAAATTGTTGGAATGGGTTGAAAAATTGTTTTAGTATGATTTTTAGAAAGGCATTTTAGACCAGTAGGTAAAACGTAATTTTTGAAAATCTTACTGTTTGAAAATGATGAAACTAATAGGATAGGCTTGTAGAGGATTCTTTTAGCTTCGATTTGCCGCTTGAATGAGCTTCTAACTCATTTCGAGCGAAAAGTTATGCTACTTTTAGTATTCGTGTACCGGGAGACGGGTATCGGCACAATCCGAAAATTGTTGTCGATATTTGGATCGAATCTCGGGGACTATAGAATGAGTTTTAAAAATGTTCAAGGACTGATGTAAGTTGCTAAACCTCAGGTCATGAGTCTATTTTCAAACCCGAGTGTCGGTTTTATAAACGGAATTGTTTAGATAAGTCGAAATGGTTTTACAATTCAAAGACGTAAATCTGTCCCGTTTTTATAACACGAAGATGTGTCGGGCAGAAGGTCTTAGAAGTAATATTTTTGAATGAAACTTTTACTGAGTCTTATTCATATTATGTGTGAGTTTGTCACCAAGTTTCGTCGAAATCGGACAAGTGTAGATAGGGTAGATTGGTGTGTACATTTGGAGTGTACATGCTGAGTGGTATTTTGGACACGTAGTTCAATACTTGTGTGGCGTGAGTTGAGTATTCACTATTGGACATGGTGACTTACTCAAGTGTTAAGTCATTATATAAATGACTTGGCTACTGGTCCGAGGGAAGTAAAATGATAAGTTGACTTGCGTTGACTTGGCGTCTTATGACGGGTCAATATCGAGAGTGCAAGTGTTTAAAAGAATAGTGTTGAATAAAAAGGGTATAGTAATAACACTTGTATTATTAAATTTTTCGGGATTGTTTTGGTTTTGTAATTTTGATTTTTATATTATTTAAGTATGATTTATACTTAAGTCGATTATTTACGAACGCGCCTTATTTGGTAGGTTGCGGTTTTCGTGTTTTAACGGGCATCACTAATCGTCGGCGATCGTCTCATTACCACTAATGGCTAAGGTGAGTCTATAGCCTCGCTCTTAACATGTTTACTTGTTTTATAAAACCCGCGAGGGGGATAACATGCTTGTTTTACTAAAATAAAAGGGGGCAACGAGAAGTTGTGGAAACCCTTATTTTACTTGAAGTTATTGAAATTAAAGGGTACAACAACAAGTTGTGGAAACTCTACTTATTAGAAGAGTAGGGGTGCAACGAGAAGTTGTGGGAACCCTTATTATTGGAAAAGTATTTGTTATAAATGAAAGGGTGCAACGAGAAGTTGTGGTAAACCCTCTTCGTTTTAAAAATTGAACCCAAAGGAACTTGATTGTATGCTCAGACGAAAGTTGTTATATAAGTTTGTTTAGCCTTAAAGACCCATGAATCGTGAATTGTTAATCGAAAAGAACGCTAATACTATGGATAGATCTATCGGGGTGACGCCCAGTCCGGTCGCGACTAGCTATCGCGTGGTGTTGTGATGCACCAGTAATGAAACATCGGATGCAATTGTATAAGAGAAATATACGCACTTGGCTAGGTGTGTTGGGCTGAAATAATATATGTTAACGTTCAATTTCACGAGACTTATAGAAATAACAACGATAATTATGTCCATACAACATGGTCGTCTTTGATAAATTATTAACCATGGAAGGTTATTTTTCATACTTGTGTTCTCTTTATTTAAATTTAAACTCTATAGATTCACTCGGCAAATTTTGCTGACTTTTTAAGCATGTTTTATCTCAGGTCCATATTGAAGGCACTCGAGGAAGGCGGTTTCGTGAAGCTTGCATATTTGAAATGTTTTGGCCCGCTTTTCTAAAACATATCCATTCAAATAACTTTTATCATTTATAATGGTTTGTAAACTTTTGAATCATCCGGGACCATGTATGAAATTTTATCTTGATTAAATGGAATTGAATGGATGTTTATTAAAACGACTCGTTTTGAGACGTTTTCTATGATTATGAGATTGAACCATGATAGTAACACCCAATGACCCTTCCGCTGTTATGATCGAAATTGGGGGTGTTACAGATTGGCATCAGAGCTCAAGTTATAGAGAACGAAAAGATTTTCCAAAAATGAATTTTTGAAATCTTTTAACTATAACTGTTGCAAGCGAAACCTCCGAGTTGCCAATGGACGAGAATGATAGTATTTATATATATATGTCATTATATATGTTGCTGTAATCTTTAACGATTATTTGTACTTGTGAATTACAAAGTATGGTTTCATTTATTTAATTATAAATGATAGTTTTATATTAATACGAGGTATTATTATGACGCAGATTGTCATGGTTTTGTAACCAATCGCATATCGACTTGTTTAAATTCGATTGTTATCATCGTATCGTGATGTGCCATTTTTGGACATCTCCTTTCGAAACGTAATTAATAAATGCGATGTTCGTGTTTTCGTTACTACTTATGATTTTGAAGAATCATTTATCTGAGGCGACATCTTCTATGTAATGCGACGTGTGATTTGATTTTATATGACCACGTTTTATTGGCGAAAAGGAGGATGCCAATGTTGGGCTTAAGATATATATATCCTAATCAAATATATATAGTTTGGGTACAACAATGATATGCTCGTAGTAGCCATTCGGTTGAGTGACTTAATATTGTGTATCTAAATGGAATGGGACATTTAGATATATAGATTTTAACTCACCCAACTAAGAGTCGTTTAATGTTGTCTTACTTAAATGGATTAGGACATTTGAATAAGAAAATTTTAAACGACTGGACCTTAGATTGTTGTGTTTTCCTTATTCAGATGGAATGGGACGTTTGAATACAGAAATCATGATATAAGTTTATTGACACCTTGTATTTATCATGGTATTTTGATATGATCGTGTTGAGAGGTAGTAATACTTGAGTAGGTTGACTTATAATCGTCTTGTTGAAATGGATTGGGACGCCTTTTCATTTGAACAAGAAAGTTATAAGTTTCCGAACCATAAATTTATAAACTCTTGTATACATGGAGGGGGACGCCTTTTGATGTAGACAAGGAGTTATAAATGAGTGGGCCCAAGTATGTCTGGCTCGATTTGTGGATTTTTGGTGTACGTACGTCTTCCTTCGACTCGTATTTCGTTGGTAAGAATCGTTCGATGCTGTCGTCATTATGATGATCATCGATTATCATCTATGTACAAGTAACCCGTTGGACTTCTCTCGAGTTATGATTTGTTTTAATAGACCATTTCTAATGTGTCTCGATGATCGTGAGCTTTATAAACAGATTGTTAAGAACCGTTGACCGTTCCGAGAATAGGCGACTCACTTAAGCATCACCATGATTTATGTGTGTACTTGCGGATTGACTGAGGATCAAGTTATCAACGACAACTTATCGTGGATGTGAAGATTTTGTAATTTTACTTGCTACTATCGGAGGGTCACCGAAGACTTTTCTTGATGACGAAACTCTTGGGACTAGTATGACGAACTAAAAACGAGGAATATGATGCATCACTTTGAGCACTGAAGTTGAAATTAGTGGGACGCTTTTGTACGTTGAACACTGGAGTAGAACTTAATGGTATGCCCGATATGTTGTGAATTCTCGCCAATGGACCGAATTTCTTAATGACTGGAATTAACAAATTCGTTTTCACTTCGAAGAGTATGTTGTTGCCGACACTGCAAGTGGAAAGACTTTAGAGATCGAGTTGTATTATCAAGGGCTAGTCCAAGGTTTTATCGATGATCAACGACGGAGATTTACATTTGATGTTTATGTTTGACCTTTGTTTTTAGGTACTTATGTGGTATGTGATCGAGTTGAGTGATCGTAAGTTGTGAGAACTTGAGGCGGCATTGTCCAATGACGTCCGATCATGGAGAACATGTACCATATAATATCTTTTGACTTTCTTTGGAACTTAGACGATGACTTTCCTGTTTTTCACTCTTCACTGTTACACTGAAGACTATCGTATGCGAATTAAGCGCCGGGACGTCACTTTCTAGGAAAAGTTATGCCAAGTTATCACCATAAAGAAGGTGTTATGTATTTTGGAAAACGTGGGAAGTTAAGTCCCCGTTAGTTTGGACCATTCGAGATGATATCGATGGAAGGTCCGATGGCATGAAAACTTAAATTACCTCGAAAGCCGCAAGGAATTCACGATACTTTTCATATGTCGAACCTAAAGAAATTTCTTCTCGTCGAAGATCTTATTATCTCTCTTGATGAAGTATGAATCGACAGTAAGTTGCATTTCATCAAAGTACTTGTTGATATTATCGATAAGGAAGTTAGGCAACATAAACGAAGTCGAATTTTTATTGTCATGTGTGATGGAACTCTAGACGAGGACCAAAATACGTTTAACTCTTTGATTTCAACGAGCGATCGAGGAAGAACGCAAGTTGATCTTCGGGACGAAGATCCCAATTTGGTGGGGATAATGTGACAATCCGTCAATTTCAGGTCGTTATTTTAGTCTCGACTATTAAGAATTATAAATTTATTTTAATGAGAATTTTAAATTATCGATTAACCGAGAAGGTTATGGCTTGAAACTAGCGTAAGAATGTCGATTAGATGAAAACCGACAAGGAATATGTTAAGTATCGATATTATATTCTCAAATAATCATGGAAATGATTTTTCTTATATTTATTTTTATTTCTCGTATTTTTCGTTATAACGAATGACGAGAACTACGAATGATCGCGATACCGACGGATGCCCAAAAATTTACGTTTTATTATCGATTGTCTCGATATTTAATAGTTTCGACGTTTTCGATTTAATTACGTTTTAAGTCGTGTCGATATAATATTATTATATTTAAGAAGCGTTTTAACTTTTAAAAAGTATTTTTACGAAACCCGAGCCCCGTAAATATTTTTAAAATGTACAATTTACATTTTCTACCTTGTAAACTATTTACTTGCACTTTGGGACCAAAAGAATGCATTTTTGACAAAATCTACCCTCACCCCACTATATAAGGTTTTTCCACTACACAATTTTTAATTAAAAATTCATTTCTATCAAAACTCATCTCTCTCCTTTCTTTCCTCTCCAAACCGTCCACCATCAACCCACAATCCCTCAAGATTTTTGATTTTCTACTTTGAATCTTCAAAAACTAAAACAAGACCCATCTTGGAAATTTGATAAGCTATCTACTGGTATGATTTTTTTTCACATGCATTCACTAAATTTTTATTTCAATTTTTGATGATGAACACCATGTTTGATCCATTTTTATGGTGATATATGGTGTTAATATTATTATATTCATAGTGGGTTTTGGTTGCATGCAAGATTTTTATATATTTTATTTTTGTAAGATTAAATTTGAGGGTGTTATGAGTTAATTAGATGTGTTATTATGATATTAGGATCATATTAGGACTATAGAAATTGTTGGAATGGGTTGAAAAATTGTTTTAGTATGATTTTTAGAAAGGCATTTTAGACCAGTAGGTAAAACGTAATTTTTGAAAATCTTACTGTTTGAAAATGATGAAACTAATAGGATAGGCTTGTAGAGGATTCTTTTAGCTTCGATTTGCCGCTTGAATGAGCTTCTAACTCATTTCGAGCGAAAAGTTATGCTACTTTTAGTATTCGTGTACCGGGAGACGGGTATCGGCACAATCCGAAAATTGTTGTCGATATTTGGATCGAATCTCGGGGACTATAGAATGAGTTTTAAAAATGTTCAAGGACTGATGTAAGTTGCTAAACCTCAGGTCATGAGTCTATTTTCAAACCCGAGTGTCGGTTTTATAAACGGAATTGTTTAGATAAGTCGAAATGGTTTTACAATTCAAAGACGTAAATCTGTCCCGTTTTTATAACACGAAGATGTGTCGGGCAGAAGGTCTTAGAAGTAATATTTTTGAATGAAACTTTTACTGAGTCTTATTCATATTATGTGTGAGTTTGTCACCAAGTTTCGTCGAAATCGGACAAGTGTAGATAGGGTAGATTGGTGTGTACATTTGGAGTGTACATGCTGAGTGGTATTTTGGACACGTAGTTCAATACTTGTGTGGCGTGAGTTGAGTATTCACTATTGGACATGGTGACTTACTCAAGTGTTAAGTCATTATATAAATGACTTGGCTACTGGTCCGAGGGAAGTAAAATGATAAGTTGACTTGCGTTGACTTGGCGTCTTATGACGGGTCAATATCGAGAGTGCAAGTGTTTAAAAGAATAGTGTTGAATAAAAAGGGTATAGTAATAACACTTGTATTATTAAATTTTTCGGGATTGTTTTGGTTTTGTAATTTTGATTTTTATATTATTTAAGTATGATTTATACTTAAGTCGATTATTTACGAACGCGCCTTATTTGGTAGGTTGCGGTTTTCGTGTTTTAACGGGCATCACTAATCGTCGGCGATCGTCTCATTACCACTAATGGCTAAGGTGAGTCTATAGCCTCGCTCTTAACATGTTTACTTGTTTTATAAAACCCGCGAGGGGGATAACATGCTTGTTTTACTAAAATAAAAGGGGGCAACGAGAAGTTGTGGAAACCCTTATTTTACTTGAAGTTATTGAAATTAAAGGGTACAACAACAAGTTGTGGAAACTCTACTTATTAGAAGAGTAGGGGTGCAACGAGAAGTTGTGGGAACCCTTATTATTGGAAAAGTATTTGTTATAAATGAAAGGGTGCAACGAGAAGTTGTGGTAAACCCTCTTCGTTTTAAAAATTGAACCCAAAGGAACTTGATTGTATGCTCAGACGAAAGTTGTTATATAAGTTTGTTTAGCCTTAAAGACCCATGAATCGTGAATTGTTAATCGAAAAGAACGCTAATACTATGGATAGATCTATCGGGGTGACGCCCAGTCCGGTCGCGACTAGCTATCGCGTGGTGTTGTGATGCACCAGTAATGAAACATCGGATGCAATTGTATAAGAGAAATATACGCACTTGGCTAGGTGTGTTGGGCTGAAATAATATATGTTAACGTTCAATTTCACGAGACTTATAGAAATAACAACGATAATTATGTCCATACAACATGGTCGTCTTTGATAAATTATTAACCATGGAAGGTTATTTTTCATACTTGTGTTCTCTTTATTTAAATTTAAACTCTATAGATTCACTCGGCAAATTTTGCTGACTTTTTAAGCATGTTTTATCTCAGGTCCATATTGAAGGCACTCGAGGAAGGCGGTTTCGTGAAGCTTGCATATTTGAAATGTTTTGGCCCGCTTTTCTAAAACATATCCATTCAAATAACTTTTATCATTTATAATGGTTTGTAAACTTTTGAATCATCCGGGACCATGTATGAAATTTTATCTTGATTAAATGGAATTGAATGGATGTTTATTAAAACGACTCGTTTTGAGACGTTTTCTATGATTATGAGATTGAACCATGATAGTAACACCCAATGACCCTTCCGCTGTTATGATCGAAATTGGGGGTGTTACACGTACTCAAATTATGAAAACATGGGATATATTCATATTCGTTAAATGTTTTCGTCTGTATCTGATTTGAAATTTCTCTCGCGCAGATTATGCGTTGACCTTACTCTTTATATAGTAGTTGTGTATCCTAATATCCCTGAATATGTGAAGGATTATGAATTAATATTAGACTTTTGAGAAGTTCGCATCTTATCGACGGCAATAAAACTGAAAAGTTGAAATTGGTATTGATTATATTTCCGGTGCTGCACTTGTGGCTTGTGCACTATACGTCAGCACCATCTAAATTAAAGGAATTACCGCACAACTGAGAAAGTTGTCGGAGAAGGATTTTATTATACCAAGCCTGTCATCCTGAAGAGCTATGGTGTTATCTTTCCTTATATTAGATTACTGTGACTGAGTAAATTGACAATCGAAAACGATATCCATAACTCGAAATGGAAGATTTGTTCGATCATTTACAAGGTTCTAGCAAATTTGATCCACGGCATGGTTATCATCAACTTCGCATCTGCGAAAAAGATTATCTATTCCAATCATTACATCCGTTACTTGTAATGAACATTATGAGTTTCACGTGATGTCGTTTGGATTGACTAATGCACATGTAGTATTCATAAAATTGGTGAATCACGTGTGTAGGCTGTAATTTGATAAAATTCATGCTCGTGATCATTAAGGACTATTTGTTTGTATATAAGAATAATAATGAGTTAATAATTATTTATAGATTGCCCTGAATTGGCCGAACGATAAAAACCTGTACCTTAAATATTTAACATGTGATTAAGGACGTAATCCTTTCTATGATTTAACCGTGTGATTAATAGATAATGGAAGCTATAATGACTTTTCAAAGATTAGAACCATTAACGCTTAGGGATTAAAAACTTAATCCTTTACATAAAATGACCATTGGATTAATAATGGTAAGATGTATGCATATAGACTCTTCAAAATTGAGAGCCCTTTTAAGACTTTGGATTTTACCAAAAAGAAAGTGCAAATATGTTTTGACAAATGTTTTAACAAAGGATTTTAAGGGATCATTCCCTTATACACAAACCATTTAACTAAACTTCTGTTTAGGGGTAAATGTTTGTGTATACTTTTAGACAACTTAAGAGGAATTGAGGAAACTATATAAAACATGACTTGAAATTTGAAACGATAATTTACGCTTTTCAAACTAAAGAAAATTTTGACCAAAGTATAAACAAAGATTTTTCAAACATTTACGAATCTTATTAATTATTTTCGATAAATCAACCAAAAATCTTGTTAATTAAATTCAAATTTATTTTTGAACATTTTATATAATTGGTCGAACTAAGAAATTTAAAACTTTTACGCTTCAAAAAAATTAACTAATAATTATTTAATTAATTATAATAATTATCGACGCTTTAGACGCCGGATTGAGAAAAAACTGATAAAAATGATAGATGAGACAAAACTGAAACATAAAAGATATGAAGAAAGAATCTCGAATAAATACAGTTATGATATTTATTTCATCAGGAGAAGGTGAACGTAATTACTGACACTTAATATAGAAAGAATATCTGAGTGAATTGTGGACATGATAATTATATCATCATGAGAAGTGAATATAGATACCGATGCATTATGTAGAAAAGATAAAGAACCAGTTAGGACATGTTCCTTAATAATGAAGGAGCAAAATAAATTGCCGAACAATTTAAAAATAGTTGATGTTTGTAAAAAGAGATAATATAGATAATAAAAAGGTTTCACGGCTAGTGTGAACCATTAGAATTAAGAAGCCGATAGCGCTAAATGTTTTAAAGACCGCTTGTGATTGTTTAAATATGGAAATTGTAAGATATAGTTATGTTGGAATTTGTAAGTATAAGTATTATATGTATGTCAATTTATGACTAAAAGTATCTTTGTCTGAAGTAGTTGTACTAATGGCAATTATGAAGGCAGACATCGCCTCATACATTAGTAAACATCTAAGCTATTGCAAAGGTCATCGTCTGAATTTGATTCGATTTGGGTCATCGTCGACAGACTGACCAAATCTGCTAATATCATTCTCGTTAATGATAAATGCAAAAGAGTTATATAAACATAGTGTGCCTGTATCGATCATCTATATCAAGATCCTCGCTTCGCATCGAATTTCTAGAGATTTGCTCAGAAATCATTGAGAACGAACCTTGATGAGAGTACTATATACCACCCCAAATCGAAGGGACGAGGTAAAGTAACGATACAAGGTAATATAAGTGTTGTTTTGTGTTTGAATGATTGACCTTTGGTAATGAACCGTATAATCGTTTTCCATTGAAGAGATTATCATTGATAATTATCGTATTAGGATCGAGATCTAATCTTGTTAGGATCTAAATCTTAGAGCATCTGTAAGCAAGAGTTGAGTTGAAGACGTCCGACATACACCTATTGTGAGTTGGACATGTCTTTTAGGTTTAAGGTTTCCTATGATGGCGAACCTATTCTTGCAAAATACCCGACCCGCGAGATCTGAAATGATTGTTGAAATTAGGATTTGATTATTGACAGCCGATAGTGGGCAAGAGGTTATTTGAAAGTGAAATGTAGATCTTGAAGTGCCAAATGGGTAGCGAAGTTATGCCATAATTTTTAAACTTGGGAAAATGAATTCATGATCTGACAAATCATGGGATATAAGTCCCCGTTGTTTGGGACCATTGAGATGATGTAAAAGTTGGGATTGAAAGGCATATAAGCTGGATCTACCCTAGGACTTCAAAGACTGCGTGAATTATGTTTTGTAAATCGATCTTGATGGAATATCTATCAAGTGAAAATCTGATTGTTCTTAGTAAAGCTTAGATCGGCGAAAAGTTGCATTCATCAGAAACCCGTGAATATCATGGATAGAGAAAGTAAGTCAATATTTAGCCTGATCTTATTCCCGTAGTTATGTTTGATGAAACTCGCGTATTGTAACGAATTGCACTTGTGAGAAAAGACCGAATGTGGAGGAAATACCCACATGGCTTTAACTCTATAAGAAGCGAGTAGTAAGGTAAGATGATCTTTGGGGACAAAGATCCTGTTTAGGGGTAAATGCTGTGACAATCCGTCAATTTACGATTGATATTTTATTCTCAATATTTATTTAAAAACATTATTTTAATGTTACAATATGAACTCACTTATTTTTGGGAAGAAATTTGGATTTATGTCTTGGAGTAGCATTGACTACGTCTAAACCGGAGGATTCAACGTTACGTGCTTACGTTTACATACACCGTCTTTGGTGACAGTCCGACATTTCAGGAAATAAATTTATCCGTGAATATTATTTTGGAGTTTTAAATTTGTGTTAGTTCATAAACTCACAAATTTACGAGAAGAGATTAGGACTTACGATTTTATTTTAACGTCCTTTACGACTAAACCGGAAACCTTAGGATTACGTATTTATGTTTTCGAACTCCGTTTTTGATGAAACAATTTTTATTGGATTCGTTTTGTGACGTTGATTCATAATTTATAAAAACGTTTTTCGTAAAACGACCCGAGGGCACGCAAATCGAGGAAACTAGAATCGAGGAGTACCCGTAAATAAATGGGATGAGACAAGTGGGACACTTGTCCCACCCCACTTACAAAACCGGCCAAGTTAACTAGCCACACCACTTAGGTGTCAAGATATCTCACAAAGACTAACACATGTCCACTTTAGGCTTACAAGCTAAGCTAACCTTTCCACTTTGCAACAAAACCATCAAACCCTTTTCATTCCACCATTTCACCATGCAAACAACTACACAAACTCTCTCTCTCTAGCTTGATTATGCCGTCCCATATTCAACCATAAACACACTTTGATCTTGATTCAACCATGAAACCATATGTTATACTTGCATATGTTGAAGCCCTTTCAAAACCCTATTGATTGGTGGTACTTATAACATCCATGGAGGAGATTTCATGGTGTCATGAGGCTGATTTTCCACAAGGAGTTGATGAAGATTGGAGTTCTTGAAGATGGTGTTGGCTAAGCACAAGTTTCTCCATAAAAAACCATGCCAAACTCATAACCTACATCAAGTTGGTGGTATAAAGATTGTCCTCCTCAACTTCTTGTTAGTTTGATTATGTAAACATGTATTTTATTTCCTATTGTATATATTTATGATGATTATATGATGATAAAAATGTTATGTGGGGATTTGTTGTTGATAAACATAATTAAAAAGGTGAAAAACCATATGAAACAAGGTTAAAATCTTGTTTAAATTACATGGCTGTATAAAACAGTAAAGAAGTAAGTCATGAACTGATAAAATGATGAAGTAGGATGGATTTACAGTAAGCTATGGGTCTTGTACACATGTGAGAGTTGGCCATGCAATGGAATCAAAATAATGAGTGTGATATGATCAAAACAAGTTTAGGGTATAAATCTGAAGTTACTGTTTTGGACGATTTTTAGAAAATACTTAAAAGATGATTCAACAGTAGCTATAGAAGAGTTAAATGTAGCAAATATCATTTAGTTTATGTGATAAAAATTTGAGCTTCTATCTTCATGTAGAACTCAAGATATGGCATTTTTGGTGAAGATGAAGTTAAAAATCAGATTTTTGGAAATTAAAGAATAATACTATTATATAAGCACTCACATTTTAATATATAAAATGTAAATAAAAACTCACTAACTTATAAAACTTATTTATATAAATATATAAAAGGTGTAATAAGTGTATAAATGATGAAAATGGAAACTTGTTAAGTTTTATAAGTTATAAAAATATAAACATGATTTTTACGACTTTTTCGGCTATTGCCGTAAAATTAACGTTTTTGTTAAATAAAACTTAGATGGTTGGACCCGTCTAATGTAAACTTTATAAAACTTATATACTGATATATAGACATGTATAACAAGTAAAAACCAATAAAACCCGAACTATAGGGCATACGGACATTAACGAGCTAAGTAAACATATTGGACTAATACTTGGGCTAATAATTGGACTAAATAAGATAAACACCCATAAAAAGAACTTATTGGGCTTAACCCATTTAGGCCCAACTTGGGAAGTATACATACTGATAATATAGGTACAAAATGGATTAAAATAAGTTAAATAACTTATAATAAGCTTATTGGACTTAAGACACGTAAATGGGTAAAACTAGTAAACTAGTATAAAAGCTATCGACATATAACTCTAAAAAGAGTAAACGAGAATATGTAAACCCACTTGATCATCATATATATATAATCATCATATGTATACATACTTGTTATTTTTATAAAGTCATTGGACAAACGTCTAAGACCGAGTATTATTTGTCTAGGTTTCCGTGATTGAAGCACTTACCGTACGTCCGAATTGCCGATCACCCGCTTTCCCATATCAACGCGAGTTCATAGCCTCGCACTCTTTTAAATGTTTTTATAAATGTTTTATAAACCCGCGAGGGAGATAACATGTTAGTTTTTATAAAAGTTTGGACACCATTTGTCCCGATTGTTTGTTTATTGATTTTGGACCCAAATGATTGAATGACCCGATTGTATGACCCGATAAATGATTAATGGACCCGACAGATGAAATTAAATGGATTATTAAAGTTAGGTTATGTCACTAAAAGTCCCATTAGCATGAATTGTGAACTACCGGGAGTTGGTAGACGCTTATGCATTTAATAGTACTATTTGGGGACGATCACCCCAGTTCGCGCCTTGACGGTTGATCCCCGTCGTGCCACATTGATCGGTAAGCGAATTTATGTATGAGAAGATTTCCAATAGCGTGACCTTTGTGACGACACGCTACTTTAGATGGGCAAAATTGGTATCGGGTTAGCTACCCGTTGTTGGTTTAGTAAGGTAACAATGTCATGCGGCTTATAATAATCCGAATTAACGAAATACTAATAGACGCTTCGAATTACGATGTATTGCCTGACTAGCAATACAGGGTCATACTATTGATATTATGATTGTATTTTGGTTTTCATAACCATATTCATATAACGGTTTTTATTGGATTTTATACAACGTCATAAGACGTATTGTATGATGTTGTTACGACATTGGCTCGTATAATAATTTTTAAGGCAAATGCCTATATTACGATTTTCGATAAGGATTTATATAAAATGACTTTGGCTATTTTACGGCCTATTACAATGATTTGTACGAATTGATTTTTGGTACTAATTTTATACCAAAGTTATATTGATGGAATTTACTAAACTCTATGAATTCACTCGGCGTTATCGCTGACCTTTTCTTTTAACATGTTTTATCTCAGGTACTTGAAGGTAATTCTCGGGAAGACAACAAGAATTCATGGCCCGCACTTAAACAATATTTTTCCATTCAAGCACTTGTAAAACTTTTGTATGAAATGTAATGACTTGGGACCTATGTAACTTTGATGTTTATGAATGGAAATGATTTATTAATAAACGACGCGATTTTTATGCGTTGTCTATGATGTGAGTAATGTGCTATCCCGTAACACCAACTAGTCTTCCGCTGAACTGAGTTGTATAAAATTTGGGGGGTGTTACATTATGCATATACACGTGTTAGTACTAGATTAGTTACACTATCATTCTTTATTCTTTGTGGATATATTTTTGTTAGTATTAGTTTAGCTACACTATCATTGTTCATATTGTGCATAAGAAGATTTCACATATTTCCTCAAGCCTAAGTTTTTGAAAAAGGATTTTTGGAAACCATATTTTAACAAGTAAATATAAGAAACTATTCAACCCCCCCTTCTAGTTTCTACACTTAGGATATATTTTATAATATCCGCCTTATACCCACCTTATAGTTTGTATTTTCAAAATCGAGCTTCACGAAAGTATTTATCTATTTTTGCCTTTTTCTTTGGTTTGAGATTCGAATACAATGATTGGGTAATGACCTCCCAAGTCAAGGTTGTGATTTCTCACGTATTTGGAGTACTTGTGAATTTATTGTTCTACGTATACACTATAGTAATAGTATTCACACAAAAAACGAAAACCGATAATACGTATTAGTAGAGTGCTACTAATACTATTTATGGTTAGTATATAAAAACAACAATTTCCAAATCAAAACACAACACGCCTCCCTGGCAGCGGCACCAAAATTGATGTAGTAGTTTAATACGTCTTTTAGGAAAAAGAGCGTAATTAGGGTAAGTACGACGATTTAGGAAAACCGTGTACAAATGACCCTAAAATGAGTTCGTTCTCAAGGAGGCTTGGTGTGTGTGTAATGAAATGATTAACTTTGTGATTATATTGTTATGAGAAAGAAAAATAGAAATGGGATAAGAAGAGAATGACGGTTACGAAGACGGATTACACTAAGACGATAAAGGTGTACACGTAAAACCGTAAAAAGCACAAAAATTAAAAATTTACTCTAAAAATTCCTAAAAAATTGCAATAAATCCACTAAAATATTCTAAGGGTTTACAAAAAATCCAAACTTGCTCAAACCTTTTAATTAATTAAATATTAACTTTTTAATGCTAATTAAAGCCTTAAAAATCAAAATTAACTAATAAAAAGTCCAAATAAAGATATTCAAGTTTGTCAACCTTTAAAATAACCTAATTAAGCTAAAAAGTATTTTTCAAATTTTTAAAACCACTAAAAACTATTTTTAAACAATTAAAAACTATTAAAAGCTATAAAAGCTTAAAATAATTCTAGAAAATAACTGAAAAACCCTAAAAATATTTGGAAAGTTGTAAAATTCCTAATTAAGTGTATAGAACTTAGGAAAAATATAAAACTTAGAAAATCAGACTTTTAATTTTTGATAATAAAATAATATTAAAATATTAATAAAAATCCAAAAATCCTAATAAATTCTAAAAAGTTGCAAACAAGCTTAATTTTACCTAAATAACACATAAATGAAGTTGAAATTACCTAAATACCCTTATTGGGCCTAGAAAATAGGCTAAACCCAAAACAGTCACTTAAATTGGCCAAATTTGGCCCAATAAGAAAAAGTTTGTAAAAGCGGCCCAAAAAGCACTACTTGACTCAAAATTTGATTTTAAAAAACTTTTTCCAAAGGTCCAAAAGCTGAAAGTGTGAAATAAACAAGCTTATACCAAACAGCTTATTCTTAATGGGCTTTTTGGCCCATTAAGCTATAAGCTAATGCCATAAGCTCAAATTAGACACACAAGCTTATTTTGTCCTAAATAAGACTTCTGTAAAAAGAAATTTGAAATAAGCCAAAGGAATAAGCCTGAAAATGCAAAAAGCAATCTACAGAAAACGACAAAATAGTCGTTTTTGAGTTCTAGGCCACCCCAAGAGCTGATTCAAGTTTCTAAAGCTTTTAAATGAATTAAATAAGCTAAATCAACAAAAAGTTTTCAAAAAGCTGTCTCAATAAGCTAGAAAAAGCAAATAAGCACTTATGAAAAAGTCAATTAAGTTGGTTTTCTAGCAAAAAAGTCAAAGTCAAAGTCCAATAAGCTCCAGTCTAATCAAATGGGTCAAATAATGAAGATCTATCACAAAAAATAAGTTGTTGCAGGTCTGGATAAGCAAATATAGCTTATTGATAAGCTCATAACAAATTAACACTAGTAGGGGCTAGTTTTGGGTGTTGAGCAGTGGGAACTTTTCCCACTGCTTTACTTGTAGACTTTTTTGTCTTTAGTGACTTTTTTGGAGATTCAGGTTTCAACAAGGCACCCAAATGATCATTGGATCATAAGAAGTCAATACAAACAAAGAAATCAACAATCCAACAAGCCAATTTGTACAGTTAATTCAATTAATCACCGGATCTAGCCCAGACTGGAACAAATAAGCAGATTAGGTTCAATAAGCACTTTTAGCAATATTCAGCCACCCAAACTTAACCAAATGCATACACAAGATATTATAAACTCAAATGAACAAGTCTAAACAGATTTCATGCAATGATTCAAAGTATTAAGCAAGATTCAAGCACCTTAAGTTACTGATGAACACTAACACATGCAGTTTTATACTTTGCTGATGCACTTGACCAACAAGCCAGATTCAAACCTCCAAATCTATCACATATGTTATAATAATGATGTTTAAACAACTTTTAACCCTAAGCATGCACAAATTATAGATTTCACCAAAATCTTAGGTCAAAAACAGTTAAAATCAACAAGTTATAGCACAATGTTTGATTTAGTGTTTCAAGACTGATAACTTGCAGCAAAATACTCTCAACCAAGCATATATCAGATACAAAGTACAAACACAAACTTTCCACAACACAATAACAAGTTTTAATCTCAAACAGGTAATCCCAAACACCCCTTTAACTTTTCAAAATCAAAATTTTCAAATCAAAAGTGAGATTTAAGACCACCCAAGCCCAAATTAACACAATAACAGATGTATATAGCAGATTCAAGCAAGATTAAGCCACAAAATTCACAAGAACACAAGCAACACTCAAATATCACAAATATCCAAAGTATTTTCAGATTTTGAGATTAAGGGTGTGTACCTTATGGATGTACATCCACACCCACGAATTTTGAGCTTATGTACTAGCAAGAACAAGTACAAGCTTCCTTAAACAACCCTGCTAAGAATCAACAAAGTTAAGATCAAAAATAGTAAAATCAGAAAAGTGAAAAAGCATTGATTGATGCAACCTTGTTACCCCACACTTGATTATCCCCAAGTTATAAGCCTCACCACACCTTGATAACAAAATATCAGGATGCTATGATCAGCCCTATAGCTCAAGAATTCCATGGTTTGAACAAGAACTTAGCAAAATATCAAGCTTGAAGGAAAAATGCAAACTTTTGCACCCTCAAAAACAGGTTTTGAGATTCAAAATTATCAAACTAAGAACAATAATAAGCAGATATAAATGATGGCACTTGAGCTTTCTTCAACATTTCAAACACATTTCATTAATTCTGAAAAGGATTTACAGAAAAGTGAACAACTGAAAATTCAAGAGCAGTTGAAATGTAAAGAGCTAAGGCCTTTATATAGGCATACAATGGTTCTAGAAATGCTAAGAAAAACGTAAAACCCTAATGCTTGAAGTCCCCATTTTTCCCTTGCAGGTTTGAATTTTCTTGAGTACATGTGAGTTCTTCTTGGACGTTTGTGAAGTAGCAAGCATGTGGAGTTGATCAAAGGCTTAAAAGGTGCTTAAGTTTGAAGCAAGAAGCTTGGTCGTTGGATGACTGGCAGCTTTTGTCATTTTCTCCCAAAGTGTAGCAGGGGAATCATGTGTGGGGCTGTTGGTTGGTGGGGTGTCAAGTTTATGAGTTGGGTTGTGTTTATTAGCACCCTAATAACTATTCTGGAAAAGTTTAAGGGTTAATTCATGGTAATTATGGAATACCCAAACGTGTTCATCATGTGAATAGCGGTGGTTTTGATCTGATTTTGTTTTTTAAACTTATGTTAGGCGCCAATTTAAACTAATCAGTTAAGATTAGTTAAATAAAGCTGAGTGAGATGTGAGGTGGAGGAATGGTGGGTTCTCATTCGTGGGTTTTGGTGAGTGGGGCACGTGTCACCCCCTCACAGGTCTACGTAACTTCCTTGTCTGGCCAGTTTTAGTCCCTCACTTCTTTTCCCTTTGTCACTTTAGTTAAAAACTCCATCAACGCCTAAATCCTTCATAACAACTTTTGCTTTTTCACACTTTTGCCCCAAAAAGTTTTGTAAAATGAATTCAAGGGTAATTCTTGCCATTTTGTGATTCTTGAAGGGCTGATTTGGTATTTTCGTCAAGGATAATGGTCTAAACTTGTATGATTGACATTTTGGAGGACTGAAATTGTCAAATCATGTTTGATGAGGGACCATTTTTGCCAAGTCTTCAAAGTCAAGGGTCTTTTTGGTAATTTTGACATTTTCAAAGGACCAATTTTTCCATTCTTGTAACTTGGAGTTCTTCTTGGTATGTTTGACTTTGAGAAGGACTAATATTGACATTTTAGCTTTGTTGAGGGGCTAAAAATGCCAAGTCTTCAAAATAGAGGGCCCTTTTTGCCATTTTGACAAACTTTAGGGACCAAACTTGTAAGATGAGGATATAAGGGTATAAAGTGTCAATTCTTCCATATTGGAGGACCCTTCTTCATAATTCTTCAAGTCTTCAAGGTTTTGTCTTGGGAATTTCTTCATTAGGGCTTGGTTCAATGTGCGACTTCATTTCCCGTGTTTGTTTTTGTATGATTCTTGTGATCTTTTGTCATTTTCTCAATATACGTACCTAAAATACACAAGCAACAAACGCAAGCATATATATGGGTATTTTGATGATATTTAATGCATTTTAAGCCCTATTTGGACGATGAGACTATGTATAAAAGCAGTCTCATCAAGTAGCGTTTATAACAAGTTCCCCCTCGTTGAATCGCAAAGTGATTTTTCTAGCATGCACATCAATGATCGATTTCGAGGTATCTAAAAATGGACGACCTAAAATTAGAGGAACTTGAAGATCCATAGGAATGTCTACCACGATAATATCAACGGGATAGTAAAACTTCCCCACTTTTACAAAACATCTTCGGCCACTCCACATGCGAGAATCGTAGAATGATCAGCCATCTCGATAGACATTTTCGAAGGAGTAAGATCCGGAATTGAGAACGATTTCCACACGGAAAAAGGCATCAATTTAATGCTCGTGCCAAGATCAGCCCAGGTGAGGCATCCTTCCATCTCTTGAATATCACATGGAATGAGAAACTTGCCGGGATCACCAACTTTTTCCGGTATTCGGTTATGAAAAATCGAAGAACAATTTGATAGCTTTAAAAGCTTCTCCTCATCATTCATCATACCCTTAAAAGTGGAGGCAAAACGAGGCATATACAACAACGCATCGGCTAAACTTATGTCGAAATAAACCTTACGAAAATTTTTAATGAAAAGTTGGATTTGTTGGTTTCTATGATCATGAATTTTTTCCTTGTTTCGTCTCGATGGGTAAGGTAAGGGTGGTGTGGGTTGAGGCATAGGAAAATGCCTTGGAATATTAAGTTTCATGATTGGTATAGGTTCAACTGCAGGTGTGGTTTGAGCAGTACTTCGTGGGCTTGTGATATGCTCCTTTTCGACCATCACCTCGGGTTTTTTCTCGATTTCTTCTCCTTAGAAGTACTTGGACGAGAGATTGGCTCTTTGAAAGTCTTACCACTTCGTGTAGTAATGACCTTCATTTGTCCATTCGATTTTGCAACGGTATCACTTGGAAGACCACCCGAAGAAGAGGGTTTACACATCATAGCCTCAAACATACTAGCCATTTTATCTTCAAATTTCGATTGTCTTTTATCCGCCTTAAGCATCTCTTGCTTGATTTCATGTTGGCCTTGCTACATTTTTTGTTGATTTTGTTGTAGCCTTTGCACATTACTTTCCATTTTATTAGCATGAGTCTTAAGTTCATTTGCAAGATCTTTGTATGTTGTCAAACCTATCATCATTTGCCTTTGTGTAATTCAAAAATTCACTTGGAAGATCTTTTGTATTTTGCAACCCTTTATTAGTATTTTGAAAATCACGGTTTTGATTTTGGTTTTGCACTTGCCCATTGTTCCCATAATTACCCTTGTTGTAATTACGTTGGTTTCTTGATAATTGCCACTTTGATTGTTGTTTCGATAGGCTAGCATTTTGATTTTGTGGAGCTTGATTTGGGCGGGAACCTTGGCCGTTTTGGTTGTATGTTACCGTTGCTACATAAGCACTCGAAGTGTTACCACCGGCGATAATGCACTCGGAAGAACCATGAGCTCCACCACAAGATATACAACTTTTCTCAACCGCTTTAACCGAAGAGGAGCTTAAAGCAACTTACAATGACTTATAAGAGACGAAAATCTATCGAAAAATCTATTCTCCTCATTTTCTTCATCATGCAAAACATTCATGTCACGAGACGACGATGACGAACCCATAGTGGCAACACTCGGTGTGTTACGAGGGTTATAAGCCTTAGATCTATTCTCGATGATCGTTAAAGCCTCATTAGTCGTTTTGCACATAAAATTACCACTCGCGGCGGCATTGAGATAATCCCTGTTATGATCATTAAGTCCATTATAAAACGTATCAATTTGATGCAATTCCAAAAATCATGGTGTGGACATTCATGACATTTCCTTATATCGTTTCCATGCCATAGAAAAACTTTCATTAGGTCTTTGTGTAAATCTTGAAATCTCGTTTTTCAAATGTGTAGTCTTTGATGGCGGGAAAAATTGGTTCACAAATTTAGACACGATATCGTTCCACGTCAATATCAAATTTGGTGGTTCTTTCTCGAGCCAAATTTTGGGGAGTCCATCTATAGAGTATGGAAATAACATCATCTTAATGGCGTAGTGTGAAACATCCTTAAACTTGCTTGTGGTGGTGAGACGGTTAAAATTCTGTATGTGATAATGAGGGTTGTCTTTTTTATATCCACGAAACTTGTTTCCTTGTAGCATCGACATTAAACCCGTCTTTATCTTTAAATTCTCCGCAAGGATAGCAGGAATCACAGTCACTTCTCCAAAACCCTTGGTGGGTGCTTGAAGCAACTCCATCATAGTACGATTAGCCATGGAGACAATTGGTTCTACAACGGGTTCGACAATTGTAGGATCTTCAACAATAGAAGGATCTTGGTTTCCTTCCTTTTGATTTCGACGTTTTTGTGCACGTTTTGCTTGAGAACGAGTTAGCATAAACGAGGGTGAGCAAAGAAGAATCTTTTTGGGGTTTTTGTGAATTTTCAATTTTTTGTGTTTTTAATTGTTTTTAAATTTTTTTTGTATTTTCTTGTGTATTTGTAGACAAAAATCTACAAAATCTCTTCTCGAATCAAACCTTATGATTAGAGAAGCCTCAAGGAATGAAAAACGATCACGTGAAGTGAAAGCTTTCGATGACTTGAAAACGTTGGTGGAACACCAAAACGTTCAAGAGGGTTCAATAATTCAAAATCAAGCAAATATATATGATACCTAGATAATACTTTGGTTGGAAAACCTTTTATTAGCCCTCACTTTTTAAGCACGCACAAGCAAGCGGAGGAAACGAGGCGGCACGAAGCATTTAAGAGCCTTTTTTCCTTTAGATCGTGAAATAACCGCCTTAACCCACCTTATAGTTGGCACTTATCGAGTTTAAGCTTCATAAAAGTATTTATCTATTTTGCCCTTTTTGTTGTTTGAATTCGATACACTCACTAACAACCGGAACGCTTACTAATGAGGTGCGATTTCTCGCGTATTTGGAGATACTTTGAATTTCTTGTGATACGTATACAATATAGTAATAATATTCACAAAGAAAACGAAAACAATAACACGTATGATTAGATTTCTAATCACACAGATACTATTTTTGGTTAATATTAAAAACAAAATTTTCAAATTTAATCACAACACACCTCCCTGGCAGCGGCGCCAAAAATGATTGTGATAAACTTACACCCTTTAAGAAAAAGGCGTAAAAGCGGTAAGTATTAAGTATTCGATTTAGGAAAATCAAAACACTTATGACCCTTAATGAGATCGTTCTATAAGGAGGTTAATTGTATGTGATAAATACGTTGTTCTTGATTAATATTGAGAGACAAAGGGAAAGAAGATGACGGATTACGATAAAATTTAACTAAGACGAAAAACGCGTTTTCACGCAAAACGAGGCAAGAATTAAACTTATCCAAAAATTCCAAAAAAATCACAAAAAAATCCTAAAAATATAACTAAGGTTTACAAATAATCAAACTTCTTGAAACTTTTTCAATTAATTAATATATAATTTTTAAATGCTAATTAAAGCCCTAAAAATCAAATAAATTAACAAAAAGCCCAAACAAATATTTTTCAACTTGTAAAACTCAAAAAAGTATTTTAATAAAGCAAAAAAGTATTTTTACAAATTTTTAAACCTAGTAAAACTAAGTAAAAACAATTTTTAATTAAAATAAAATATTAAAAATCCAAAATTTATAAAAAATTCTAAAAACTTGCAAACTAGTGTATTTTTATATAACTAAAACAGAAATTAACTTGAATTACCAAAATACCCTTATTGGGCCCCCAAATGGGCTAAAAGACAAAATAGCCTATGTGAATGGGCTTTTTGGCACAAAAACCAAAAAGTCAACTAAATTAGCTGGAAAAGCACAATCTGACTCAAAATTTAATTTTAAGCACAAAAGTCTAAAGGCCCAAAAGCTGAAAGTGAGATTATCACAGCTTAAATGTCAATAAGCTAATCGTTAATATGTCAATAAGCCCATTAAGCTATAAGCCAATGCCATAATCTCTTCTTAAACACAAAACCTTCTTATGGATATTTAAGCTTATCTGCAAAAAAAATTCTAAAAAAGACGACGTAATAAGCCAGAAACTTGATTTGAACTTTTTTACTAAAAGACAAAATAGTCGGGTTAGAGTTCTAGGGCGTTTCAAAAGAGGATTCTTTTTGCAAAATCTCATAAATAGCTTAACAAAGATTAATCAACAAGAAAATTTCCAAAAAGTCAAGTAGAATAAGTTGTGGGAACCAATAAGCTGACTGATTTAGTTCAATAAGTTGATTTCTTAATAAAAAGCTAACCAAATGAGCTGAAACTCCTAGAATACACTAATAAGCTGAGAAAAGCTATGGAAAGTACAAAATTAAAGTTGTTGCATATACTAATAAGCTAAAAGAATATGATAAGCCCTTTTGGCTTATTTGACCAAAAGTAAACGACAGTCAAACTTATTGAAATTGATCACAAATATTCCAGGGATGGTTTTGAGCTTGTTTTGAGCTCTTCTGGAGGAAGAATTAAGATCAAGCCCAATGAATCAAGCCTAACAGTTGTTAGACTTGAATTTTGATGACGTATCAACAAGTTCGGTCTATCCAAATTAGTATCAACAAGTTGGTGCCATCCGTGGGACCCACACTAAGCTCTAGCTAATGACGAAAAGCGGCGTGAATGAAGGCCGTCAAGGATCCTCAACGGTAGATGGCCGTATCACATCCGTGAATGCTACTCCTAGATCTACCAGTGAAGCAAACACCCGGGATGTAAACAACCCCCCAATCGTAAGAACAGACGGACTGTTCTCAACTCCCCTACCCACTGTGGAGGAAAAAGGCGTAGAACGAGAGTCAACTCAGCCTCCTCCTAATAAAAAAAAAGAAGGACGCTCCACGAGGAGGGCGGGGAATTCATTGCTACGGAGGCACGTACAATGGAGGAGTACGTAGCTAATAACCTACAAACCCTCATCCCTTTACTTGCTAAACACGAGAAGATAATAAAAGAAGCAAAGCGCGCGAAACACGCCGCATCCTCAGAAAGCAACCTGTCAGGATCGAGTGATAACCTCTTGGAAAAACACATGCGCGCATGTTACTCCTCGTATGACCAATGCTTCTCGCAACCATGGAGAAGAGCCAGGAAAAACGCTTTTGCAAGGCGCATACAGTATTACGAAGATACAAGAAAGCGCCGCATGCCAACAAACGTGAAAACTTATGATGGCACTTTAGATCTAGAAGACCACTTAAAAGTCTTTGAATCCCAGGCAGGTATTGAACAATGGCCAGAACCCGTATTGTGCAACATGTTCAACTCTACACTCGTAGGTAACACGCGGATGTGGTTCGATAGGCTTCCACCACGAACAATCAACAGGTACAAGTGTTGCAGAAAGCATTTAAAAGAAACTATGTGCAACAGAAAAGACATGATAGGAGTGCTGTATCATTTGCCAGGGTAAAGCAAAACCAGGGCGAATACCTTGAAGACTTTCTAGAACGTTTCAAGAGCGAGTGCCTTCAGATAAAAGACCGCCCAAAAATTCTGAAAGTATCTTGCTTCATGGCGGGTATACGAAACAGTGATCTAATAAAGAAGCTGAATGAAAGAACGCCCGAAACCTTTGATGGAGTACTAAGGCAGGTAAGGTCCTTCATACAGGGAGAATCAGCTGCTTCAGAAGTATCACGAAACACTTATGACTACATATCTGTCCACGCGCCCAGTGAAGGGCCCAACAGGCAAGGCAGACCTCTAGGCCTTGATTACTTAGGAAGGAGAAGAGAGGGAAGAGCTAATAACTCTAGGTTTACTCCCCTTAAGTTAACCCCAAGAGAAATCCTCATATCAGAAGATGCGAATTTCCCAAGGCCAACACCAATGACCACCTCGGTCGAAAAGCGCGTTGGTAATAGATATTGCGAATACCATGATGAAAGGGGCATGCTACGAACGAATGTATTCAGCTACAAAAATATATCGAAAATATGGTAAAGAAAGGCAAGCTGAAACACCTTGTCAAGGAAACCACAAAAGACGAAAGACAAAAAATCGCTAGCGTAAATATTTACATGGTGGAATCATGGCAGCGAAGGACCAGACAAAAGGTGAGCCAGAAATTCTCGAAGGGAAAAGACATTTCCTTCCCCCTACTTAGCGCGAGGAACGTCGTAGAAGGCCCGTTAGTTATAGAAGTAAGCGTTGGTGAGCACAACATACATCACATGTATGTGGATGGAGGTTCATCAACAGAAATAATGTATGAGTACTGCTTCCTGAAGCTAAGTGCGGAAGTACAGAACCAAATGATGCTGCAAATTCCCCGCTCATCGGGTTTAGTGGAGAAGCGGTGTGGCCTTTCGGCCAACTAAAGCTAGTAGTAAAAGTAGGAGATGATGAGCACTTAACAAAAGTCTCCATGAACTTCCTGATCATACGGTCGCCATCGCAATATAACGGGATTATAGGGCGACCAGCTATACTAGCAATGCGAGCGATACCTTCTACAACTCATGGCATGATAAAATTCCCAGTGGATGGAGGAATATTAATGATCTTCAACACAACGATAACTCCCCCGGAGTGTAACGCGATCACTGAACCTCTACGAGTCACAATGGAACCGAAGGTGAACTCACCGCCGAATCTAAAGGTAGCAGTGCATCCGCAGTATCCGGATCAAGAGATAACAATCGGAGGAACATTGTCTGACAAAGGAATGACGGACATGTGTCGCCTTTTAAATAACAACCTAGATATCTTCGCATGGGAACCCAAATATATGACAGGGGTACCAAGGTCAATAGCCGAACACAAGCTCCAAATCCGCGAAGGGTACCCTCCGATTAGGCAAAAGAAAAGAGGACAACCCCCAGAACGCAACAAGGTGATACTCGAGGAGGTGAAAAAGCTAGTAGACGTAGGAATCATGAGGGAAGTTTACTATCATGACTGGCTCGCTAACCCAGTAATGGTGAAGAAACATGATGGTAGCTGGCGCATGTGCGTTGATTTCACAAACCTCAATAAATCTTGTCCCCAACATTGCTATCCACTCTCAGAGATAGATTGGAAGGTAGAATCGTTGTGCGGGTACCCCTTCAAATGCTTCCTGGACGCGTACAAGGGATACCACCAGATACAAATGACAGAAGAGGATGAAGAAAAAATCGCATTCCATACCAGCCAGGGTGTGTACTGCTACACAAAAATGCCATTTGGACTCAAGAACACAGGGGCCACGTATTAACGGTTGGTTGATAAAGCGTTTGAAAACCAAATAGGGTAAAATTTGGAGGTGTATGTCGACGATTTGGTAATCAAAAGTCACACAGAGAGCGAGCTTTTCTGGGATATAAAGGAAACATTCTCAACACTCAGGAGAATAAACATGAAGTTAAATCCCAAGAAGTGCACTTTTGGGGCTGTGGAAACCTTGGTTTCCTCGAATCTTTTAGCTGCTAGGCATAACCATTGTTCATATGATTAATAATAAAAGCGGAAAAGAACAGTAGTTAGGAAACAAGGTGTTTGGGGCACAAGAACACATAAATTACTCTAATGGATTGTTCATGATATTAATAACAAACAATCACTAGGTGTGTATACATTTAATCCCACACCTAGTCGACACACGCTTTAGGTTTACATTGTGAATGAATGTTATGAAAAACCTAATAACCCTTGGTTCCTTTTATAGTGTAAGGATTAGGGTTTTACAAGAGATAAGTATGAATAACATGTATATCTTCTATTTAGATAACTATATACTAAATATATTATAAATAATATATTCAATATATTTCCTAAATAGAAGATTCTATTAAACCATAAACATCCATCAGCGCCTAGCTTTCACATGTCAGCGTCCAAAATACATGTGTCAACGCCTAGCTTTCACATGTCAGCGTCACTTAAACAAATGTCTTGTTTCTTCATTTTGAGTTTCTGCCACATCAACTTTTTGACCCCACAATCTCCCCCAGTTGATGTTAGCAAAACTCTTTGTGTATCTCTTGTAAGTGGTACATCATCTTCAAATTTCTTCCCCTCAAGTGTAGCATGTATGTCTTCCCGTTTTTTGTCACATCAATAGGGAAGGAAAGAATGTATGCAATCAAAGATTCTCCATACGTAGGCTCTATGTAATGATCTTGAAGAAAAATAAATAAAATAATCTTGATGTAGAAGTAGAGTAACCCCAACATATGTTCCATATCTTGTACGATGTGATGAAGTGTAATGCTTATACAAAAATCATCATCCTTTATGAGACATTGAGCACGATAATGTAACTCCTTCAAGTGATAGAAAATATGTGCATATAGTACCATAAGAAAAATCACATATTTCTAGATCTTGTATCACTTCACCAGTAACAATGTAAGCACAAACCAGCTACCTTAAAAGTCAGTGGCCGGGAGGTCACAACTTTAAGATATGATAGAACATAAACTCGCGAAAATCTTCTTCGAACATCAAACTTACCATAAGAATTCTTCCCCTTAAGCCAACACCTCTTCATGACGAATCTTAATGAACCAATATCTTCGTATGTAAAAGTCTATTACAGATAACTCTTTACAAGGCTACCCCGATGACATAAGAAGTATTACTCCAATAAATTACTTCATGAATTGTTGCTAACTTACATATAAATCATTGAACCCTTTTAAAAATATCCGAGCCATTAATATCAACTTGATATTCTGTATAAAACGGAGATTCCATGTACCTTCGTGTGTAAATACCTCTTTTTGTGTGCAAAAATCTAACCAATTTTCCAAACATCAGGTATTCCTTTGTCATCCAAGATTCTTCACTTTCCAAGATCACTTCAGTGTGTGTTGTCCAATATCAGACAACACTTATTGTTGGAAATACGTTTTACGTAGAATGGATCGGTCACTCCAACAATAGTATAAGTAGTAGCTCGTAGTTTAGTCAACTTAATATTCAACAAACAAGGCCAAGCCAAGCCTACAACATGTGTAGGCCGGCGGCCCAATGTAAGCCCAAGCCCATCTCATGGGCTTGGGTATATAAACCCTCTCCTTAGATGGAGAGGGTGTGGTTTTTCTCATACAATACACATAGTAAAAGTGTGTTTTCTTACTTTCTCTCTCTAGAAGTGTGTGTGAAATCTACCATCTTTCTATCTCTTTCTCTCTCTAAACATAAGCAAGATTTACAATATCTTTCAAATGGTATCAAGAGCCATGGGATGATTGTTTGGTTTATGTGTTTGTGTTCTTGATTCATACGCCTATTTTGATCCATATACATTCGGACCAATTTTTTTTGTTTTTTTATGGTTTTTTTCTTGATACAAATCTTATACATAGTTGTGCTAGAGATTTGGTATATTTAATTTGGCTAAAAACACAAAATTTTTGGGTATTTTGATCATTTTTTGGCTTAAAATCTCGAATTGGTTGAGTTTTGTCCGAGAAAAGTGGGTAATATTCCGATAGAAACCATCGGAAAAGGGTTTAGGTATTCCGACAGCTCCGATCGGAAAAGGGTTTACATATTTCGATCGTTATTCCGACGGGTATTCCGATACTGGTATTCCGACAAGTCATTTCGACGGTTATTCCGATACTGGTATTCTGACAAGTCATTCCGACGGTTATTCCGACGGTACTCCGATAGTTATATTCCGACAGGTTTTCTGATTGGTTATTCCGATTGATTATTCCGACAGGGGTATTCTGATAGATTATTCCGACAGGGGTATTCCCATAGATTATTTTGACAGGGGTATTCCAATACTTTATTCTGACAGGGGTAATCCGATAGATTATTCCGACAGGGTATTCCGATCAGTTATTCTGATCAATATTCCGATGATTTCAAAATAATTCCTTAAAAAATTTCGAATCGTGTGTTTTTTTGTTCGTCTTTGAATTTTTTGGTCATCGAGAACATAACTTAGGGGATGGATTTAACACACAACAACAAATACATTTACTTTCTCTCATTGTTCAATCAACGTTTGTAAATCTTAACTTATCGAAATGGAGTACAGATCTCTTACGGATAAGTCCATCCTCTCGGGTACGGATAATCATCCACCAATGTTGGAGAAGTCTATGTACGAGGATTGGACTTCCCGAATGGAACATTACATGTTGAACAAAGAGAATGGACATCTCATTTGGGCAGCGGTGCTCAATGGACCATTAGATTATGGTATAGTGACGGAAGGTACAGTTACTCGCCCTCACACAACGGGTGAATTGACTGGAGATATGAATATTCAAGACAAATGTGATAAGTATGCTACAATACTCATTCTCCAAGCCCTTCCTCCAGATGTCTACAAACTCGTCAGAAAACATAAAGTTGCCAAAGAGTTATGGGATAGAATTCGTGTTCTAATGCAAGGCACCTCGTTAACTAAACAAGAACGAGAGTGTAAGCTTTATGATATGTTTGATAAGTTTGCCTATGTTCCCGGGGAGACTCTCAATGATTACTATTTGAGATTGACCCTATTGTTGAATGAGCTCAATATCTATGGCATGGAAATTCCTACGTTTCAATTAAACACCAAGTATTTGAACACCCTTCCTTTAGAATGACGTAAGTACGTGACGGATGTTAAATTGGCTAAGGACTTGCATAACACCAATGTGGATCAACTTCAAGCTTTTATTCAACAACACGAATGCCATGTGATCGAGGCTCGGTTGTGTACACCTCAAGTTCATGATCCACTTGCCATGTATGCTTCTCAACAAAACATGGCTTATACTTATCAACAACCATCATACTTGCAGCAACCACCACCACACACCTATCAGCAACCACATCAACCATCTTATCAACCACTAATGATGCTACAGCAAGCATATCAACAAAGTGTTCATCAACAATCTTTTCCACAGCAACCACCGCATCAGACATCACCATCACAAGCCAACACTTCTCTAATGGGCTATACTCCTCAGCAAGGATATTTTCCAATTGAAGCACAACCAGCACAAGCCTTCTACTCCAATGAACTTCCACCAATCCAAGCACCAGTATTTACACCAAATGATACGCCAGCTGATGTTCTAAACCATCTCACTGCCTACTTCTCAAAACTTGTTGCAACTAGAGGATTTCCACCAACAAACAATCAGCTTCGCACCTCTTCAAATCCTCGACAACAATCCACTGTTCAAGATGTTCAAGTGACGGTGCAAACTATTCAGGGAAGGAAAACTTCATATGGACCTCCTACAAGGACTGTGAATGCTCAAGCTGTGAATTCTCAAGCTAATGGAAATGGAAGCCCTATTGGTCCTCAAAAGGTTGTGACTTGCTACAATTTCCGAAGACAAGGTCATATGGCTAGGGAATGCACTCAGCCAAAAAGAAGAAGGGATGCAACATGGTTTCGTGAGATATGTATTTGGTTGATGCTCAGTCTAAGGGAAAGATTTAGGATTCAGAAGAGTTAGCATTTCTTGCAGACCCAGGGGCAGTAGATAATGAAGGCATTACAGTCGTTTCTACTTCTAATGCAGCATATCACGCGGATGATCTTGATGCATATGATTCGGATTGTGATGACATTCACTCAGCCTCAGCTGCTCTCGTTGCTAATCTCTCTCACTATGGTTCTGATGTCGTCAGTGAGGTACCCACCACAACCAATCTTGGTAACGATGATAACCCACATCAAATTGGGCATGAAAATGACAACCTCGAACAACATTCGGGAACTAGTAACTCAAATGATGTGGTACCCAATCCTACACAATTGAGTGAACCTCAACCAAATGCTACGACGGGTATGGAATCTTATGATCAACATGATTTGGTCATGGTGCCTAAACATATTATTGATCAAATGCATATGGATCTTAGACAATCCGTAGATACGAATTCCACCCTAACAGATGAGCTTGAGTTGCATAAAGAAAAGGTCAAAGCTTTTGAAATGGTCCCTCAAGCAGAGAAAATAACATGTTCTGAATTTGAACAATTTCGTTTTGAAAAGATTGAACACTTAAAAGAAATAGAATCATTAAAAGCTAATCTTTCCAATGAACTAAAAGAAAAAGAGTCAGTTGTCAATGATTTTCACAAACTTAAAATGGATTTCGAAACTCTCGAGTCTAAAAAGTTTGAATCGGAAATTAATGCTACCAACCTTCTTAAATTCAAAGAACAACAGCTTTTAAAACAATACGCTTCCACAGAAAAGGTTCATCTTTTAACTAAATCGTTTAAAGAACTCGAACTTAAGCGTCTTTAAGATTTACCACCTAATCCCGGTTATGCAAAACAAGCTCAGGTCTATATTCCTTGTCTTTATGATGTGACCCTAATTGGCAAATCGAAAGAAGCACCTTTTGTTCGTAGTACTGAGGAGACACAGTCACTTACGGAAGAAACTCAATCTAAAATGCTTTCAAATTTCTATAAGCTTGATTGTGATAAGCATAATAAAGATCAATTTTCTAAAAAGACCCGCATTCGCTTACAAAAGGAATTATCTCAATTAACAATTTTTGTGCATCAAAGTTTGTCAACGGAAAACCTTCCTAGTACGTCCCCTACACTTGTAAAAAAGGATTTAACTAAGTTAATTCCACCGATAAGTAAGGTGTCAGATAGCTTAAATGTTGTGCACCAACACTTGGCCGATTTTGAGAAGGTCATTACGGAACGTATGACGGCCACGGCCATAAGGGAAGGTGAATGGAATTTTGAGCACACTAGAGCTGCGTTCCGAGATGAAATTGTTCCATTTGTAAACAATGTTAAAGCTTGTCTTAGTAATATTGATCAAGATTTGCTTTTGGAAATAGAAGAAGTTCGACGTGTTTTCAATGAAATGGATGATGCTTATGAAAACAGTTTACTTGAAATAGAACGAGTTTCACGCCAAAATGATCAGCTTCTGAAGCAAGTGATGTCTCATGATATAGTTTTCGTTTGTGTGAATAAAAATGTTGATAATGATTCTATTGTGCAAAATGTTGAAACTGTGGATAATATGGTAGATAGTACTTGTCACAAATCTGACGCTGAATTTTTAAAGCTTCAAGATTCTTATACTTTGCTTTCAAATTTTTTTGATGAGATCCAAAAAAATTGTATTTCACTTGAGTGCAAGCAACAATTTATTCAAGAGATCTTTGAAACTTCATTTGAAGGTGTAAATATAGATGATTCAAATTCTCAAAAGAATTTTCTATTGAATTTACAATCAAAACAGCGTCAGCCAAGTGACAAGGTTGCTAAATCATTGCCGATAGACATAGAGAAATCTAAGGAGATTAACTGTGTGAACGTACTTGAGGCCGCTGAGAATTTTAAACTTGATCTAGATAATCAGGTTTTCAAGATTTTGTCCAAAGTTGATAACTTAAAACAGAAAAATACACGACTCTTCGATTCAGTAAAGCCCGAATGTGCTAATACCACTGCACAGAATCAATCATTGATTGAACAATTGAATCGAAAGTCGGTGGAAATATCTAATTTGAGGGAAAAAATTTGTGATAAAAATCTGGCTTTGACTGAGTTAAAGGAAACAGTTCGTACCCTAAAAGGTAAGAATGTTGTGGATAACGCAACCACTATCTCAGCACCGTCCTCTAGTGCCATCAAAACGAACCTCATCGCCATCACACCATTTAAAAAGGGCCCTAGGACTAAACCATCTCAAACATTGGTCACTAAAGATAAGGCAAAATCAAAACCAGCTTCTAATATTCTCGTTTTTCCTTCTACAAGAGTAAGCACCACTACTAAGGCTCAAAGATCTAAGCTTAAAAGAAACAAGAAGAATGATAGGATCTTGCCCCCATCTAGTAGTCAAGTGGAGAAGAAAGTAGAAGCCCATCCTAGGAATGTTATTTCTGTTTTGAATAAAAAGAATCATGTAGCTAAACCTAAAGGCTCTGCGGTTGTGCAGCGTTCTATGCCTACTGTGAATTCTGATTTGAAATGTTGGAATTTCAATGAATGTATGTTTTCTAGTCGTCATGATTCTTTACTGTAAAAATGGTTTAGAATGGAACCGACTGGTTGGATGTGGCGTCCCGCCGGTAGAACTTTCACTATAGTAGGAAATGCGTGCCCTTTAACTAGGATCACTCCCACTACAGCGAAGACAGCGTGCCCTTTAACTAGGAGTACCAAGGCTACCAAAACACAAGCGTGTCCTTTAACTAGGAACACCAACACTACCGTAGGAAACAAGTGCCCTATAAATAGGTCTACTCCCACTGTAGTTCCCGCTTGGAACAATAAAACCTGTTAGTGGTAAAACTCACAATAGAAAACGCAGGAAATCTAAGGGCAACACAAATGTTAGCAATTCTGATAATTTTATATATGTATCTGCTAACACTCCGGAACCAATAGTTTCTAATGCATTGTCTACTGTTGTTATTGAAAACAGGTGGTCCAAATTTTTCTCTGGTATTTGGACTCTGGTTGCTCCAAGCATATGACCGGAGATCGCTCTTAGCTCAGAAATTTCGTCAGCAAGTTTCTTGGTACGGTTCGATTTGGAAATGATCATATTGCAAAGATAATGGGTTACGGGGAATATCATATTGGGAATGTTATAATTTCAAGAGTGTATTATGTGGAAGGTCTCGGTCACAATTTATTTTCTGTGGGACAATTTTGTGATGCAAACCTAGAAGATGCTTTTCGAGAGCATACCTGCTTCATTCGTAATTTAGAAGGGGTTGATTTATTGAAAGGTACTCGAGGGAATAATTTGTACACTTTGTCTCTACAAGATATGATGGCCGCTTCTCCCCGTATGTCTTCTCTCCAAAGCATCAAAGACTAAGTCATGGTTATGGCATCGACGATTATCTCATCTTAACTTTGACGCTATTAATCATTTGGCAAAAAATGAACTTGTTCGTGGTCTTCCTAAACTTACATTTCACAAGGATCATTTGTGTTCCGCGTGTACAATGGGGAAAAACACTAAGAAATCATACAAACCCAAGACTGAAGACACCAACCAAGAGAAACTTTATTTGTTGCATATGGATCTTTGTGGGCCAATGCGTGTTGAAAGTTTTAGTGGTAAAAAGTACATCCTCGTCATTGTAGATGATTACTCTCGGTTTACATGGGTGAAATTTCTTACAACAAAAAATGAGGCACCTAAATTCATCATCGGATTTCTCAAGATGATTCAAGTGCGATCTCAACACTACTGTCCGACGCATTCGTACATATAATGGAACTGAATTTGTGAATCAAATTTTGCGTGATTATTATGAAGAAGTTGGCATATCTCATGAAACATATGTTTCTCGCACTCCACAACAAAACGGTGTCGTTGAAAGGCGAAATCGCACACTTATGGAAGCTGATCGAACGATGTTAATTTACGCAAAGGCTCCATTGTTTTTATGTGCAGAAGCAGTATCTACAGCAGTGTACACCCAAAACCGGTCACTAATTCGTAAATGCCATGGTAAACACCTTATGAGCTTCTCCATGGAAAAGTACCAGATTTATCATATCTTCATGTATTTGGTTCTCTCTGCTATCCAAATAATGATGGTGACAATTTGGGAAAATTTCAACCAAAGGATGATATTGATATTTTCATTGTTTACGCACCCGCAAAGAATGCATACCGAATCTACAACCGTAATTCTCGTAAGATCCCCGAAACAATGAATGTTGATTTTGATGAGCTGATAGCAATGGCTTCTGAGCAAAGCAGCTCTGAACCCACATTTCATGAAATGGGACCCAGTAACATTAGCTCTAGTCTTGTCCCCAACAACCCTACTTCATCATCATTTACACCACCTTCTAGGAATGAATGAGATACGTTGTTTCAACCGTTCTTTGATGAATTCTTTACTCCTCCAAGTATTGTTGCTCTAGAACCTGAGGTAATAGCTCCGGTAACCAAAGTTGTCGCTCCAGCAACCGAAGCACAATCAGATACGTCTGCACCTACAATTGGTCACGGTATACCTTCAACGAGTAATTCTCAACCAACTACCGAATCAACTACCCATGTCATGCCTATTGATGATGAAGAGGATGATGATGTCATGATTTGGAATTCTCTCAAATGCGTGAACTTCCATTATTTGGTGTACCAATTCCCGACTCTAATCAAGCCGGGTCATCCACCTTAGAGGAAGCTCCTACTATGGTTTACTCCAATCCACGGATTCGTGAACATGACAGCAAGTGGACAAAGGATCATCCTATAGATTCTATTATTGGTGACCCTATTCGTCCAGTATCCACACGAAGTCAGTTACAAGAAAGTGCAATGTTTTGTCATTTTGATGCTTTTCTCACTAAAGTTGAACCTAAGACATGGCAAGAAGCTTTTACTCAATCCTGATGGATAAAAGCTATGCAAGAAGAACTTAATGAATTTCTACGTCTTGAAGTATGGGAACTTGTCCCATGCCCGGATCAAGTGCAATTATTCACTTTGAAATGGGTTTACAAGGTAAAACTCGACGAGTTAGGCGGAATATTGAAGAACAAAGCTCGACTAGTAGCTCGTGGATACAAGCAATTATTAGGCATCGACTTTATGGAATCCTTTGCACCTGTTGCCCGTTTGGAAACTATTAGACCATTCCTCGCTTATACATCCCACATGAATATGATCGTCTATCAGATGGATGTGAAGACGACATTTCTTAATGGTGAAATCAAGGAAGAGGTCTATGTTCAACAGCCGGATGGTTTTGTGAATCCTAAATATCCTAATCATGTGTACAAGCTGAAGAAGGCTCTCTATGGGTTGAAGCAAGCTCCACGTGCATGGTATGATCTATTTTCACAATTACTCGTCACGTAAGGACTCGCTAAAGGCAAGGTGGATACCACACTGTTTATTCAGAAACGAGGTAAAGATATGATTATGGTACAAATATATGTTGATGATATTATATTTGCTGCCTCGGCCCAAACCTTATCGGATGAGTTTGGGACACTCATGTCTTCCAAGTTTAAGATGTCAATGATGGGCAAGGCATCATTCTTCTTAGGACTTCAGATATCTCAGATTCCTAGAGGCATCTTTATCAATCAATCCAAGTATGCCCTTGAATCGCTTAAGATATAAGATGGAATCTTGCGACCCCGTGGATACTCCAATGGTGGAACGAACTAAGCTTGATGCACATCCGCATGGAGTTGTCGTTGATCCGACACTTTATCATGGAATGATCGGTACCCTTCTGTACATCACAGCCAGTCGACCTGATCTTCAGTTTGCTATATGTATGTGTGCTCGGTATCAAACTCGGCCTACTGAGTTACACTTAGCTACTGTAAAACGGATCTTTCGGTATCTTAAAGGAACCTTTAATCGGGGACTTTGATATTTGAAGGACTATTCGATTGCACTAATGGCAAATGCAGACACGGATCACGCGGGTTGTCAAGATACAAGGCGTAGCACGAGTGGAACTTTGCAACTACTAGGAGATCGACTAATCAGTTGGGCATCGAAAAGGCAGAAAAGCGCTGAAATTTCAAGTACGGAAGTAGAATACATAGCTATGTCCGGTTGCTGTGCTCAATTTCTTTGGATGAGATCGCAATTAACCGACTATGGTCTAGGTTTCAACAAATTTCTGATGTACTGCGACAACAAAAGTGCAATTGCCTTATGTTGCAACAATGTTCAATTCTCCCGGTCGAAGCATATTTACATTCGCTACAACTTATCAAGGAGCAAGTGGAAAATGGAGTGATCGAGCTTTACTTTATCCGATTTGAGTATCAATTGGCGGATATTTTCACGAAGGCTTTAGATCGCGCTCGAATGGAATTTTTGTCCGACAAGCTAGGATTGAGAACTTTCTCGCCCGAGACTCTAAAGGAATTGGCAGATGAAGCGAAAGAATAGTGGTGGTAATCTATTCTCCGTATCCTTGGTGATCATTCGTATATATTGTTTATATTTTTATCCACAAAAGCAAAATACAAAAATATAAAACCATATAAAAACCATAAAAATTGAAAAATTGAGAAAAATCCAAAAATATTTTTAATTTATTTTTCAAAGGCATGTCTTTTGGTACGATAATATTTATGGCCTTAGAAATGTCGATTAATATCGACACGACACCATAAATAGAGTTCGTACAAAAGTTTTAAATATTTCATAAAACATGCCCATATGGCTTGTAGTTATTTCTGACTGCAACCCGGTTTTCACATTAAAGTCAAGTATTTCTTATGAAAGCTTTGGCTCAAAACGGGAATTAATTTTCTCGGGCATGGTTTACTTTATAACCATGTAAGGGATTGTGTTTACGTTATAACACAATCTAACACAAATCTATGTACGCATCAGTGCATTTATTTGTTAAAACAAGAGAAATCTTGTTTTTATGAAGTTATCATCTCTACTACCATAGCTATGTACATTCGGTATTTACATACTCGACGATGCGACTACTCAAACGACGACTACAACTTTTTCAATAGAACACGGGTCAACAATTGAGGGGGAGCAATTGTCAAGCATTCAGAATCTTCGATGCCGAACGTGCCAAGCTCACTAATTGTTGTCAAGACAACAATACCAATCGTACATGTGGTGTCAAGAGATGACTTCAGACGTGACGAGGCGACCAACATTTGCCGAGAAGAACCATTTGATCTTATCATATGATGTTCTCATCAATCAGGTCCAACCTTGTCAAATCATTCTTATATGGTGCATATGTGATCATGTTACAAATCGGTATCATTTCTCACAAATTGGTCTCATGAAGATTAAAAGGACTTGCATTTTTCTTCCCAAAACCTTTCTTAAAACTTTATTAAATCAATTGATTTTAAAAACATCGATTGGGTTAATTTTTTTAATATGGGGGAGAAAATGTGATTTCATACGGGAAATTATCACAAATGGTTTGACTTAATGTGATAGCGCATCCCGACATGTGCGAAATGTTTTCGAATAACGTGGCATATGTTAAGGGGGAGCAAAATGGACTTGCACATCAAAATTGGATTTCATGGTGATTTTTAGTTACCCACAACCCTGTCATTTCATGACAATGAAGATTGTGGTGACATAAGGATGGTAGGATAGGTTAAGTCCAATGATTCTTCCAGAACCGGAGGAATCTTCCCAAGGACATTCCATAGCTAGAAATAGTAGTCCTCAGGAAAGATGGAGAAAGATTGTGAATGTAGATGAATGCCGACCAAGTACGTAATTTAGCACTGGAACAATCAGAACAAGGTGCTAGTTATGACGTATTGATAAGCATTGAAGGGGTTGAAGAATGAAAAAGAATTGTAAAGATAAAGGGTGTAAAGAAAGAAGCCCTCCTTACAACCTTAGGCAGAAACTGGGTCAACACATATGCTATTGAGATCATTTTAATGATGCTCGATATTGAAGATAAGACATCATGGACCCAGTGATGCAATGCACAACCCATCCCAGCTAACTCAAATATCTGTAAAAAGGTATTTGTTTTATTCACACAGAGACAACGCATTATCTATCGATTTATTCATTCCGAGTAAATTGGTATTGAAATGGTGGCACTCCTCTCCAGCCTCCGATCACTAATACAAGGCTTTTACCTAGTATAAAAATTAAAAATTCTTTGTCGTGGTCTCTTCGAATTGATTACTGGTTTAAAGTGCGACTCAATTGTCTTTGGTGAAAACAAATGTTGTGTCGTTGTAGTAAAAGGAAATTGCAAAACTTTAAAATAAAGGTAAAGTAAATAAAGCTGAAAATGATTAAAAATAAATGACAAGAATTTAAAAACGTGACGAGAAATTAAAAGGCAACTAAAGTAAATAACACAAACTTAAAACTATCTAAGGCAAGCTTAAAATAAATCTAAGGCAAGTAAACTTAAAGTGCGACTAAGTAAAAAGGCGGGAAAAGTAAAGCTTAAAATTTAGAAACATAAACTTAAAATAAACTAAAAACACCTTACTCGGAATAATTACTCGTTCGGAATGTCACTTTCACCCGGAATAGTTTTTCTTCGTTCGGAATAATCAAAATAAAACACTCATTCGGAACAACTAGTTCATCCGGAATAAACAAAGCTCCCCTTCATCCGGAATAAGTAGTCTTCATTCGGAATAATCAAAATTAAGCCTTCATTCGGAATAAATATTCATCCGGAATAATCTGCTCATCCGAAATGTTTCTTGATTCGGAATAACAAAGACACTCATGCGGAATGTTACTGATTCGGAATATGGTTACTTCATCCGGAATAATTTGTTGATCCGGAATGTTGCTTTATTCGGAATTATTAAAGAAAAGTGCTCATCCGGAATAACAGGTTGATCCGGAATATCCAGTTGATTCGGAATATGTTGCTGATCCGGAATATTGCAGAATAAAGCCTTTATTCGGAATATATGCTTCAATCGGAATAATGGTTCATCCGGAATATGTCACTTATCCGGAATAAATCCTGCACTCGGAATATAAGCTTTGATCCGGAATATTTTAGACCAACTCCTTTATCCGGAATAAATGGTTTGATCCGGAATAATCAACAGACAGCCTTCGTTCGGAATAAATGGCCTTGATTTGGAATACCTGGGCAAACAAACAGTAACGAAGAACACAGAAACAAAAAGAAACGAATCTAAACCAAACTAATCAAAATCAACCAAAAGATTAAACAAAACTAACCACAAATGATCAACTAATGAATACCAATCAAACCAAATCAATAACACTAACAATAATAATCACAATAATCAAAACCCACTTAATCAAATCAATAAAAATTCAAGAACATAAACATGAACATAAAGCATAAAGATTAAAGATTAAACAAGAAAGGTAGATAGGAGATTAGCAAGAAAAATAAAGATTCAATAACAATAAAAGAAAACTTACTTGAATTTAAATGAATTAAAGGTGCAATACAATTAAGTAAATGGCATGAATTTAAAGAGCAAGTAATTAAAAATGGTGGAAGAACTAATTGTCACTATTAGCCAACAAAACAAATGAAATGAACTAATGGCCTATTTATAGGAGGAGGAGGTGATTAATGGAAGGAAGCTTCCTCCTCTCTTTCTTTAATTATCTTTTAATCCTTCGTCTTTAGTCTTTAATCTTTTAAATTCTTCGACCTTTTAGACTTTGTCTCGGGATTACTTTAAACTCGTCTTGTGATTTCTTCATAAATTTAGACTTGAGTTCATCGGCTTTTATTAAACTTCCGTCTTTGGACTTTTCTTCGATAAATCTTTAGAATAGGCCTTGGACTTCCGTTCTTTTTGCACTCTTGATTTCTTGACTTCGTCTTTTGTCTTTTTCTTCTATAAAAGCCCGTGAAAGCCGTGTTTTCTTCCCTTTTAACATTTTGATCCTAAAATCACAACAAAAATACAAACCACGCATAATTCCGACATTTACGACATAAAATACACGTTTTGGCCTTGTTATTATTATAATTAAATGGTAAAAGGATGGGTGTTTACACACCTATCAAATCCTCTACACTTGACCATTGCAATGTCCTCATGCAATGCATTAGTTACAAAGCACGTTTTACATTTCCCATCATAATCAATCTACATTGGCCTTTATTAAAGAGATAGAAAATTATAAACATTCAAAGGAAGAAAGTAAGTAAAGAAATCAATATCATACCTTAGGGTTTTGGAAATGTCATGAATGATCATTATCCTCAAGTTTTCACATTCTCCAAACCAAGCTTAAAAACGAGATCATTGTTATTATAAGTTAGCAAACTAACACAAATTCATGTGGGCCAATTATTTACTTAGACTCCCTTATTCCTAGGTGTATCTCTTATATTTTATTATTGTCTTGAATGATCACGAGGATGCATTGTTGAATTATTTCGATAGTTATTTAGGCTGAAAATAAAGTGGGACGATTTAAGCAATAGTTAGCTAAAGGAAAAAATCTTTTAAAACTACTTCTCGGGACCTCATAAAGTTCATATCTTGGCATAACTCGCTTCGCAAGTAGAGACCTTTCTCGGACCGATATTTGGCAGCGACTTCATACTTCAAATCTTGAGAGACGTTCATGAAATAATGGTCTTCTCTTGATAATAGGAATTTCTTCACTTGAAGTTTTGAGAGATTTTTCATATTTGGACCACGACTTCTTTATTTTTCTCCAATCTGTATTTTGGACTTTGATATACAACGATCCGCCTCCTTTTTGGACTTGGATCTATTTATCCTCATACCTTGTTAGGGCCTTTTTGGATAGACTTCTCCATGATCTTTACGGGAGTATTTGCTTTTTGTCGTGTGTCTCGATCCTTCATATTGATCTTTGATAAATGATTCTTCACATCACTTTGGATCTTTAGCAACAAAATGTAGCCCTCATGCCTTGTTAGGGCCTTTTCGGACTCGCCGATCTTCGTATCCCGCTTCAATAAGTTATGCCTTGGCTATGAACTCTAATCCATATCGAGCAACTTTTAAACGATCTTGGGCTAGAAGCTAAGTAACTTTTCAAATCGTACAACCTTATTTATTGTAGATAAATTTATTAGCAAGCGATGGGAGAATAGGCTTATAATCAACTCACATAAATTCACGAAAGAATACCAAACTTATAATTGACTCTATCATCTCTCGTTCTCCACAGTTTAAAATCTCAAGGAATGAGACTCGTAGATGCTTAGCCTGTTAAATCAAAGTTTTGGGTTTTCGAGTCGTCTATAGGATCTTGCAAATTCTTAGACTTTTTCAAGTTTAGAAATCGCATTTTAAAGTTCCCTTGATAAACGACTCTCTAGGATCAATTATAGGAACTTGCGAAAAGTTCTTGTTCTTAACCCGTGAGAGTTAAGACTTTCGCGTTTTAAAGCTCCCTATATAAAAGCCTAGCAAAACTTGACTTAAACACGTTAAGGATACTAGCTAGAGTAAACTTAGATAAGTAAACTCGGGTTGAGTCAAAAGATTCACAACGTTGAAAAATTAAAACCACTTTATTTAAAATTTTATTCTAGTAAAGAAAGAAAGTAACTATACAAAGGGAAAAACTAATAGGCCAAAATAGATCAAAAATTTTGAAAAATGTCAAAAAAAATAATTTTCCGGTTAAAATGAGGACAAATACAAGGAAAAGGCCACTTAACTTCGATAGAAGTCCCCCCTACACTTAGTATAAACATTGTCCCCAATGTTTAAGCATGTGGGAGTAAACTCCCCTACACTTAGGACATTGTGCACGTTATTTAAATCTTGCTAAGGAAAAGACAACTAACGAGATTCCTATTTTAATATTGAAAAATATAAAATAGTGAATCGAAAAGAGTTTAGGATAGAACCAGGAAAACGGAACACGGAATCACGGGTCGTCAAAAATTATCAAGAGTGGATCATTGAGCGCTCGAATCCCTGAATATGAGAAGAGAGGAAATAGCAAACACCAACGGGTCTCCCCTACACTTAGGATAAAGATAGCTAAAAGATAGATACTTGGGTTGCCTCCCAAGAAGCGCTTGATTTTTGTTCACCGAGTCGTGAGCCTGACTCGACCTTGATTAGCATTGGAAGAAGCTTGAAAAACATCCACCAGGATCAAAGACATAGTTTTCGTCCATCAAATAGCACAAGCTTAAGGCGAACAAAGCAAGCCAAAGAAGAGTAGGCAAGGTTCCCTTAAGCAAAGATGGAGCACGGTGGTAGCAAGGGCGAAGAGGTGTAAGCATATCTCCAATGATTCCAAAAATCTTTCCTTTTATTTCATCAGACGGATACTGAGATGGCTTAAAAAATTCAATACTGGGGTCGAACACCTTTTCCTTTAGGGGAAAATAGCACTCAGGCTCAACAGAATTTGAAGAACATCCGCGAAGAAAAGGCAAAACCTCGTCCTCAGAAGGTGTACAAAGAGGTGTCAAAACATACGTGCTGCGGATGTTGGTGTCGTCCGGTTTCTTCTCCTTTGAAAGAATTTTCTTCAAATCCGTAGAAGGGTGAAGACCATAATCATCAAAATCTAAAGGAGGAGCATCACTCTCATGAGGGAAGTAAGTATTGAGAAAAGTAGAAAAGTCTTCCTCAAATGAGTAGTCATCCAAAGTAGGATCAAGCATGGATGGCGGAGGATCTTCATCATGTGAAGAATCACTCGAGAGAGTATCGGCCTCATCAAAATCATCATAAGTGGGCATGTCGAGATACTCGGGAGTAAAATCATCATAATCATCTCCATTAGAACTAGAATCATCATCATAAGCATCATAGATCGGTGGAGAATCATATATGGGTGAAGGTTCCAAATTAGAGAGAGAATCATCAACATCATCTTGAAACAGGGGATTATCATTGCAAGAATCGAATATAGGATTGTTGTAGACGACAAAATCATCGAGCTCATTAATCATATTCGCTGATTCTCTTCCATAGGATTTGCTTGTAAGCTTCCCCATTTCAAAAACTTGTGCATCATCCCCGACTCTTAAGATGAGTTCACATTTATCCACATCTATTAAAGCTCTACCGGTTCTCAAAAATGGGCGTCCAAGTATTAACGGAATACGAGGGTCCATTTCATAATCAACAACGACGAAGTCGACCGGAAAAGTGAATGTGCCAACTTTAATGAACACATCTTCGGCAATACCAACGGGGTAAGCGAGAGTGCGATTGGCTAGCTCACGAGTCATTTTGGTGGGTGTAAGGTCGGGCAATGATAACTTTTTCCAAACACTTAAAGGCATCAATTTTATACTGTCCCCGAGATCGGCTAAGGCAGTCAATTTGTCGGTTTGGTTAAAAGTACAAGGTAGCACAAAACGACCGGGATCTCCAAGTTTTTCCGGAAGTTCTTTAAGAAGGAATGCAGAGAAATTTTCAATCAAGCGAGTATTAACAAACTCGACCATCTTGTCCTTCTTATTATGCAATTCCTTAAACATCTTGACAAATTGTGGCATTTGGGCAAGAGCTTCAACAAGGGTAAAGGTGACTTTCATGCCGGCAATCTTTTCCAAAAAGTTCGCAAGTAGAATGTCATTCTTAGTCAAAATTCTTGCCTTGTTGAGTCGAGAAGGGTAAGGAATGCTGGGGTTGGGTGGTGGAGGTGTAGAAGGTGAAGGTTGAGATGTTGAAGGGTTAAAGGTGGAAGGTGGGGTTGGTGGAGGATTCTTCTTGGGTATTTCTTCATGACGAGGCGGAGACGGTAATGGTGAACTAATACTAGGTGTGGGAGTAGAGGGATATTTGGTGGTGGAGGAGGTGTAGATGGTGTAACTAGGGGTGGGATAGATGGTCCTACTAAAGTAACTCCACTACCGGTAGTAATAGCACTCACATTCGCTCTCGGATTGGTGACGGTGTTTGAAGGTAGAGAGCCCGAAGTAGAGGGTTGAGTGGTTGGTAAGAAACTAGCCAGTATATTCTTCAAATCATTTGTTTGATTGCTGAAGAAAGATTGTATATCATTTCGAAGCTCGGATCTAATGTCATTCCCTTGCTTAGTGATATCCCTTTAAAATTGATAATTTGGCTTTGTAGATTCTTAATTTGCTCTCCTTGGGTTCTCATTGAAGCTTCAACATCTTGATTCATGGGTGGGGCTTGTTTAGCGGGTGGGTGATAAGGATTAGAAGCTCTAGGTGGGATTTGGTTGCTTCTATTGTAATTGTTGTTGGGGTTGTGGTTTTGAGGAGAAAAACCGGGTGAAAGATAGTTGTTGGACCGGTAACTTAGCAAATTTCGATCCCCTTAAGGTCGGGCTTGGTAATTTTCTGGTGAATAATTACCATAAGCCGCATACACGTTTTCCGGATTGCCTTGGGTGGAATGACAATCAGTGTATGAGTGAGGACCGCCGCATGTCTCACGAGGATTGGCTACCACTTTAACTTGTTGTTGGTTTGAAGCGATGAGCAAGATTTTTTTGTTCATTTCAGCCATCATGCGGGTGAATTCGGTCATGTCGGGGTTTGCTAAAGTAGAAGAAACATTGACTCTCGGGCTGTTCCTTGAAGAAGCGAAGGAATCCCAGTTTTTGTGATGAGTAGTCATGTTCTCAATAAGCTCTCTACACTCCTCGGGTCTTCTTTTCATAAATGTGCCACCGGCGGCTGCATTAATCGTATCACGATCACGAAAAGTCAAACCGTTGTAGAAAGTATCAATTAAGGTAACGAGGAGCATCTTGTGGTTTGGACATCGATCGATCAAAACATTATATCTTTCCCAAGCATCAAAGAGAGATTCATCGGGTTCTTGCATAAAACCGCTGATTTGATTGCGAAGGCTCGTGACCATGGATGGTGGAAAGTAGCGCGACAAAAAGCGTCGAGTCATGTCATCCCAAATATGAATGGAATTCTTCAGGAGACGATCAAACCATTTCTCGGCGTGGTGTGATAAAGTATGTGGAAAGAGTTGAAGGCGAAGGACATCCATTGTAGCACCGGGCAACTTCATGCATTGAGTAATAGTAATGAATTTGTCGAGGTGTTTGTTGGCATCATCTTCAGGCAATCCGCGAAATGGATTAGTTTGCACTTGTTGTATCATGTGATGCTTCAACGAAAACTCCGGAGCCGTGATTTGCATCGGCGCAATCGGTCCTCCTCATCCAAACATTGTGGGTTGACAAAGCTCCTCCATTGTCCGAAGATCGGGCTGTGGAAGAACATTGTTTTTGTTATTGTTGAGGTGTGGTGGATTATTGTTGTTGTTCACACCTGCCATAGCTAAATCTTCACGAGTCTCGGGCTCTTGATAAGTTGAAGATCTAGTACGCATACACCTGCGAAAGCAAAAGAAAACAATACCAAAGAAATAGACAATATATATACACTATGAAAATAAAAATCTTTTTGGATTTTTAAAAGTTTTTAATTTTTATGGATTTTTAACAATTTTTAATCAAGAAAAATAACGCTCACGAATGAACGGATCTCAAAAAGCAACGCGTCTCTCACAAAAAACCGTTAATCTTTACGAAAAGAGCCGGCAGCGGCGCCATTTAATACAAGGCTTTTACCTAGTATAAAAATTAAAAATTCTTTGTCGTGGTCTCTTCGAATTGATTACTAGTTTAAAATGCGACTCAATTGTCTTTGGTGAAAACAAATGTTGTGTCGTTGTAGTAAAAGGAAATTGCAAAACTTTAAAATAAAGGTAAAGTAAATAAAGCTGAAAATGATTAAAAATAAATGACAAGAATTTAAAAACGTGACGAGAAATTAAAAGTCAACTAAATTAAATAACGCAAACTTAAAACTATATAAGGCAAGTTTAAAATAAATCTAAGGCAAGTAAACTTAAAGTGCGACTAAGTAAAAAGGCGAGAAAAGTAAAGCTTAAAATTTAGAAACATAAACTTAAAATAAATTAAAAACACCTTACTCGGAATAATTACTCGTTCGGAATGTCACTTTCACCCGGAATAATTTTACTTCGTTCGGAATAATCAAAATGAAACACTCATTCGGAACAACTAGTTCATCCGGAATAAACAAAGCTCCCCTTCATCCGGAATAAGTAGTCTTCATTCGGAATAATCAAAATTAAGCCTTCATTCAGAATAAATATTCATCCAGTATAATCTGCTCATCCGGAATGTTTCTTGATTCGGAATAACAAAGACACTCATGCGGAATGTAACTGATTCGTAATATGGTTACTTCATCCGGAATAATTTGTTGATCCGGAATGTGGCTTTATTCGGAATAATTAAAGAAAAGTGCTCATCCGGAATAACAGGTTGATCTGGAATATCCAGTTGATTCGGAATATATTGCAGATCCGGAATATTGCAGAATAAAGCCTTTATTCGGAATATATGCTTTACTCGGAATAATGGTTCATCCGGAATATGTCACTTATCCGGAATAAATCCTTCACTCAGAATATAAGCTTTGGTATGGAATATTTTAGACCAACTCCTTTATCCGGAATAAATGGTTTGATCCGGAATAATCAACAGACAGCCTTCGTTCGGAATAAATGGCCTTGATTCAGAATACCTGGGCAAACAAACAGTAACGAAGAAAACGGAAACAAAAAGAAACGAATCTAAACCAAACTAATCAAAATCAACCAAAAGATTAAACAAAACTAACCACAAATGATCAACTAATGAATACCAATCAAACCAAATCAATAACACTAACAATAATAATCACAATAATCAAAACCCACTTAATCAAATCAATAAAAATTAAAGAACATAAACATGAACATAAAGCATAAAGATTAAAGATTAAACAAGAAAGGTAGATAGGAGATTAACAAGAAAAATAAAGATTATATAACAATAAAAGAAAACTTACTTGAATTTAAATGAATTAAAGGTGCAAGACAATTAAGTAAATGATATGAATTTAAAGAGCAAGTAATTAAAAATGGTGGAATAACTAATTGTCACTATTAGCCAACAAAACAAATGAAATGAACTAATGGCCTATTTATAGGAGGAGAAGGTGATTAGTGGAAGGAAGCTTCCTCCTCTCTTTCTTCTTTCTTTAATTATCTTTTAATCCTTCGTCTTTAGTCTTTAATCTTTTAAATTCTTCGACCTTTTAGACTTTGTCTCGGAATTACTTTAAACTCGTCTTGTGATTTATTCATAAATATAGACTTGAGTTCTTCGGCTTTTATTAAACTTCCATCTTTGGACTTTTTCTTCGATAAATCTTTAGAATAGGCCTTGGACTTCCGTTCTTTTTGCACTCTTGATTTCTTGACTTCGTCTTTTGTCTTTTTCTTTGATAAATGGTCGTGAAAGCCGTGTTTTCTTCCCTTTTAACATTTTGATCCTAAAATCACAACAAAAACACAAACCACGCATAATTCCGACATTTACGACATAAAATACACGTTTTGGCCTGGTTATTATTGTAATTAGGTGGTAAAAGGATGGGTGTTTACACACCTATCAATCACTAAAATCCAAAATGCACGAACGAGTCTAGAGCCATTTTAGATCATCAAATATCTCATTAGGACACATTTCCATATTTCCTTGCTTCTTCACACACTGTAAAAAGTAAGAAAGATATTAGGAGTCCTACGAAAAATCTTCATGATCTTGCCCGAACATCTGAGTAATACGAAAGTATTTACAATGAAGATCGAAATCCTTCTTGAGCAAACATTCAAAAGCTCATGGTAGGTGACTTGTGCGATTCTTTATGAATAAAGCTTGTGATAACTGGAAAGCAGCAGTGGTTTAATTCTTAACTGAACTTAAACACGTATCAGGCCTCTATGCAATATCTTAGTGATCTTGCTAGAACACTCAGAGTGACACTCTATAGTGTTCACAATGATGAGTGGAAATCCTTCTAGTGTTAACCTCAAACAGCACTTGGTAGGTAACTTTCAAGATTCTATGTAAAACAAGCTCGTGACAACTGGAAAGCAACGATGGTGCGATTCTTTAATGAATCTAACTTGTTCCAGGAATCAGAATTGACGGCTTCAATCATACGGATAATTTTATCTAAATGATTCACTCTTTACGTTCGCAGTCAGCTTTGGACGGTCGAGTAAAGAGAACGGGTTTACCCGCGAAATCTTTTCAAGGAGATTTTTAATTAAATCTACCTACCACAAGTACGATATTTAATATCGTCCAACGGTCTTCACCGACCGGAGGTAAAATTCTACCGAATCAGAATGAAATGTTCAAAGCCATTTCGTTCGTGTTTGCTTAGGTTGCGGCATTTGAAGACGGTGGCGTTGCAGAATCCGAGAAGAAGTCGTCCCCGCATGCTTATACTTTATGCACTTAATACTTCATCTAATTCTAGAAAGCCTAAAAGTCAAGTCTTCCGCTGTATCGAACTCTGAAGCTTTCAAGAATTACGAAGGTATAAGTATGTGGGACATGAAGTCACGAGGAGGCGGATATCACAAGTGATAGATGCACATGATCAAGGCAAGAGATTAATGCTAAAGATTGATATCAAAGATCACATTAGCATGTTCACCAGAAAAGAAAAAAGAAAAGAAAGACGAAGACTACGAGCTCAAGACAAGCATAGTATGCTAGGTTTATTTTATTATTGTAACTTGGGTAACGCCCTTGTTTGGAGTGACCTCCCTTAGGGGGAGATTGTTGGAAATACGTTTTACGTATTAGAAAATATAGTAGTTTATGGAGGACCTTTTTTTGGTGACTTGCAGTGGAGACTTGCTTCTTTACCCATTCGTCTTGGTGGGTTGGGATTGTACTCAGCAAAAGTGGTCTCCTCCTATGCTTTTGTGGCCTCGAGGGCCCAATCTTGGGTGCTACAAGACTACTTATTACGTGACAATGGTATATGTGGTATGGACGATGATTACGTTTCTGCTTTGGCTTGTCTTCGTGATACGATTCCAAGCTTTTATTTTAGCATTTTTGCTAATAAGGACACCGCCCCATCTAAAGCCCAAGAAACATTGGCGAGTGCCCTTTTTAGTAAGATGGTCAAAGATATGGAAGCCCACTTTGACATGGCGGTTAGACAGAAAACAGTTTTCTAGTGTCTGCGTGCACCACATGCTCAAGATTTCCTACAAGCTATCCCCATAGACGGGCCCGGTCAACATATGTCGCCGGTGGAATACCGAACTATCCTTAAGTATCGCCTTATGATTCCATTATTTCTGGTTGATGCTATATGCCCTATTTGTCGCAAGGCATGTTTGGATTCTTTTGGGGAACATGCTGTTCATTGTAAAGAACTTCTGGGCTTCAAGTATCGACATGATTTTGTTAGGGACGTTCTTTACGACATATGTGGGCATGCCGGGATCTCTGCCAAGAAAGAGGCACCTGTGAATTTCTTGACTGACCCGTCAGATGGAAGATCCACACTGAGACCCGCTGATGTTTTGGTTTTTGGATGGGTTGGAGGTAAACATGCGTACGTTGATTTGACAGGGGTTTCTCCTCTCATGGGGCTAGGCAGTCGAGATTTTACAGCGGGTCGGGCTGCTATAAAATCCGCCTCGTACAAAGTGACTAAACACGAGAAAGCATGTGTTGAAAATCAACACGTGTTTATTCCTTTCGCGTTTGATACATTTGGTTTCCTTGCACCTGAGGCGGTGGAGCTTTTACGAGAATACAACCTGTTATGAATAGTAATATTTTGACTCCTAAATCCACAAACGTTGTATTTAATATACTTGGTTTTGCTATACAAAAAGGGCTAGCGGCGCAGCTTGTTGCCCGTTTGCCTTCTCCTAATATGTAAATTATAATTATTAATAAAAAAACAGTCTTTAAACTTAAAAAGTATTAGAAAGGATCGGTCACTTCAACAATAGTATAAGTAGTAGCTCGTAGTTTAGTTAACTTAATATTCAACAAACAAGGCCAAGCCAAGCCTACAACATGTGTAGGCCGACGGCCCAATGTAAGCCCAAGCCCATCTCATGGGCTTGGGTATATAAACCCTCTCCTTAGATGGAGAGGGTGTGGTTTTTCTCATTCATTACACATAGTAAAAGTATGTTTTCTTACTTTCTTTCTCTAGAAGTGTGTGTGAAATCTACTATCTTTCTATCTCTTTATCTCTCTAAACATAAACAAGATTTACAATATCTTACACTTATCAGCGTATGAAAATCAATATATCAGATGACACATGATTTTCCTGCCAGCGCCTATGTATAACATTGTCAGCGCCATCTTTAAACCTGTCAGCGCCTGGCCATCAGCGTCTCATCCATGCCTTGTCAGTGTTACACCAACATCTATCAACGTCACACCAACATCTATCAGTGTCTAAATAACACACATCAGTGGCTAATTGATCTAGGGTTTTATAAACCCTAAATCATGATTTTATGTGAAAACCATAAACTACAATGAACTTTGACATCGAATATCTTCTTCATGAGAGCTCAAATCGAAGATCCCTTCAGTGAGATCCTAGAAACAAGTGTCAAGAACATACAGCGCGGATTTTACGACGGTCCAACGGTTAACGAAGGAGAAATCGCGTTTTTACTATTACTGTTCATAGAAAATAGCATATGATCACTGCTGACTTCGACGCTTAATAACTTTTCTTGGGGATAGATCTCGACAATCCCTCCGGTAAATATCTTGATATATGTGTGTAGAACACACACATAAAATTTCGTGGCGATCCAATAGTTCAATAAAAAGTTATGGCCTTCTGAATACTGCTCCGCACACAAAATCACCCAGAAAAACCCTAGACGGATTTTTCTTTTCTTCTCAAAACACGAACACCTTGTTGGTCCTAGCATCACGATCCACGAGGCTCTGATACCAACTGTGCAAACCTTGGTTTCCTCGAATCTTTTAGCTGCTAGGAATAACCATTCTTCATATGATTAACAATCAAAGCGAAAAAGAACAATAGTTAGGAAACAAGGTGTTTGGGCACAAGAACACATAAATTACTCTAATGGATTGTTTATTATATTAATAACAAACAATCACTAGGTGTGTATACATTTAATCCCACACCTAGTCGACACACGCTTTAGGTTTACATTGTGAATGAATGTTATGAAAAACCTAATAACCCTTGGTTCCTTTTATAGTGTAAGGATTATGGTTTTACAAGAGATAAGTATGAATAACATGTATATCTTCTATTTAGATAACTATATACTAAATATATTATAAATAATATATTCAATATATTTCCAAAATAGAAGATTCTATTAAACTGTAGACATCCATTCAGCGCCTAGCTTTCACATGTCAGCGTCCAAAATACATGTGTCAACGCCTAGCTTTCACATGTCAGCGTCACTTGAACAAATGTCTTGTTTCTTCATTTTGAGTTTCTGCCACATCAACTTTTTGACCCAACAGGGGCAACAGAAGGCATGTTCCTAGGATACATGATTGACCCCAATGGCATCAAACCCTGTCCGGGAAAAACAGACGCGGTCATTCGACTCCAAAGCCCAAAGACAAAAAGGAAGTACAGTCGTTGAATGCGAAACTCGCAGGGCTGAACAGGTTCCTGTCCAAGTCAGCGGAGAAGTCGCTCCCTTTATTTTAAATGCTCAAAAGGTGCATTAAGAAAGGGGACTCCAATTGGACGAAGGAAGCGGAAAAGGCCTTCGAGGAATTGAAAACACATTTGGCTTCGCTCCCTATGTTAGTCGCGCCACAACCTAGCGAGAAGCTGATAATGTATTTGTCTGCTACACATGAAGCGATCAGTGCAGTGCTAATGACGGATATAGAAAATGTTCAAACTCAATTACACTTCATAAGTAGAGCGTTGCAAAGCTCGGATCTAAATTATATCCCAATGGAAGAATTAGTACTCGCACTAGTGTTTGCGGCAAAGAGGTTGCGTGGATACTTCCAAGCGCACCCAATAGTGGTGATAAATGATCAGCCCATAAAGCAGGTAATATCAAAACCAGAGGTGGCAGGTAGGTTCCAGAAATGGAGTGTTCTACTAGGGGAACACAACATTACTTACAGACCGCGCAATGCCGTTGATACAAGACATTTTACTAGGTTGAAAGTTCGTTTCTCGGTATCTTCTCGATTTGATTTCCGGTTCAAAGTGTGATTTAGTCGTTCTTGGTAACGAAAAAATGAAGTTGGATATCTATTCTAATTGAAAAAAAGTAAATACGAAGCAAAATAAAAATAAACAAAGACAAATAATAAAGGAGCAATGCAAATAATAAAACGAAAAGTAAAGCAAAACAATAAATAAAAATAAAACTAAAAGACGAAATTAATTAAAGACTAAAAAATAAAACAGACAAATTTAAACTCGAACTAAAAGGAAGGCAAGTAATATAAAAGTGCGACTAAGGGAAAAGGCGGGAAAAATAAAACTTAAAACTAAATGTATAAAATCACAAAAAAATGAAAACACTCATTCGGAATAAATCCTTCATTCGGAATAAACAAGTTCATCCGGAATAAATACCTCATTCGGAATAAAACAGCTTCATCCGGAATAAGTCATTCATCCGAAATATTGGCTTCATCCGGAATATCTCCCTTCACTCGGAGTAATTGCTCATCCAGAATAAAGGGTTCATCCGGAATAATCATTCATGCGGAATAAATGCTTCGTCCAGAATATATTGCTTGATCCGGAATGTTGGTTCATCCGGAATATAACTGGCTCATTCGAAATATAGGACTCATCCAGAATAATTAAGCTAAAGCCTTCATTCGAAATAAAATCAAAGTAAAATGCTTCATCCGGAATATACTAGCTCATCCGGAATATAAGGCTTCATCCGGAATTTACTAGCTCATCCGGAATGAAAGAAAGAAAATGCTAGTTCGGAATAAAAGGTTTGATTCAGAATGATTACACTGATCCGGAATAAACAACTGATCCGGAATAAATTTAACAAAATCAACAAAACTAAACCAAATGCTTCATTCGGAAAGATTAAAACAAATGCTTCGCTCGGAATAAAGTAACTGATTCAGAATCTGGGCAAATGAAAGATACGAAGAACAGGGAAAGAATAGCTAGCACGAATCTTAATCAAATCCAATCAAACTAAACCAAAGATTAAACCAAAATAACCACTAAACATCAACTAACAATAATCAATCAAAACAAATTAACAAAACTAACAAATATAGCCAAATCAATCAAAACCCACTTAATCTAATTAATAAAAACTCAATAACATAAGCATAACCATAAAGATTAAGATCAAACAAGAAAAGTAGATAAGAGATTAACAAGAAAAGTAAAGATTCAATAACAATAAAAGGAAACTTACTTGAATTTAAAGGAATTAAAGGTACAAGACAAGGTAATTAAAGGTGCAAGTAATTAAGGTGCAAGTAATTAAAAATGGAAGAGCATAGTTTGTCAAACTAGCCAACAAAACTAAACAAATGACTAATGATGTCTATTTATAGGGGAGGAGGGGATTAGTGGAAGGAAGCTTCCTCCCCTCTTTCTTCTTTCTTTAATTATCATTTAGTCCTCGTCTTTTAAGTTCTTCGACTTTAGACTTTTTCTCGGGATTAATAAACTCGTCTTGTAATTTCTTCAATAAATTAGACTTGAGTTCTTCGGCTTTTAGTAAACTTCCGTCTTTTGACTTTTTCTTCGATAAATCTTCAGAATTGGTCTTGGACTTCCGTTCTTTTTGCACTCTTGATTTCTTGACTTCGTCTTTTGTCTTTTTCTTCGATAAAAGCCTGTGAATGCCCGTGTTTTCTCCCCTTTTCACTTTTTCGTCCTAAATTACAACAAAAACACAAACCACGCATAATTCCGACATTTATGACATAAAATACACGTTTTGGCTTGGTTATTATTGTAACTAAGTGGTAAAAAGGATGGGTGTTTACACACCTATCAAATCTCCTACACCTGACTATTGCAATGTCCTCATGCAATGCATTAGTTACAAAGCACGATTACACTTTTCATCACAAACAATCCACATTGGCCTTGATTAAAGAGATAGAAAATTATAAACATTCAAAGGAAGAAAGTAAGTAAAGAAATCAAAGACATACCTTAGGGTTTTGGAAATGTCATGAATGATCATCGTTCTCAAGTTTTCACATTCTCCAAACGAAGCTTAAAAACGAGATCATTGTTATTATAAGTTAGCAAACTAACACGAATTCATGTGGGCCAATTATTCACTTAGACTCCCTTATTCCTAGGTGTATCTCTTATATTTTATTATTGTCGTGAATGATCACGAGGATGCATTGTTGACTTATTTCGATAGTTATTAAGGCTGAAAATAAAGTGGGACGATATAATCAATAGTTAGCTAAAGGACAAAATCTTTTAAAACTGCTTCTCGGGACCTCATAAAGTTCATATATTGGCATAACTCGCTTCGCGATTTGAGACCTTTCTCGGACCGATATTTGGCAGCGACTTCATAATTCAAATCTTGAGAGACGTTCATGAAATAATGGCCTTCTCTTCATAATAGGAATTTCTTCACTTGAAGTTTTGAGAGATTCTTCATATTTGGACCACTACTTCTTCATTTTTCTCCAATCATTATTTTGGACTTTGATATACAACGATCCGCCTCCTTTTTGGACTTGGATCTATTTATCCTCATACCTTGTTAGGGCCTTTTCGGATAGACTTCTCCATGATCTTTATGGGAGTATTTGCTTTTCGTCGTGTGTCTCGATCCTTCATATTGATCTTTGATAAATGATTCTTCACATCACTTTGGATCTTTAGCAACAAAATGTAGCCCTCATGCCTTGTTAGGAACTTTTTAGACTCGCCAATCTTCGCATCCCGCTTCAATAAGTTATGCCTTGGCTATGAACTCTAATCCATACCGAGCAACATTTAAACGATCTTGGGCTAGAAGCTAAGTAACTTTTCAAATCGTACAACCTTATTTATTGCAGATAAAATTTTTAGCAAGCGATGGGAGAATAGGCTTATAATTAACTCATATAAATTCACGAAAGAATACCAAACTTATAATTGACTCTATCATCTCTCGTTATCCACAATTTAAAGTCTCAAGGAATGAGACTCGTGGATGCTTAGCCTATTAAATCAAAGTTTTGGGTTTTCGAGTCATCTATAGGATCTTGCAAATTTTTAGACTTTTTAAAGTTTAGAAATCGCATTTTAAAGTTCCCTTGATAAACGACTCTCTAGGATCAATTAAAGGAACTTGCAAAAAGTTCTTGTTCTTAACTCGTGAGAGTTAAGACTTTCGCGTTTTAAAGCTCCCTATATAAAAGCCTAGCAGAACTTGACTTAAACACGTTAAGGATACTAGCTAGAGTAAACTTAGATAAGTAAACTCGGGTTGAGTCAAAAGATTCACAACGTTGAAGATTAAAACCACTTTATTTAAAATTTATTCTAGTAAAGAAAGAAAATAACTATACAAAGGTAAAACTACTAGGCCAAAATAGAAAAAAAAAATTAAAAAATGTTGAAAAATTGATTTTCCGGTTAAAATGAGGACAAATGCAAGGAAAAGCCCACTTAACTTCGATAGAAGTCCCCCCTACACTTAATATAAACATTGTCCTCAATGTTTAAGCATGTGGGAGTAAACTCCCCTACACTTAGGACATTGTGCACTTTGTTGAAATCTTGCTAAGGAAAGGACAACTAAAGTTATTCCTATTTTAATATTGGAAAATATAAAATAGAGAATCAAAAGAATTTAGGATAGAACCGGGAAGATGGGAACACGGAATCACGGGTCGTCAAAAGTCATCAAGAATGTGTCTTTGAAGCTATAATCCCTGCACATGATAAGAAAGAAAACAAGAAACCAACGGGGCCCCCCCTACACTTATAGTGAAAACAGGGAAAGATAGATAATCGGGTTGCCTCCCGAAGAGCGCTTGTTTTTGTTAACCGAGTCACGAGCCTGACTCGTCCCCGAATTAAGTGGTCCATGGTGAAGCCTCACATGTAATACCGGGATCAAAGACATTGTCCTCGTTCCCGGAGGACATCAACAAAGGAGAGGCGGGAGGATAAGTCTTAAATGGGAGAAAAGTCCTTTCAACATACGAAAAGTATGTGAAGTCGTGAGCCACGGGAGGTGGGGTGGGTAAAGAAATCACATTGTCATCCTCCAAAGACAATGAATGTTCAGAAAGCGGCAAAGCCGTAAGGTTATCAATGATAATATAATCAATGTCACCTCCCGGGTCAAAGCACTCATCCTCCGTAATAGTGGCTAAAGGAGTGGATGAAAGGTGCTCGGGAGGGGGACTTGGGACAATACTTTCCTGCAGCAAATTATCAAAAATAATATCCCCCTCCGTGTCATCATCATCAATACCCGGAGGTATTGAGTGAATGTCGATTTCTTCTAGCAATGGGTCATTATCCTCAACGAGAGTAATAGACGGAGGTAAAGACTCGGAAAGAGGAGGAGAAGTCAACTCTTCAATTTGAGCAATAAGAAGATGCACTTTCCGTAATCTGTCGCGAAGAATCACGTCTTCCACCTCATCTACAAGAGCAAGTTCATCGGTGAACTTCTCGTAAGCCGGAGAGAATAAATCGTCATCGCCCGCATCTCCCGGTGGAGATTGAGAAATTTCAAAAGTGAAATTCTCATAGCGCGGAGAAAAATCATCATCATTTGGATCGACCTCTTGCGTAAGAGCAACGTCGTCCTCAGACTCCATAGTAGTCGGTATGTCACATACCTCATCATCAAAGAATTTGTCGAGACCAAAATCACTAATCTCGCTCAATGAGTCACCATCCTTAGACGCATTAGGAATATCGAGAGTAGGAGTAGCAACTTCAGAAGATGGGTCGAGAGCGTAGACATCATCGTCGTCATCATCATCATAATAGACGGGACCATTCCAATTAGGAGTGACATAGTCGGCTAACTCTTCCTTGATAACCTCCACATCTTTAAGAAGCTCATGAAGCAACTTTTGTGGTTCATCTCCCCGAGTATGTTCACTTAAACCAATTCTATACCACGTTGTAATTAAACCTTTTGGTGTAGAAAAGAAGGGAAAACGACCAAAGTGGCTCAAAAAGGTGTTGGTGGATTGCAAGATTTCGTCACCATCAAGCAAAGGTTGCCTTTCCTGATGCAAGTCAGCTCGGATTTGAGCTAAACTTTCTAGAACATGGTTCAAAGAAGTGAGTTGTTGGTCAAGACTAATTTGCTGAGAGGGTTGATGATTGAGGGTGTGATGTGGGGGCTCAAAGTTATACACACTGGGATGATAGCACGGAATTTTCTCAAAGACCTTCGACGGATCACAAGAAGAAGCATCGTGAGGGCCCCCACAAATATAGCACCACGGGTATGGAGAAAAACCCGGTGAGTTTTGTGGATAGATATTTCCATTGTCATAATTGTAACCCGGTTCTTGCCCGTGACCATACGGGTATCGAACCGGACACGAAACATGCCAATGATAATCGCTTCCACAATAGATGCAAGGGGGAATAGGAGGTGGATTAGAAAAGGACGAATTAGTCGAGTTGCACAATGGACAAAATCCGTATTGTGTATTGTCGATATCGTTTCCGCACCGCTCACATGTACACCAATGATATGAGTCGTTCCCTTATAATCGTCTCCCACACCCGACGCAATGGACATAAGAATCCATAAAGAAAAATAGATAAGCAAGAAGAATATTTTTGGTGCAAAACTTTGAAAAAGAAATGCTTTTTATGATTTTTCAAATGTTTTAGGGATTTTTGAAAAATTTTGACACGAAAAATAACGTTCACGAGTGAACGAATCCCAAAAGCCAACGCGTCTCTCACAAAAAACCGTTAATCTTCACGAAAAGAGCCGGCAGCGGCGCCATTTGATACAAGACATTTTACTAGGTTGAAAGTTCGTTTCTCGGTATCTTCTCGAATTGATTTCCGGTTCAAAGTGTGACTCAGTCGTTCTTGGTAACGAAAAAATGAAGTTGGATATCTATTCTAATTGAAAAAAAGTAAATACGAAGCGAAATAAAAATAAACAAAGACAAATAATAAAGGAGCAATGCAAATAATAAAACGAAAAGTAAAGCAAAACAATAAATAAAAATAAAGCTAAAAGACGAAATTAATTAAATACTGAAAAATAAAATAGACAAATTTAAACTCGAACTAAAAGGAATGCAGGTAAATTAAAAGTGCGACCAAGGGAAAAGGCGGGAAAAATAAAACTTAAAACTAAATGTATAAAATCATAAAAACCTGAAAACACTCATTCGGAATAAATCCTTCATTCGGAATAAACAAGTTCATCCGGAATAAATCCCTCATTCGGAATAAAACAGCTTCATTCAGAATAAGTCAGTCATCCGGAATATTGGCTTCATCCGGAATATCTCCCCTCATTCGAAATAATTGCTCATCCGGAATAAAGGGTTCAGCCGGAATAATCACTCATGCGGAATAAATGCTTCGTCCGGAATATATTGCTTGATCCGGAATGTTGGTTCATCCGGAATATAACTGGCTCATTCGGAATATAGGACTCATCCGGAATAATTAAGCTAAAGCCTTCATTCGGAATAAAATCAAAGTAAAATGCTTCATCCGGAATATACTAGCTCATCCAGAATATAAGGCTTCATCCGGAATATACTAGCTCATCCGGAATGAAAGAAAGAAAATGATGGTTCGGAATAAAAGGTTTGATTCGGAATGATTACACTGATCCGGAATAAACAACTGATCCGGAATAAATTTAACAAAATCAACAAAACTAAACCAAATGCTTCATTCGGAAAGATTAAAACAAATGCTTCGTTCGGAATAAAGTAACTGATTCGGAATCTGGGCAAATGAAGGATACGAAGAACATGGAAAGAATAGCTAGCACGAATCTTAATCAAATCCAATCAAACTAAACCAAAGATTAAACCAAAATAACCACTAAACATCAACTAACAATAATCAATTAAAACAAATCAACAAAACTAACAAATATAACCAAATCAATCAATACCCACTTAATCTAATTAATAAAAACTCAATATCATAAGCATAAACATAAAGATTAAGATCAAACAAGAAAGGTAGATAAGAGATTAACAAGAAAAGTAAAGATTCAATAACAATAAAAGGAAACTTACTTGATTTTAAAGGAATTAAAGGTACAAGACAAGGTAATTAAAGGTGCAAGTAATTAAGGTGCAAGTAATTAAAAATGGAAGAGCATAGTTTGTCAAACTAGCCAACAAAACTAAACAAATGACTAATGAGGTCAATTTATAGGGGAGGAGGGGATTAGTGGAAGGAAGCTTCCTCCCCTATTTCTTCTTTCGTTAATTATCATTTAGTCCTCGTCTTTTAAGTTCTTCGACTTTAGACTTTTTCTCGGGATTAATAAATTCGTCTTGTAATTTCTTCAATAAATTAGAGTTGAGTTCTTCGGCTTTTAGTAAACTTCCGTCTTTTAACTTTTTCTTCGATAAATCATCAGAATTAGTCTTGGACTTCTGTTCTTTTTGCACTCTTGATTTCTTGACTTCGTCTTTTGTCTTTTTCTTCGATAAAAGCCCGTGAATGCCCGTGTTTTCTCCCCTTTTCACATTTTCGTCCTAAATCACAACAAAAACACAAACCACGCATATTTCCGACATTTATGACATAAAATACACGTTTTGGCCTGGTTATTATTGTAACTAAGTGGTAAAAAGGATGGGTGTTTACACACCTATCAGCCGTAAATGGGCAAAGTTTTGGCAGATTTCATCATTGAAAAACCAAAAGAAGGCGTTCAAGTGCTAGATCAAAAGGAAGAAGACCCAACCCCGTGGGTCTTGTTCACTGATGGGTCCTCTTGCACCGATGGATCAGGTGCGGGTTTTATACTTACCAACCCGAAGGAATGGAATTCACATACGCATTGCGTTTTGAGTTCACAACCATAAATAATGAGGCAGAGTATGAGGCGCTAATCGTAGGGCTAATAATCGCAACACGAATAGGTGTGCACAATCTCGAAGCTAACGTAGATTCTCGACTGGTAGCAAACCATATACTTGGCGATTACGAGGCGAAAGAAGATAACATGGTGCAATACTTACAAAAAGCCAAAGCATTGATTGAAGGATTCAATAAGTTTCGAATACGCCAAGTACCCAGGGGGAGAACAAGAAAGCAGATGACTTAGTAAAATAGCATCTACCAGCTTTGCACACCTATCAAAACAGGTCCTGGTGGAGATTCTCAAGGACAAATCAATAAAAGAGCAAGAGGTCACATCGATAGTAGAGGAAGAAGGCCCTACATGGATGACACCAATTGTGGATTATTTGACGAATGATTCACTCCCACATGACGAAACCGAGTCACGACGAATACAAAGACGTTCGAGGAAATTTCTGTTGGGAATAAATTTAGGCCAGAACACTTGAACGCTGACAGGAACAACTCAAGCGTTGACAAGAGCAAAGTGAGCGCTGATAGCATAAGCATTGACAAGTTAAAGTCAAGCGTTGACAGATTGAAGACAAGCACTGATGGAAGTTGTGAGCTACACGTATGTTATATTCTAGATTACTTCTAGTAAGGATAGAAACGACAATGTATTTTCTATGTTTATCTTTACCTAGAATAAATGATTCGTAGCTTATTGTACAAGACTTCTTGTTCTATAAAAGAAGATCTTTTAGGTTAATGTTTAATATCAGTTTTCATAGTATTCGTAAGTTAAACCTTTCATTGTAATCAACAAGATTATTCTAATACAAGTGAAAGTTTGTTTAACATCATTGTGTTTTAGATCAAGTGTTAATTCCGCATAACACTTTGTTACTTTATTCATAAGCAAAGGTTTCTCTACGTGTAGTACTTGATCTAATCTCGTATACACAAAGCTAATCGATCTAAGTTTGGGATCAACAAGTGGTATCAGAGCTTGTTGAGAAACTTTTGATCTTTAAGTAACCCAGAACCCTAAAACACCAAACCCTAAAAACCCTAAAATTCTCAAAACCCTAAAAACATCATGTCTGGCACAAATCAACCTCCTGCTTTGCTGCAAAACAACTTCTCAAACCCTAGTATCAAAATTCCCATGTTTGATGCCAGGAACTTTGAACTTTGGAAGTCCAATTTTGAGCAATACATAGCTATTCATGACTACACTCTTTGGGAAATTATCGAATATGGGAACACATTCGATAAAGCAGCAAAGATTACTGCTGCTATTGAGGCAAGGTCAGCTATTCCTAATTGTCCAGAAGCTGATAAAGTGGAAAAGCCTGATGATGGGAGAGCGGTAGCTGTTGAAGATATAGCCAAGAAGAGGGTGGACATGAAAATTTTGAACATCTTGAAACATGCCCTAGGTCATGAGAATCAGCATAAGTACAAACGTTTTGATTCTGCAAAAGAGCTTTGGGAAGCTCTTGAAGTAGCACATGGTGGCAATGCTGACACAAAAGAAGAAAAGAAGAAGCAACTCTTGCATGAGTATGCTGTCTTTAAAGCTCAACCTAATGAGAATCTCAGCAGTGTGAGAAGTAGACTTCTTGACATCACAAGTCAACTTTCCTTCATGGGAAAACAGATTGATGATCCTGAATTGAATGCTACTTTTCTCAAAAGCCTTGGTGATGTATGGAAGATTGAGACAAGATCTATTCTTGTCAATAACACCCACAAGACTTCCAGGTTTGATGACATCTTCAACAAGTTAAGGCTGTTGGAGAATGAATGGCAATTGGAGAGTGATAACAAATCTTCCAGCAGCAACATGGCCTTCTTTTCACAAAGTGAAGGCCAATTTGATTCCATGAACTTTTATGGACATTCAGCCTCTGGATCTCAAGGTGTCAGTGCTGGATGTCAATCTGTCAGCGCTGGATCATATCCTGTCAACGCTTTGTACTCAAGCGCTGACACACACAATCATGGCGCTGATAGAATTAAACCTGCTGGTTTTGATCTTGATACTGTGTGTGCCTTCATTGCTTCTTTGCCTAGTGATTCAAGGATCACTTATGAAGATCTTGAGCAGATAAGTGATGAACAATTAGAAGAGATGGATATAAAGTGGACTATGGCTCTTGTAAGTTTAAGAGCAAACAGGTTCAACAAAAGGTTCAAGAAGAAGATGACCTTTAATGCTAAGGATGTTGCTGGATTTGACAAGTCCAAGGTGGAGTGCTACAACTGTCATAGGATGGGGCACTTTATGAGGGAATGTAGATCTCCAAGGAGATCTGATGCTGGGAAGCCTTCTAGCCAAATGATTAAGAACCCAGATCCCAAGGCCATGGTTGCTGTTCAACAAATTGATGGCGTTGGGGAATGGGATTGGAGCTGGATGGCTAAAAATGAGGAAGAGGACAGAGCTTTGGTTGCTGAAGTTAAAGAAGAGCATGCTGAATATGCTCTCATGGCACACTCCTCCTCTTCATCAGATAATGAGGTATATGATGATGCTTTCTGTTCTAAGGGTTGTCGTTTAAATACTGAAAAATCAAAACAAGAGATAGTTAAGTTATTAGATGAAGCAAGTACTCTAAGGTGCAAATTATCTAACTATCAAATTGCTCTTACCCAAACAGAAAAGACAGTAACTGAGTATAAGAAAATGGAGTTTGATTTAAAGGATCAAATAAATATCTTAAAACATGAGTTACATCAGAGTAAGGATGTTCAAGATATAGTAAATAGGGTTAATCTTGATTTGATAGCTCAGTTAGAGGAGGCTAACAAAAACAAAGATAATGTGAGTCTTAAAATCCAGAGATTTGATAAGGCCACACAATCCCTAGGAGAGTGTGTTAGTAAACAAAGAGACTCTAAGGATATGAGTGGGATTGGGTTGAATAATTATACTGTTGTTCCACCACCAGCTGGGGATTTCTATGGTGTCCAATCAAAGGACTTATCTTGGACTGGCTTGCCAGAATTCCAAGAGGAGGAGTTTATTCCTCCACCTAGAGTGACTTCCCCAGTTGAGGAATATCAGCAAAAGCTGACTGACCTAGAAGAGTGGAAGAAAGCAAACCACACTTTGTTTGTTAAGGGAGGGTTATTGTGTGAAAGTCCAAATGAGCCCACACCAATCACGAGCCTTGATACTAAACCTATTAAGATCACACACCCTACCACTGGCAAAGCTGTTGACCTTGGCCCACAATCTGTTAGAAAACCTAGTGTTAAATATGCAGAGATGTATAGAAATTCTAGGTCACCAAAAAGCCAAGTTAGTAACCATGGAACAGGCTTCTTTGCTTCTAGACCTAAGACTATGTCTAGAAAAGCTTGTTACACATGTGGTAGCTTCTCACATTTGGCCTACAAATGTGTCAATGCTTCCAATGTCAACGCTGACAGGAACCATTTCAGCGCTGACAAAAGTCAACATAGGTCAAACACTGTCAGACCCAATACCTTTGTGAACAAAAGTTCACAAGTTGTTAGACCAGCCCCATTCTTTTCTAGAGGGTCTAACACACAAGGCCTAAGACCTTTTCAAAAGTCAAATACTTGGTCAAATAGGCAATGGGTTCCTGTAGCAAACCCTAGGTTCAACGCTGATAAGAGCAATCGGGGCGTTGACAGGAGTAATTTCAGCGCTGATAGAAACACTGCTAAACCTAGGTATTTGCAGCCACAGGGAAATAGGTCTAAAGCTTCTACTAGCTTAACATGGAGACCAAAACAAGACCAGAACCCTAATAATACTGGTATTTCTATGACATGCAACAGGTTTCATTATATTTCTAAGGCATTGTCAACACCAATTGGGGTTAACTGGGAATTTCATTCAAACAGGGATGAAAATGGGGTTGTTATGAGAACCAAGTCTGTTCTTGTTGAACAACCAAATGAATCCAAGTCTTCTAAGGCTTGGGTTCCCAAAGAAAACTAATGTGTTTTCTTTATGTGCAGGGCATTCAGAAGAAGATCAATGACTATGGATACTGGGATAGTGGATGCTCAAGGCACATGACAGGAAAGGAAGACTATCTGACCAATTTCTCTCCTATTCAAGATGGTGATAAGGTATACTTTGGAGGGGGCTACGGCACCATCACTGGAAAAGGAACCCTTGTCACCAACAATCTAAGGTTTGATAATGTCTTCTTGGTGAAAGACCTGGATTATAATTTGTTTAGTGTATCACAAGTGTGTGATAACAAAAATAAGGTTCTTTTCACAGATACTGAGTGCTTGGTGTTAAGCAAAGATTATAAGCTCCCTGATGAGAAATACATAGATTTTAGAACACCAAGGCATAAAGACATATATAATGTGAATCTTAATGGAATTAAGGTAAATAATAAAATGTCATGTCTGTATGCTAAAGCCTCAGTAGATGAAAGTAATCTTTGGCACAGGAGACTAGGGCACATAAACTTTAAGAATATTAATAGGCTTGTGAGGCTTGGTTTAGTTGATGGTTTGCCTGAAAAGGCTTTCCACAATGACCACTCTTGTGTTGCATGTCTTAAGGGCAAGCAGCACAAGGTCTCATTCAGGTCTAAACAGGTGCACTCTAGTTCTAAACCCCTTCACTTATTGCATATGGACCTCTTTGGTCCTACTAATATAGAGAGTTTGAAGGGTAAATCATATTGTTTTGTCATTACTGATGATTACTCAAGGTTCACATGGACTTTCTTTTTAGCCAAGAAAAGTGAAACTGCCCTAAGTCTGATTAATTTTATTACCCAGATTGAAAAGAAAAATGGTAATGAGGTGAAAATTATTAGAAGTGACAATGGGGGTGAGTTTAGAAATCAGTTATTAGATGATTTTTGTGCCAAGAAAGGGATTACTAGGCAGTTCAGCATAGCTAGAACTCCTCAGCAAAATGGAGTTGCTGAAAGGAAGAATAGGACCCTTATTGAAGCAGCCAGAACCATGTTGGCTGATGCCCACTTTCCTATAGCCTTTTGGGCTGAAGCTGTTAACACAGCTTGTTATGTTCAGAATAGGGCATTAGTCAACAAGATACATAATAAGACACCTTATGAATTACTTTGGGGAAGGAAGCCAAATATTGGTTTTCTGAAGCCTTTTGGGTGTCATGTAGTTGTGTTAGAAACTAGTGAGGCCCTAGGTAAATTTGATTCAAAAGGTGATGAAGGCTACTTCATGGGTTATTCAATGCAGAGTAAAGGATATAGGGTTTACATTAAAAAGGAAAAACGTATACTTGAAAAGGTACATGTTAGGTTTTTAGAAAGTAAACCTAGTGATCCTGAGAGTGGTCCAAATTGGTTGTTTGACTTAGAACCTTTGTCTAGAGCTTTAAATTATATGCCTGTTACTGATCCAGACATTGTGAAGGTAACTTCAAGTGTTTTGGAAAAGAGAATTGGTAATGTTTCAGGTATACAGGTTGCTAAGGAGGATGGACCACCAGCAGTTATATCATCTCCCACACAAGAATTTGTTACACTTCCTATATGGACAGATGAGTATTATGCTGCTGCTACTGCTGCAAGGAAAGATAATGGTGGTGTTCAGATACCACCAACTACAAACATGCATGATTCTTCAAGCGCTGACAAAGGGAAATCCAGCGCTGACACGACCACTTCAGACGCTGATGGCTCCAACGCTGACAACAACAGTTCAAACGTTGTTAGCCCTAACGCTGACAAGCAAGGTTCAGACTTTGGAGATACTTTTACACAGCTTTTCTCTTCTCATTTTGAACAAGGTGGACCTTCCAATGTTCATGAAGAGATCTCTGTTGATCAAGAAGAATCTGAAGAAGATATTGGCAACATGGAGCGTGAAATTGAGGACACCAGAGTTATTGAAGGAGGAGTTCTCACTTCCACAGCTAAAGATCACCCCACATCTCAAATCATAGGTGATGTTATGGCTCCAGTACAGACAAGAAGATCCCATCAAGGTCTTGGTGGATTTATTGCCAATATCCACAAGAAGGTTGATACCCCTCTTGTACAAGCATGTTTGTTTGCCTGTTTTCTGTCACAGGAAGAACCCAAGAAAATTTTTGATGCTCTCAAAGAACCAAGTTGGGTGGAAGCAATGCAGGATGAGCTTCACCAATTTGCTATCCAGGATGTTTGGGAGCTGGTTGATTGTCCTAGGTATGTGAGACCAATTGGGACAAGATGGGTTCTAAGGAACAAGAAAGATGAAAGAGGCATTGTGGTCAGAAACAAGGCACGTTTGGTAGCTCAGGGTTATACACAAGAGGAAGGCATAGATTATGAAGAAGTCTTTGCTCCAGTTGCAAGAATTGAAGCTATCAGAATTTTCTTAGCTTATGCTTCTTGCATGAATTTTACTGTTTATCAGATGGATGTGAAGAGTGCTTTCCTCTATGGCACAATTGTTGAGGAGGTTTATGTAATGCAGCCTCCTGGTTTTGAAGATCCTGAGAATCCAGACAAGGTTTATAGAGTAAAGAAGGCAATGTATGGCCTTCATCAAGCCCCAAGAGCATGGTATGGTACATTGTCCACCTACTTGGTGGAAAATGGTTTCAAGAGGGGCACCATAGACCAGACACTGTTTACAAAGAAGAAAGGAAAACATGTGTTACTTGTGCAAGTCTATGTTGATGACATCATTTTTGGCTCTACTGATCCAAAAATGAGTGAGGAATTTTCCAAGCTCATGACAGATAAATTCAAGATGAGTGCAATGGGTGAGATGAACTTCTTTCTAGGTTTACAAGTTCAGCAGAAAGAAGATGGTATCTTCATCTCCCAGGACAAGTATGTAGCTGAAATCTTGAAGAAATATGGTTTTTCTCCACATGAGAAGGAGGCTTCTACTCCTATGGACAGACAACACCCCTGGGGAAAACTTGGAGCTGGAAAGGATGTGGATGTTAGGCACTATAGATCAATGATTGGTTCATTGATGTATCTTACAGCCTCAAGACCTGACATCATGTTTGCTGTGTGTGCATGTGCACGCCATCAAGTGACTCCCAAAGAATGTCACCTTTTTGCTGTGAAGAGGATTTTTAGGTACCTAAGATGTTATCCAGATCTTGGGTTATGGTACCCAAAAGATTCTCCCTTGGACCTTATTGCATATTCAGACAGTGATTATGGTGGTGACAAGTTTGATAGGAAATCCACAACTGGTGGATGCCAATTTCTTGGGAGCAGATTAATATCTTGGCAATGCAAGAAACAAACAGTGGTGGCCAACTCTACAACTGAAGCAGAATATGTTGCAGCAGCTGCTTGTTGTGGACAAGTCTTATGGATTCAGAACCAGCTGTTGGATTATGGGTATAATTTTATGCATACCAAGATTTTTGTAGACAATAACAGTACTTTATGCATTATTAAAAATCCTGTACATCATTCTAAAACCAAACACATAGAAATTAGACATCATTTTATAAGAGATTGCTTTGAGAAAGGTTTAATACAACCAGATAGGGTAGATACTGAAGATAATGTAGCAGATTTATTAACTAAACCTTTTGATGCTGGAAGATTTCAATATTTGGTAACAAATATTGGAATGGTTAATCTCACTTAATATGTGTTTTGGAACATTTTTGTAAAAGTATGTACAGGATAATGCATTGTTATTGGTCTTTGTGATAATTTGGATTTTCCACATTCTTTTTCTAACACTGACAAAGGTAAATACAACGCTGTCAAGTGTTATTTTGCCGTTGTTGGAGATATTATGGTCTAACGCTGACAAGAGTTCCTTCAACGCTGATAAGTGTTGTCGGGACGCTGTTAGCAACAAATGTTAGTTTTGTGGTTTTCATCTAAATGTGCAGGTAATGGTAGCTTTATGCCATTAGATACAGAGTTGCTTATGGATCTTTGAAGAGTTATTTGGACATGTTTTGTTTATGGATGATGGTTGGAATATTTATATTCCTATCTTGACGTAAATTTTTGATGTTCATATATATATTTTGAGAACTCATGTATCATAGTTTAAGGGGAGGTTTAAGGAACCTTTAGGACTCTTGGGTATTCTTAGAATACTCTCATCACAATTCTAGATTGTGTCCACTGGTGAGTATGGGTTAGTTTTACTAAACCATGAGGCACTGTAGCATGCATAGTATATCAACTTTGCATGCTGCCAAGACATTTTTGACTTAGAATTGGTTATGGTCTAATGGGAGGCTTGGGAATCCTTTTGATATGGGTTTTACCTGGGAGTAACAAGGATTTTATGAGGTAACTTGGTTGTTAAGAATTTTGGTTAGCAAGGGACACTAGAGGACTGTTATGTCTATCTTGCTTATGCAAGTGTGCATAACTGGACAGTGCTTGCCGCCCTATGATAATTATCAGCTTTTGGTTATCTTCTCTAGGATAAATTACTTGTTAAGGTCATTGTTTACTTTTTAAAACAATTTTATTTTTGGACGCTAACAAGATTTTTCCAAGCGTTGTTGTGACCAAAATGGACGCTGACATGGCTTTAGGCGAACGTTGACAGGATTATAGCCGTTGGGCGTTGATGGGTTATATTTGACCGTTGACAAACAATGGGACCTACCCAGTTGTAACTTTTTGACATATTTTCAAGCCGTAATTTTAGGAGTTGTTACTTTCATTTAATGCATGAGATAACTTATAAACTTTTTCAATATTTTCATGATTGATTTTTGAAAATCTTTGCCTATTTTTGGGCCAATCACGTGCATTCATCCACTCCTATAAATTTGGCTCCTATTTTAAACAGGGTATCTATAATTCTTGTCTAACAATTTTTTCTTATCAACCTTCATCTTTTATCCATCAAATTAACAGCTTTCATCAATGGCACCAAGATTTAACTCAGCAGAATTGGATTTGGGGTTCAAGTCTCAACACAACATGATTGCATATCTTGTTGCTGATAATACTTTGTTCCCTGAATACACACAGATGGTGGAGTATTTGAATGCATCCCCATTAAGGTATGCTCTTTCTCATGCCCCACTCATTCCAGTCACACACATTAAACAGTTTTGGAACACTGTCAGTTCCTCAACAGTTAATGGAGTGACAACATTGAATTCTATTGTACATGGGAGACCTTGGGTGGTTACTGAGGCCTTGGTACGCCAGGCCTTGCATCTTAATGATGCTGATGGTATAACCATGCTTCCCATATCTGAAATAAAACAAGGGCTAAGGGCTTTGGGATACCCTATTCCTGATGAAGGTACTCTTAATAAGTACCATAAGCAGGAATTTCCCCCAGCCTGGAAGTACCTAATTCACATTCTCCTTCAGTGTTTGAGTCCCAAATGTACTGCACATAATGAGATCAATAGATCTATTGCATCTGCTATTGTGTGTATTGCAACAGGGCAAAATTATAATTGGTCTAAAATGATTTTTGAAGGAATGTGTAAAAACAAGGGGACAAAAATGACTTTAGCTTATCCCCGTTTTCTGCAAATGGTTTTTGATGCTCAAAGATATTGTTTAAGGGATCACAATGACTTTTATAAGATCCCTGAACAAAAGAAGGCTATTTTTACCAAGATGAATTCACCACCTCATAGAGACCTACCATTAACCCCAGCCATGCTTGCTGTTATTGCAGCAGCACAACCCCAACCAGACCCCCAACCTCATATTGACCCTCAACCACAACTTGAGCCTATCCCTGAACCTTTACCCTCACCTGACCAAATGCAAATAGACCAAAATCCCTTTGACGCTGACACATCTAATGTGGGCGTTGATATGCCTATTTCCAACGTTGACACCCAACCATCACAATCCCAAACACCCCTTAACCAACCCACATCTACACCATCTTCTACACCATCTTCCACACCACCAGAATATAGGTTGATTAAACGCCAAAGGACTGCTGGAGTGTTCTCCTCTGGTGGTCCTAGCCATGAAGCAGAGAGAACCACCACCACAAGTGTGGCTGGTGACCTGGATGAGGCTGGGACTATTGGTTCTGGCTTAGAAGCTGGCCAAGACAGTCCCACTATAATTAAGTCCTCATCCATGCCCAATGAACCTAACTTGGGAGGTCAAATTCCCATTTTGGAAGAGGGCAGACTGGAACCAATGACGCTTTTAGAATTGACGGCTGTCTGCATTAGCTTGCAAAAGCAAAATGCAGACTTGGTACAAATTGTCAGTAACCAAGGCCTTGAACTCAAAGAATTGAGGGAGAGGATTGTTGTTTTGGAGAGTGCTCATTCCAGGGGAGGTATGGAGGAGTCTTCCAAAGGGGAGGAAGCAAGAAATCTGAGTGATAAGAGCAGTCAAGATGGTCAATCATTGGATATTGCTGAAGCTCTTACTAGTTTGAAGGAACAAAAAGGTTTTGATACGTCCTTAATCTCTCCAACAAATTTAAATTTATCATTTACAGATATGCTGAGAGAGGTTACACAAGGCGCTGAGGGAAAATATTTAAGCGTTGATAAGACAAGTTTGGACGCTGACAGAAGTATTTTGGGCGCTGATAGAGGAAATTTGGGCGTTGACAGATCTGCATATGGAGGTGATGTATTCCAGTCATCATCTATCATCAAAGATGTTCCTACTCAGGTATTATCATCTACCTTACCAACAATTGAACCAACAGATAAGGGTAAGGGTAAGTTGGTAGAAGAAAATGTTCCAAAGAATGCAGCTCAGGTTGAATTTGATAGAAGGTTGGCTGAGCAAATGATGGAACAAGGTGAGAAGGAAAAGTCACCATTTGTTGTGACTTCTGAGGAAGAAAGTGATGGAGGCAGCTCAGATTCAAGTGTGATGATTGTTGAACCAGAAAGACTTGAGTATGGTGATGAGCTTGCTAAGGAAAGGCTGAGAGATTTGAAGTTGCAAATTGATTTTGATATGCCAGAGGTAGTTCAGATGTACAATTCTTGGGAAGAAAGCTGCATGGATAATCCAGACTTGACCATTTCTGATCAGATATGGGGTTTGGAAATTCTTCTTAGAGTTCAGCAGGATTGTAAGGTAATGTTGAAGTATAGGGCAAGCAACATTCTCTCTGAATTGAAAAGGGATAGAAGGAAGCTCTATTTTATGTTGCTCAAATGTCATGGAGTTGGATGGACACATCAGAAGCTGAAAGCTTTGACATTTGATGAGTTGGAACATAGGGCTTATCCTATTTGGGTGAAAGTGCAGGAAGAGAACACTTTCAGACTTCTTTCAGATGAAAGAAAGGAACAACTTGCAGAAGAGATGGCAATCAAGAAAGCTATGATAGTCCCTAGACCAGTGAAGAAGGGATTTGTTCTTGAGTTTCCAAAAGATATGTCTCAACTGTATCCAAGTGAAGCAATCATTAGAAAGAGCCTCAAGCTCTCCCCATTAGAAGCTTCAGATATGGTTCATGTGTTACCACTAGATTCCAGGAATCCAATTGTAAGTTATGAGGAAGATGAATGTGGATTCTGGAAAATTGGAAGATTTGGAAAGGAGGTACACACTTTTACCACTCTCATATCTTTATTTGCAAGTTGTGACAGAGAAGACTTGGTAGACCTTTGGAGGTTGCTAGAGACCAAGTATGAGGCTGAAGCACCAACTTCAGCCAATGGAATAAAACTTTGGACCACATTCAAAAGAATGTGTGGGACAAATGAAGAAGATCCTGAAATATGGAAGGATCTTGAAGATGACCTCAGTGGTCTTCAATGGAGGTTATATTCAGCTGCAGGTGTATACCATTTGAGTTCTACAAAGTTTGCTGAGTATTTACTTGTAGATGCTCAGTATTTCATATCCAAGGCTGTTTTGGAGAAGATGAAGGACACCCAGTTGGAGATAGATTACACAAGTGACGTGGCAAAGAATTTGATCAGATTTATTTATTACCAATATGATAAGGTTTGTCAGACTCCTCCAAGTTCTTAATGTTTATTCAGAAACTTGATCATAAGAGTGGATATCAAGTTTAGGGGAGGATTGTTGGGAATAAATTTAGGCCAGAACACTTGAACGCTGACAGGAACAACTCAAGCGTTGACAAGAGCAAAGTGAGCGCTGATAGCATAAGCATTGACAAGTTAAAGTCAAGCGTTGACAGATTGAAGACAAGCACTGATGGAAGTTGTGAGCTACACGTATGTTATATTCTAGATTACTTCTAGTAAGGATAGAAACGACAATGTATTTTCTATGTTTATCTTTACCTAGAATAAATGATTCGTAGCTTATTGTACAAGACTTCTTGTTCTATAAAAGAAGATCTTTTAGGTTAATGTTTAATATCAGTTTTCATAGTATTCGTAAGTTAAACCTTTCATTGTAATCAACAAGATTATTCTAATACAAGTGAAAGTTTGTTTAACATCATTGTGTTTTAGATCAAGTGTTAATTCCGCATAACACTTTGTTACTTTATTCATAAGCAAAGGTTTCTCTACGTGTAGTACTTGATCTAATCTCGTATACACAAAGCTAATCGATCTAAGTTTGGGATCAACAATTTCAAGTCTGAGATGGGGTTCTTTACAAATGATCATTCCTCTAGCCATGGCTAATATGCGTAGGGTTGCGCCAGGCGGAGTAGATCATTAGCGAGATACAAGAGGGGTCATGCGACATGCACGCACGACCAAGGTCCGTGGTAGCAACGGCGTTGCGCAGCGGGTACTACTGGCCAACCATTCATACAGACGCGCGAACGCTCATTAATAAATGCAATGACTGTCAGGTGCACAGGCCAATACCTCGGGAACCCCAAGAGGAGCTTACGCTGATCACTTCCCCTTGGACATTCTTCAAATGGGGAATAGATATCGCGGGACCTTTTCCCGTCGCCGAAGGTGGGATTAAGTTCCTCATAGTCGCGATGGATTACTTCACGAGATGGATTGAAGCTAAGGAAGTCGCAACAATCACGGGGAACCAGGTGAAGAGGTTCGTATGGGACAATATAGTATGTCGTTTTGGACTACCCGGTGAAATAGTTTCTGATAATGGAAAACAATTCGCGGAGAACCCATTCAAGGACTGGTGTGCAAAAAATGGAATACACCAACGGTTCACATCGGTAGCCCATCCACAAACGAATGGACTTGTGGAAAGAGCAAACAGGAGTCTGGGAGACGGCATAAAAGCACGATTAGGGGAGCACAACAAGAAATGGGTCGATGAGTTGTCGCATGTTTTGTGGGCGCATCGGACGATGATCAAGACAGATACGGGTGATACCCCTTTCGCTCTAACATATGGGACAAAGGCAGTCATCCAAGCTGAGATTGGATTGCAAACACTCCACACAGCGGAGGTAGACATGGTCACTAACAACGAGGAGCTGCGATTGAACTTAGACATAATCGAGGATTGGAGAGACTTGACAGCAATCCACGAAGCTAAATCAAAAGCAAAAATGAAAGGCTACTATGATGCTAGGGTGCGCAAGACCTCCTTTAGGCCAGGTGACTTTGTGTATCGCTCAAACGCGACCATCCGCGCTGAGAATACATGAAAACTTGGGCCTAAGTGGGAGGGACCTTGTATAGTGACAAATGCACTGGGGAATGGCTCGTATCGGCTACGTGACATGGATGGCTGCGACCTACAAAGGCCTTGGAACATATGCCATCTAAAGAAGTGCTACCTTTAGCGGCGGACTTCTTGAATAACTGTATTGTTTTTTCTTTCATTTCATGTGTTAAATCTTACAAGTATTAATAAAACTATCGTGGTACCTAGCTAGTTCCACCGTGCATTATGAAAACATTTCTTTTTGTCATACATAATTTCTTTTTAATGTATTATATATTTCCTACTGGCGCATGCGTGCACAACGTTTCCAGGCGAAATAAGAGGAATGAGCCTACCCTACTAATTAGACTCGTCGAGTAAGTGGGATGCAACCCCATCAACCATGGATCACGTATCCTTGTTAGGCCCCTTACTATTTATGACGTAGTAGCAAGTTATGCAGCCAGTAAACTCTAAGACTGTTAAGACAAAATCGTGCGCACCTAACAATTGGTCAGCCTCACCTGGTCGTCCTTATGGTAGTAGAAGTATACCGCACGTAATGAGCTTCTCAAACCCATATGGACCATGTATGAGTTTACATTAACTCATTGTGAGAAATTGTGTTATCAACATTAAACACACTTATCATATTTATTACAAACGAAAGCAAACATTTGAGCATAACAAAATAAGCAACATATTTACAAGTCAGTAGAGTGGTTGGTGAGCAAATGGGTCTCGGATGATGACCTCTTCAATTTTAACAATGATGGGCAGTAAGCAGTGGCGCGATGGTCCCTCAAGCTATTCTCCATTCGGTCCAGCATGCGAGAGTCCCTCTCTAACAGTGGTAATGGCAACACAGGAATGGAGGGTGCAAGGTGGGCCACGCCAACAGATGGTGCAGCCTCTATGTTCAGAAGTGCCCTCTTGGCAGCAGTGCGGCTCTCATGGGCTGCAAGCACCTCGGACAGTGGAACTTCCTTCTCAATTCTGAATGGATCAAGTGCGTCCATGGGATGCACAAATATGGGTATTGTCAGCTGTTCCATGGACGGTTTCAGGTGGAAGTCCGACAATGATTCTGCGCCCTCTGCCTTGTGGCGCGCCAGTATAGGCCCTCCATCACAATTTCCAGGGGTACCTCATGGTCCTTATCTTCAAAACCAAAGGATGACAGTGGGCAAGCTTTCATATCTTGCAATGATGTTGTAAGTTTAGAATCGGCCTTCGGATCATAAAAGGACACCTCTGCTAGTTCTTTGTTCAGTAACTTTGCCTTGTGTGCTGTAACCAAACCCCTGGAAGTACCTTTGTTAACCACGGCTATGGCATACTTGGAGAAAGAAGTTCGCAAGTTGGGGTCTTCTAGAGCACCCATCACGGCTAAGCGCAAGCCATGGCGCACTAGCCACCGCTTCTCGGCTACTTCTTTCATCAGGCGGGGATACAAGTCTTCATCCAACTCTATGCTCAGCCTCTTTAATTGACAGATGAGGTCTCTTACATCCTCCTTCACCCTGGCGCCCAGCGCGTCAACATCAGCCACAAACTTATTTTTTCCCTCTTCAAAGGCCCCCCATAGCAACCTGGTTGGAGGCCTTTAGCTGATTGAGTTGGGCACGTTCTTCGTCGAGAGCGGAGGATAGCTTGTTCCTCTCTTATGTCAAAGAATGGAGAAGGGCTGCATACTTTCTTCCTCTCTCAATCTCTTGGTCGATTGTTTCTTGCATATCCCCCAGCGCGATGGATTTCTCTTCAGTGACCTGCCTCAGTCTTTCCTCTGTAGTGCGGACTTTGGCAGACAACTCTAGGTATCTCATCTTAAGATGTGACGTCAATGTCAAATGCTGGGCTGCTAGATAGTTGTCCTCATCGGCCAGGACGACATCGCTCATTTCTTGAAGAATTTCCGCTCGGTCAGGGGGCACAATGTTATCCAGAAAACTTGAGCAGTCAAACGCGCTTGTTAGATCAGAAGATGCAGGCAGTTCCCAGTTGGGAGCAAAGACAGGGTCTTGGAGAAATGCACTTCCCTCTGCTGATGAAGTCTCCTTGTGGGGGGAAGGCGTGTTCTCTGGATCGTCACTGATACATAAAATTGGCCGTGAGGTGGATGTAAATAAAAAAACAAAAACATAAGAACAAGAACTACCATGTGTGGGAGAGAAGTTACCAAAGGTTGATGGTGACTAGCGGTGTGCGAGGGGGAGGTTCTCCTCGAACTCTTCTTCGGTTGTGCGCACCTCTGTCTAGGAGGGACCGGCCCCTGTGCGCGCAGCTTTGCGTGAAGACGATGGGGGGCTCCTTTGTATTTTCCCCAAGGTAAAAGTGTCATCTTCGTTAAATTCTTCTGCGCCTTTCTTAGCATCCTCGGTAAGATTATCTGAAGACAGCAAGGAGCTGAGGAAGAGCGGTGGTGGCTATTGTACTACTGGTGGCTGTTGTGCTAGTGATGGCTGTTGTGGCGGTTGTGCTGATGGTGAGGGTGGCGGCTGATCCGCGCATGTATCATCATTTTCTTGGGCGACAGATGCCTCTCTGACTTCCAGGTCCATTGTGTTCTTTTGGGTACGGTCTTGGAGGGACTCTTCATTTTCCCTCTCAGGACGAGAGTATACCATCAAATCTTCCGGGAACGCACCATCAACGAGATCAAGAACATCCATAACTGCGCAGAGAGCAAAAAGACAAACAAAAAGATAAAATTTAGTTTCTGGGCACAAGAAGGTACTTACAAAATGATACGGTGGATGGGGGAAAGAACCACTAACACTGGCCATCCTTGGTGTATAAGACGGGTATCCTGTGCGCGCCACAGATCGCTGCGTGACTTAGTCTAAGGATGACTAGCACACTTTCTAGATACGGTTGTATAGGATACAATTGTTGTTTAAGGTCTCCGCGCCCTCGGAGTTATATGAGTTGCGGCCAAGTAAGGGGTCCTTTCCCACCATCCCATGGGTCAAAAAAGGGAAGTGAAAAGGGAAGGCGACGTCGTCAAGCCAGAAGAATCTGTCATTCCAGTCCCTTGGGAAGTCTACTTTTTTGTCATAACATTGCATCCCGCCTTTTTCGCTTAGCGAAGGATACCCAGCCATTGGCTAATTTCTGTTGGTAGAATATGCGGAAAAAGGTCTACGGTGGGCTCTATGTCTAGGGTGCGGCAGTTTATTCGAAATTCAAAATTTTAGCCGCCCCTATACAATGCAATTGAGAGACGTGGGTCTCATAATGCATCAACACACTAAGAAGGAAGCGTGACATAGGTATACGCTGGTTTGCGTAGTCGAAGAACCAGGTGTACACCCCTATCTTTCCTGCTGGGGCCTAGCTTATATTATGTCGGGGGTTAGGAACTTCTAGGTGCAGGTAATTAGGTATGTAGAACTCAGTGGTGAATTCGTCTAGCTCCTCTATGGTCAAGGTTGACGTAATGTCGGATAACGGTTTCACTATGGTGTTATATATGTAATGAGGTGGTCGCGCGGATTACCTTAGCAGGGATCTGGTGATAATGGTGTGTGTTGGAGGCGTTAATAGAGGTTTGAGAGTTTTGTTGTTGTTAAACAGTCAAAAGGAGGCGTCAGGGGTATATATATACCTACTAATTTACTGTTCATGGTTAGATATGTGCCACGTGTTTCCCACTTGCTAGATCCAATTGTAGAAGTTGAAGGGGTAACTATGACATGGCAAGCGCTTTTCCCAAGTACCGAGGAGGTTAGGTAAAAGGGGGATGAATGTCTTCTTGGCGGGAATGTTTGAAATCTTTGTTAATATCTGGACTATGCGAGTGTTCTAGTTAATTTATAGTCTAGTAGCCGCGGTTGGAACCTGCGACAACTAGACTGGGGGGACATGATGACGTATAGTCCCTAGTCGGACTGGATAGTCCGACTCACGGGTACAATCCGCATCCATCAGAAATGGATTGAATGCTTGTGCGATGTGCGCGCGCAACCCAGGAGGCTCGGTAAGCCGCTGTCACACATACAGCTAATTACTTAGCCAGGTCCTTGTCGCAGCACGACAGGGTCAGACAAGAATATAATCTATTATATAGATATATTCGCCTACATGGAAGAGATATACACTTGCCTTGGTTATGCAATAAGGATCAAACTACTTTAGGTCATTATCTCTTCCTTTGGCCGCAAGAGTAGGAGAGCCCAGCCAGGACTCTCTCGGGTATAAAAGGAACCCCATAGGTTCCACAAAGGTACAATACACATAATACCCTAAACATTACATACTCAAATCGATTACTTACTCTCACGCCGGAGTCTAATCGTGAGTCACAAACCCACGGTAAGCCTAACGGTGTCTGTTTAGTGCGCAGGGTCCTCAAAGCAAGTTTCACTTTGTGCAAGAGCCGGAGTCCACAAGGCCCCAAATTAAGCCTAATTCGGGTCAAGCTCGGTCTATCCAAATTTTGTATCAACAACTTGGTTTTAGCACAAAAAGACTAATAAGGCAGTTGGTTTACCAACTTGCACATAAGCAATCCAATGCTCAAAATCACACAACAAGCAGCCAAATGATAAGTATCAAGCAATGGTATCCTAGGGCATGAACTAGAGTTCAAGTTGCACACAAAAACAGATAGGTAATTTTGCTGATACAAATGACCACCAGAGAGAACTTCCATAAGCTATAACTTCCTGAATAAGCTACCAAATAGCATGACCAAATATTGCACAGATGCACACTCACATATGCTACTTGCAAACAAAATTTTAGACTCCAATTCGAAGTAATAAGGATTTCATGCTTTCTGATATGTTTGACCAAATCCAAAACACCAAAACTTAATTTTCTTCAAACTTGTGCAAAACTTATCTAGGCTTTATGAAACTTAACCAATGACCAACACTTGCTTAAAAAAACTTGTTAAATGATTTCCAAACCTAAGAACCAAGGGCACAAGGCCTTTTGACCCCCAAATTTCCAAACAGTCCTTTATAGCACTTTTTCAAACAAACTTTTTTATTTCTGTGAATAACTTATGCTTTTTATGATTCAATTATTTCAACTAGGTGACAATAAACAGATGTTAACCAAAAACTAAATAACACAAACACAAAATCATAAAATCACATAGCATCCAACACTTAGCCAATTTTGGACAGATTTTTTATAAAAGAGAAAAGGAAGATGATGTGTACCTCTCCCTCTTTACTTCCAAGAGGGAATCAACTATGTTCCCTAGACTTTGTTCAACAACTAGAACAAAGCTAGGGGACCTTGAATAGAAGATGAACAACCTTGTTGATGATTCAATGTACAAACAAGGTTTTATCACAAATCTCCAACACATATCAAACAAACAGCCTATCCAAGACCAAAAACCCTCAACAAGCTTGGTATAAGCAAGCTTATGATGGCTTGTGACTTATGGTAGGGGTTAGTAACAAGTATGATAAACAATTTCCAAAATAGTGGGATTCTTCAATAACAGTGGGATTCATAGCTTAACCAAAAGGTTTTAGGACTTGAAATCTAGACTCACACCAACAAGGATGGATCCTTTGAGATGTTGAGACAGATCCAAACCACAAAAGCACAAGTAACAATGATTGAAATCAGATTTGAAACTTAAAACAGTGAAACCTCAAAAACTTTCCAAAAACTTTGAAAACTAAGTGAAGCTCAAACGTGGCCAACACAAACCACAAAAACAACTTAACAATGATTATGGAACTCAGATTCTAGCAATACTATACCAAATTCAAATAATGAAAAAGGAATTACAAATGCATAAGCATAACACCAAACTTTTCATTTAAATTGAAAGGAATTACAAAGTTTTAAACTAGAAACTGGAACAAAAGCCTCATCCACACCTTAGAGGTTCTTTTTATACTACAAATGAGAAGATACTAGAAGGAGAATACATGTGAAACCCTAGCTATGAAATTCCTACTCTGCCCTTGATTTCTAGAAGCATTTGGTGTTTGTTGAAAGGTCCAAAACGATATCATATAAACATTTTGTGCGTAGGGACCAAGTTTTAGTTGTGGCCGTTGGATTGAGCACATGAAGTTTGCTTGGAGGCTAAGGCGAGGTGTCATTGGTTGAAAGGACGATCATGTAGGGCCCTTGGTGATTTGATGTTAAGTTTAAGTGTGTGAAGGTGAACTTGGGAAGGTGAATTAGGAGTGGGTATGGTTAATTTCATTTTCCCCTTTGGTTAAAGTAAATTCATAACTGGGTATAAGACGGTGAACAATGCCACGTTTGATCCGATTTTAGGGGAGTAATACATGTTTAGCGCGAGTTTAGTGTTTGAATGTTTGGTGTTGTCAAAAGTAGCCCCTAGTCTTTGGAAGAAAGTGTATATGAAGTTTATTCAGCAACAAAAATGATTTCCTTTGTTATGAAAGTTATGTTTTTCACACTTTGGCCACAATAACTTTTCAAAAGGGATTTTCGGGCTCTAATAACTTTGCTATAATTACAGCATTAGTCCTTTTATACTTTTAATCATGGAATAAGGACTAGGTATGTAATATTCTGGAACTTCAAGGGTCTTTCTTGGAAATTTGACATACTTTAGGGACCAAACTTGTAATTATGAGATTTACAAGGGTATAAAGTATCATTTCTTCAAATTTGAAGGACCTTTCTTGTACATCTTCAATTCTTCAAGGACTTTTCTTTGGAAATTCATAAGTTGAGCCCGGTTCATTGTGCGGCTTCGTTTCTCGTGTTTGTTTGTGCTTCTTTCTTGTGATCTTTTGTCTTTTTCACGATATCCATACCTAAAACACACAAACAACAAACACAGGTGTATTTCATGGTATTTTATGACATTTATTAACATTTAAAGCCCGTTTTTGATGATGAAACCATGTATAATTGCAGTCTCATCAGTGAGTTTTCTGCTTTTTAAGAGGTATTTAGCCAAGTAAAACAATGAACTATTTATAGTGAGTGTCCATGCAGAGGAGTGTTGCCGGTGCACTAAGCAACACAGTCGGTGCACTTATCCAAGTGCATCAGCGGCCTATTCTAGCGTACCGGCTAGACTAGATGTTGTCCCAAATAATATGATGATGGATTAAGATATGAGATGGAAAAGATATGAGTTTTAGAGAGAGAAAGTAGTTAAAGAAAGTAGAGAGAAGGAGAGGATTAACTTGTAGAATATTATATTAAGAAAGATTAGTTGCAAATGATCATCCCACCCTCCTAACATGCTAGGAGGATAGTATATATAGTCCACCCACATGCGGGCTTTAACGGACTATATATTGGGCCGGACTTGACTTTTGGACTTTAATTAGTTTAAATCCAATCCCGTAAACTACGACTAATTAACTACCTATTACAACGTTCTAATAAATATTACAATAGACACCTATGACCGAACATTCTTGTTTGACTCAGTATTTTGAGGCTAACAATCTCCCCCAATGTGAGGTCATTCCTCTTCGATATTTGGATTCCAGTGGAGATTTATGAATTTCGTCATAAGTGAGTCTTGAACGTGTAATAGTAGTTTTGTTCCTTCATGTTGTGATCTTTGAGCCTTTATCATTGTCTTTCGACTTTGTCTTTTATCTTGAGATCTTCAAAACATTCTTGACTCGTCTTTGCCATCTTGCGATCTTGTGTCTTTATCCACATGCTCACACTATTGATTCTTGAATGAGTCTTTGGGCATGAATATGTGGTTTTAAATCTTTGACTTTGCTGAGTACATCGTGACGCCACCTTCTCGAGACAAAACATGGACACGGACTGAATGGCTTTGACATTCATCCTAAATCGGTAGCGTTTTTCCTCCGGTCGGTGAAGATCGTTATACGATATTAAATACCGTACCTGTGATTAGGTAGATTCAGTTAAGAATCTCCTTGACAGGGTTTCGCGGCTGTACTAGCCGTTCTCTTTATTCGACCGTCTCAAAGCAAGACTGCGAACATAAAGAGTGAATCAATTGGATAAATATCCGCTTGATTAAAGTCGTCAATTCAAATTCCTGGAACATGTTTGATTCGTTAAGAATCTAACCATTGTTGCTTTCCAGTTGAAACAAGTTTGATTCATAAGAATCTGACAAGTCACCTACCGTAGCGCTGTTTGATGTTGACGCTAGAAGGATTTCCATTCGTCACTGTGAATATTAATGAATATCACTCTAAATGTTCTGGTAAGACCATAAAGATATTGTGTAGAAACCTGAATAGAGTTTGAATCAATTCAGAATCAAACCACTGTTGCTTTTCAGTTTTACATATGTTCAATTCATAAAGAATATTGCATATGACCTACCGCAGTGCTGTTTGTCGTTAACACTGGAAGGATTTCCACTCATCATTGTGAATACTAAGTAGTACCACTCTAAGTGTTCTAGCAATACCACAAGGATATAGCGTAGGACTCTTTTGATCTTCATCCGTGTGTCCTAATGAGATTTGATTGATCTCTTGGCTCTAGACTCTATTTGTGCACTTTTAGTTGTCGGAGGCTGGAGCAGATGCCACCTGTTCAATATCAACTATCTCGGAGTGAGAAAGTCAATAGAAGTCATGTTGATCTCCGTGACAATAAAACAAACTTCTTTTGAGAGAAGCCTGAGTAGCTAGGAAAGGGTTGTGCTTCACATCACTGGGTCCATGATGAGTTTGTCTTCATGATGATTGACCCAGTTTCTGCCTAATTTGTATGGAGGGCTTCTTTCTTTAGACCCTTTATCCTTACATTTCTTTTTCATTCTTCAACCCCTTCAATGCTTACCAAGAAATCATTACTATTACCTTGTTGTGATCGTTCTGGTGCAAGCATTAGTACTTAGTCGGCATTCTGCTACGTTCACATTCTACTCCATCTTTCCTAAGGACTTCTAATAATCTATTGGATTTTACTTGGGAAGATCCCTCCGGTTCTGGTTAGATCATAGGACTTAAACCTAACCACCCTTTTGACACCAATAATGTCGTGAATTAAAGATGTTGTGGGTTTTTGATCATAACCATGAGTGCTTGAGTCTTTTAGATCACATTTTAATCACATTTTCTCCCCCTATCTCTAATATATAAAATCTTTTGATATTAGAGATACCAAATTTGATTAAAGTATATTTTGAAAAATAGTCTTGAAAATCTTCGGGAGAAAAATGTGTCAAAACTTAGCATGAATTTTGGAACGCTCCCCCTAAAAAATTGATCCAATTGAATTGTCATTTCGAGGATATGATCCACAGTAAACTTTTGAGGATAGGAGTTGTTGAACACACAATTTTTGAAAGATTTTGAATGTCATTGACAAATTCTAGAAAAAATTGTGTTCAACGCTTTTTGAAAAATCAATTCTTTTTGTCGAAAAGCTTTTTCTAAAGCATAAACTTGTGTTCATAGACGTTGAATGTCTTGAAAAATCCACTCAAGTGTAAGAAGATTTAACTTCTTTTGCTAAGGGTAAGAGCAGAAATCGTACACTCCCCCGTGAATATAGTTCTTGGTTGCAATCTGAAAGTGATTACAAGCCATTGTGTTGAGCTCAAAACGTTGAATGTTTTGTGACAAGGTCAACCCGTGATAGATTGCTCTACCCGTTGTTTGGAAATATTGTCCAAAATAGACAATTTCCTTTATTAAAAGAAGAAATGACATGTTTTGAAATATTTACAACTTTGATTCGAGCTTTATGTACACACCCGTGTCGTTATTGAGTGACATTTCTAGGTACGTCCATATTATCGATACTGAAAGACATGTCGAGAAGAATATGTAACACCCCCAATTTTATACAATTCAATACAACGGAAGACTCGTTGGTGTTACGGGATAGCACATTACTCACATAATAGACAACGCATAAAAATCGCGTCGTTTAATAATAAAGCATTTCCATTCATAAATATCAAATTTACATAGGTCCCAAGTCATTGTATTTCATACAGGTTTTACAAAGCATTTGAATGGAAATTATTATTTAAGTGCGGGCCATGAATTCTTGTTGTCTTCCCGAGAATTACCTTCAAGTACCTGAGATGAAACATGTTAAAACAAAAGGTCAGCGATAACGCCGAGTGAACTCATAGAGTTCAATAAAATCCATCAATATAACATCGGTATAAAATTATTACCGAAAATCATTTTGTATAAATCTTTGTAATAGGCCATAAAATAGCCAAAGTCATTTTATACAAATCCTTATCAAAAATCATAATATAGGCTTTTGCCTTCAAAATCATTATACGAACCATTGTCGTTAAAAACATCATACAATACGTTTTATAACGTTGTATAGAGTTAAAATAAAAATCGTTATATGAATATGGTTATGTAAAACCAAAACACGAACATAATATCAATAATAAGACCCCGTATTCCTAGTCAGGCAATATATCGTAATTCAGTGCGTATAGCAGCATTTCGTTATTTAGATTATTATAAGTCGCATGACATTGTTACCTTACTATAACAAACAACGGGTAGCTAACCTGAAACTCATTTTCCCATCTAAATTAGCGTGTCGTCACAATAATCACGTTCGTGTAAATCTTCTCATACATAAATTCGCTTACCAATCAATGTGGCATGACGGGGATCAACCGTCAAGGCGTAAACTGGGGTGATCGTCCCCAAATAGTACTATTATATGCATAAGCGTATACCAAATCCCGGTTGTTCACAATTCATGCTAATGGGACTTTTAGTGACATAACCTAACTTTAATAATCCATTTTATTCCATACATCGGGTCATATAATCATTCATCGGGTCATACAATCATTCGGGTCCAAATCAATAAACAAACAATCGGGACAAATGGTGTCCTATTTTATCAAAACTAACATGTTATCTCCCTCGCGAGTTTATAAAATATTTCATAAAAACATTTAAAAGAGTGCGAGGCTATGAACTCACGTTGATGTGGGAAAGCGGGTTATCAGCAATTCGGATGTACGGTACGTGCTTCAATCACGAAAACCTAGACAAATAATACTCGTTTTAGACTTTTGTCCAATGACTTTATCAAAATAACAATTATGTATACATATGATGATTTTATATATATGATGATGATCAAGTGGGTTTATACATTCTCATTTACTCATTTTAGTGTTATGTATTGGTAACTTTTATACTAGTTACACTAGTTCAACTTGTTTACATTTTTTAGGTCCAATAAGCCTATTATAAGTCCATTACCTTAAATTAGACCATTTTATACTTTTATTATCAGTATTATACTTTACATGTTGGGCCCAAGTGGGTTAAGCCCAATAAGTAAATTTATAGGTGTTTTACCAACTAGTCGGGTTTATAGTCCAATAAGGCTACTTTGGCCCGTTAATGTCTATATGTTGTAAAGCTCGGGTTTTATCGGTTTTAACTTGTTATATAAGTTCATATATCTGTATGTGAGTTTATCAAAGTTTATATTAGACGGGTCCGACCGTCTAAGTTTTATTTGACAAAAACGTTAATCTTTCGGTTTTAGCCGAAAAGACGTAAAACTTAGTATATAGTTTTATAACTTGGAAAAACATTTATACTTGTAATTTATATAACATGTCCTATTTTAATATCAATATATATATACCTATTTATTTATAATTATTATCAACTAGTGGGTTTTATATATGTATATTTTATAAATACAAATTTTTGAGTGCTTATATTATATATTATTTATTTTACCAAATATGTCCTAAATTATCAATCCACTAAAATGTCCATATCTAGAATTCTATATGGAGATAGGATCTAAATTTTTTATCACAGAAACTAAATGATATGCGCTTCATTTTATTACTGTATAGCTACTGATAAATCAACCTTTAAATATTTTAATATTTTCGTCCAAAACAGTGTAGGCAGATTTGCACTCTAAACTTGTTTTGATCATATCTCACTCATTTTGATGATTCCATTGCATGGCCAACTCTCACATGTGTATAACACCTAATACTTACTGTATATTGATTCCACTTTACCATTTTATCAGTTTAACATTTGTTTACTTACTGTTTTTATACAGCCATCTTATTAAGCAAGATTTAACCATTTTTACATGTGGTTTTTCAATCTTTTTACACATGTTTATCAAATCTATCAATACCAAATCCACACATAATATTTTTAATCATCATTCATCATCATATACATATACATAAATAAAGAAAATACAAGATTACATAATCAAAATAACAAGAGGATAGGAAGAACAATCTCTATACCACCAAGGTGATGAAATGATGAGTTTTTGGATGAACAAGACTTGGTTTTGGGTAACCAATCTTATGAGATATCAACACCATTTCTAGGATCACCAAGTATTTGTAGATTCCTCCAAAAATCAGCCCTTGTTCTTCATGAAAACTCCTTGAGAAATCAGCCCCAAACTCCCTTGAAAACTCCTTTTTACATGTTAAGATCACCTCCAATCTTCATAACTTCAATGGGTTTTCATCATATGTAAATTATACATATGATTTATGGTTTGAATTTTTTGATGGTGGTGGTGTTATATGGAGGATATGGGACGGCATAGATAGCAAGAGAGAGAGGTTTGACAGAATTTTTGCTAGTTTGCATGGAAGAATATGGTAAATGGTTTTTGGTTCCATGGTTTTTGTGTTTAAGTGGTTTGGATGGCAACTAAGGACATGTGTCCTTAGTTAGCTTAATATGTTGACACACATGAGGTGTGTTGTTGAAGCTTTGTCCACCCATGTGTGGGGGTGGGACAAGTATATACTTGTTCCATCCCCATTAATTTACGGGTATTCCTTGATTCTAGTTTCCTCGATTTGCGTGCCCTCGGATCGTTTTACGAAAAACGTTTTTATAAATTATGAATCATCGGCACAAAACGAATCTAATAAAAATTGTCTCATCAAAAACGGAGTTAAAAAACGTAGATACGTAAACCAAGGGTTTCCGGTTTAGTCGTAAAGGACGTTAAATTATGAACGTAAGTCCTAATCTCTTCTCGTAAATTTGTGAGTTTATAAACCAACACAAATTTAAAATCCCAAAATAATATTCACGGATAAATTTATTTCCTGAAATATCAGACTGTCACCAAAGACGGTGTATGTAAAGGTAAGCACGTAACGTAGAGTCCTCTGGTTTAGACGTAGTCGATGCAACTTCAAGATGTAAACCCAAATTTCTTCCCAAAAATAAGTGAGTTCATAATATAACATTAAAAAAATGTTTTTAAATAACACTTGAGAATAAAATATCAACCATAAATTGATGGATTATCACAGCATTTACCCCTAAACAGGATCTTTGTCCTCAAAGATCATTTTATCTTACTACTAGCTTCTTATGGAGTTAAAGCCATGTGGGTATTTCCTCCACATTTGGTCTTTTCTCACAAGTGTAATTCATTACAATACGGGAGTTTCATCAAACATAATGATAGGTGTGTAAACACCCATCCTTTTTACCACTTAATTACAATAATAACCGAGCCAAAACGTATATTTTATGTCATTTATGTCGGAATTATGCGTGGTTTGTGTTTTTGTTGTGATTTAGGACGAAAAGGTGAAAAGTGGAGAAAACACGGGCATTCATGGGCTTTTATCGAAGAAAAAGACGAAAGACGAAGTCAAGAAGTCAAGAGTGCAAAAAGAATGGAAGTCCAAGACCAATTCTAAAGATTTATCGAAGAAAAAGTCAAAAGACGGAAGTTTACTAAAAGCCGAAGAACTCAAGTCTAATTTATTGAAGAATTACAAGACGAGTTCAAAGAAATCCCGAGCGAAGTCATTAAAGTCCAAGTATTAAGAAGATTAACAAAGGATTAAGAAGATCAAGGATTAAAGCATGCAATTAAAGAAATATGAAAGAGGGGAGGAAGCTTCCAAAGCACCTCCTAATCCTCCCCTATAAATAGATTAGGATTATTTCATTTTTCTCTTGTTGGCTATTAGTGACAATTAGTTCTTCCACTTTTAATTACCTTGTCATTTAATTTCATGTCCATTTAAATACCTTGTCTTGCACCTTAATTACATTTAATTTCAAGTAAGTTTCCTTTTAATTCTTGTCAATCTTTACTTTATTGTTTGATCTCCTATCTTCCTTTCTTTAATCTTTATGTTTATTTGTTCATGTTCATGTTCTTATTTTTATTGATTTGATTAAAGTGGGTTTTGATTATTTTGGTTATATTTGTTAGTTTGATTGTTTTGGATTGTTTGTTTATGATTAATAGATGTTTATTGATTAGTTTGATTTAATCTTTTGGTTTATTTTGATTGATTGTGATTATATTAGTAGCTTTTTCTTGTTCCTTGTTCTTCGCTTGTTCTGTTACTGTATTCCCAGGTTTATTCCGAATCAAGTCCACATTCCGGATCAACCAAACTTTCCGAATCAAGGCTTTGTGAAGAAACATTCCGGATCAAGGAAAATATTCCGGATCAGCAAGTTCATCCGGAATAATTTATTATTCCGGATCAAAGTGCTTTAATCGGAATATTAAAACATTCCGGATCAAGGAAGATATTCCGGATCAAGGAAGATACTCCGGATCAAGGAATTTATTCCGGATCAAGCACAACATTCTGGATCAAGGACCAACATTCCGAATCAAGACTTTATTCCGGATAAGTGACATATTCCAGATAAAGGATTTATTCCGGATCAAGGATTTTGGTGAATATTCCGAGTGAAGAAGAACATTCCGAACGAAGGTGATATTCCGGATGAATGTTTATTCCGAACGAAGGATTATTCCGGATAAGCTGTGTTCAGGTTATTTTTAGTTTCTGTTTTTAATTCTTTAATTTTCAAGCTTTACTTTTCCCGCCTTTTTACTTAGTTGCACTTTAAGTTCATTTGCCTTAGATTTATTTTAGCCTTGCCTTAGTTTTAAGTTTTAGTTGCGTTTTAAGTTTGCCTTAGATAGATTTAAGTTCGCGTTATTTACTTTTAGTGCCTTTTACTTTTTGTCACGCTTTTAAATACTTGTCATTTATTTTAAATTAGACTTAGATTTACTTTAACGTCATTTTACTTTAAAGTTTGCACTTTTTAATTACTACAACGACACAACTATTTGTTTCACCAAAGAACGACTGAGTCGCATAGTTAACCAGGATCAGTTCGATTAGACACACGACAAAGAATCTTTTTAATTAGGTAAAATCCCTACATTAAAATGGCGCCGCTGCCGGCTCTTTTCGTAAAGATTAACGGTTTTCTGTGAGAGACGCGTTGCTTTTTGGGATCCGTTCACTTGTGAGCGTTATTTTCTTGCTTAAAAAATTCAAAAAACCATAAAAATTAAAAATTGTTAAAAATCCATTAAAATTAAAAACTTCAAAAATCCAAAAAGATTTTATTTTTATTGTGTATATATATATTGTCTTTGTGTTTGGTATTGTTTTATTTTGCCTTTGTAGGTGTATGCGTACTAGATATTCTAATTATCAAGAGCCCGAGACTCGTGAAGATTTAAGTATGGCAGGTGTTAACAACAACAATAATCCACCGCACCTCAACAATAACAACAATGTTCTTCCACAGCCCGATCTTTGGAAAATGGAGGAGCTTTGTCAACCTACCATATTTGGACGAGGAGGACCGATTGTGTCGATGCAAATCACGGCTCCGGAGTTTTCGTTGAAGCACCACATGATTCAGCAAGTGCAAACTAATCCATTCGCCGGAATGCCTGATGATGATGCCAACAAACACCTCGACAAGTTCATACAATCACTCAAAGCATGAATTTGCTCGGTGCCACAATGGATGTGCTTCGCCTTCAACTCTTTCCACATACTTTATCACACCATGCCGAGAAATGGTTTGATCGTCTCCTGAAGAATTCCATTCATACTTGGGATGACATGACTCAACGCTTTTTGTCGCGCTACTTTCCACCATCCATGGTCACAAGCCTTCGCAATCAAATCAGCGGTTTCATGCAAGATCCCGATGAATCTCTTTTTGATGCTTGGGAAAGATATAATGTCTTGATCGATCGTTGTCCAAACCACAACATGCTCCATGTGACCTTAATAGACACTTTCTACAACGGTTTGACTTTTCGTGATCGTGATACGATTAATGCAGCCGCCGGTGGCACATTTATGAAAAGAAGACCCGAGGAGTGTAGAGAGCTTATTGAGAACATGACTACTCACCAGAAAAACTGGGATTCCTCCGCTTCTTCAATGAACAACCCGAGAGTCAATGTTTCTTCTACTTCAGCAAGCCCCGACATGACCGAATTCACCCGCATGATGACCGAAATGAACAAAAATACCTTGCTTCTCGCTACAAACCAACAACAACAAGTTAAAGCGGTTGCCAATCCTTGTGAAACATGCGGCGGTCCTCACTCATACACTGATTGTCCTTCTACTCAAGGAAATCCGGAAAATGTCTATGCAGCTTATGGTAATTATTCACCGGAAAATTACCAAGCTCGACCTCAAGGGGATAGAAATTTGCTGAGTTACCGGTCCAACAACTACCTTTCACCCGGTTTTTCTCCTCAAAACCAAAACCCCAACAACAACTACAATAGAAGCAACCAAATCCCACCTAGAGCTTCTAATCCTTATCACCCACCCGCTCAACAAGCCCCACCCATCAATCAAGATGTTGAAGCCATCATGAGAACTCAAGGAGAGCAAATCAAGAATCTACAAAGCCAAATTATCAATTTGAAAGGGGATATCACCAAGCAAGGGAATGACATTAGATCCGAGCTTTAAGATAATATCGAATCCTCCTTCAGCAATCAAACGAATGATTTTAAGAATATGCTTGCTAGTTTCTTGCCCACAACTCAACCCTCTACCTCGAGTTCTCTACCTTCAAACACCGTCACCAATCCGCGAGCGAATGTGAGTGCTATTACTACACGTAGTGGAGTTACCATAGTAGGACCACCTATCCCGCCCCCATCATCTAAACCTCCTCCACCACCATTTATCCCTACTCCTCCTACACCTAGTATTAGTACACCATTACCGTCTCCGCCTCATCATGACGATGTACCCAAGAAGAACCCTTCAACATCTCAACCTTTACCTGCTACACCTAAACCTTCACCACCCAAACCCAATATCCCTTATCCATCTCGTATAGGCAAAACCAAAATGCACACCAAGGATGACGTTCAAGTGTAGAGTTATTTGAAGATGATCTCTCAAATGAATTTCAACATTAGCTTTGTTGAAGCACTTGTCCACATGCCGAAATTTGTCAAAGCATTCAAGGAATTGCTTAACAAGAAGGAGAAGTTGATTGAGCTCGCCAACACACGCTTAAATGAAAACTGTTCTGCGATTATTCTTAAAGAACTGTTCTGCAGTTGATTGAGATCCCGGTCGTTTTGTGTTGCCTTGCATTTTCAACAAAACCGAAGAATTTACTAACCTAGCTGATCTCGGGGCCAGTATAAATATGATGCCTTTAAGTGTTTGGAAAACACTATCATTACCCGAACTTACTCCAACAAAGATGACTCTTGAGCTTGCAAATCGCACTCTCGCTTACCCCGTTGGTATAGCCGAAGATGTGTTCATTAAAGTTGGCACCTTCACTTTTCCGGTCGACTTTGTCGTTGTTGATTATGAAATGGACCCTCGTATTCCTTTAATACTTTGTCGGCCATTCTTGAGAACCGGACGAGCTTTAGTTGATGTTGCCGAAGGTGAATTAATTTTAAGAGTCGGGGATGATGCCCAAGTGTTCAAAATGGGGAAGCTTACAAGAAAATCCTATGGACGAGAATCTGCGAATATGATTAATGTGCTCGATGATTTTGTCATCTACAACAATCCTCTATTCGAGTCTTGCATTGATAATCCACTTTTTCAAGATGATGTGGATGATTCTCTCTCCAATTTGGAACCTTCACCCATATATGATTCTCCATCGATCTTTGATGCTTATGATGATGATTCTAGCTCAGATACGGAGGATTATGATGATTTTACTTCCCAGTATCCCGACATGCCCACATATGATGATTTTGATGAGGCTGATACTCTTTCGAGTGATTCTTCATATGATGAAGATCCTCCGCCATCACTTGATCCTACTTTGGATGATTACTCATTTGAGGAAGACTTCTCTACATTTCTCAATACATACTTCCCTCATGAGAGTGATGCTCCTCCTTTAGATTTTGATGATTATCGTCTTGATCCTACTTTGGATTTGAAGAAAATTCTTTCAAAGGAGAAGAAACCGGACGACACCACCATCCGAAGCACATATGATTTAACACCTCTTTGTCCACCTTCTGAGGACGAGGTTGTACATCTTCTTCGCGGATCTTCTTCACATTCTGATGAGCCTGAGTGCTATTTTCCCCTAAAGGAAAAGGTGTTCGACCCCGGTATTGAAATCTTTAAGCCATCTCAGTATCCATGTGATGAAATAAAAGGAAAGATTTTTGGCACTACTGAAGATATGCTTGCACCACTTCACCATACTTGCTTCCACCGCGCTCCATCTTTGCTTAAGGGAACCTTTCCTACTCTTCTTTGGCTTGCCTTGTTCGCCTTAAGCTTATGCTACTTGATGGACGAAAACTATGTATTTGATCCCGGTGGATATGTTTCATGCTTCTTCCTATGGTAATCAAGGTCGAGCCAGGCTCACGACTCGGTAATAAAAAATCAAGCGCTTCTTGGGAGGCAACCCATGTATCTATCTTTTAGCTTTCTTTATCCTAAGTGTAGGGGAGACCCGTTGGTGTTTGTTATTTCCTCTCTTCTACTATTCAGGGATTCGAGCGCTCAATGATCCACTCTTGATGATTTTTGACGACCCGTGATTCCGTGTTCCCATCTTCCCGGTTCTATCCTAAACTCTTTTCGATTCACTATTTTATATTTCTCAATATTAAAATAGGAATCTCGTTAGTTGTCTTTTCCTTAGCGAGATTTAAACAAAGTGCACAATGTCCTAAGTGTAGGGGAGTTTACTCCCATATGCTTAAACATTGAGGACAATGTTTATATTAAGTGTAGGGGGACTCTAGCTAGTATCCTTAACATGTTTAAGTCAAGTTTTGCTAGGCTTTTATATAGGGAGCTATAAAACGCGAAATTCTTAACTCTCACGGGTTAAGAACAAGAACTTTTCGCAAGTTCCTATAATTGATCCTAGAGAGTCGTTTATCAAGGGAATTTTAAAATGCGATTTCTAAACTTGAAAGAGTCTAAGAATTTGCAAGATCCTATAGGCGACTCGAAAACCCAAAACTTTGATTTAATAGGCTAAGCATCCACGAGTCTCATTCCTTGAGATTTTAAACTGTGGAGAACGAGAGATGATAGAGTCAATTATAAGTTTGGTATTCTTTTGTGAATATATGTGAGTTAATTATGAGCCTATTCTCCCATCGCTTGCTAATAAATTTATCTGCAATAAATAAGGTTGTACGATTTGAAAAGTTACTTAGCTTCTAGCCCAAGATCGTTTAAAAGTTGCTCGGTATGGATTAGAGTTCATAGCCAAGGCATAACTTATTGAAGCGGGATGCGAAGATTGGTGAGTCCAAAAAGGCCCTAACAAGGCATGAGGGCTACATTTTGTTGCTAAAGATCCCAAGTGATGTGAAGAATCATTTATCGAAAATCAATATGAAGGATCGAGACACACGACGAAAAGCAAAAACTCCCCAAAAGTCATGGAGAAGTCTATCCGAAAATGCCCTAACAAGGTGTGAGGATAAATAGATCCAAGTCCAAAAAGGAGGCGGATCGTTGTAAATCAAAGTCCAAAATAAAGATTGGAGAAAAATGAAGAATTCGTGGTCCAAGTATGAAGAATCTCTCAAAACTTCAAGTGAAGAAATTCCTATTATGAAGAGAAGGCCATTATTTCATGAACATCTCTCAAGATTTGAAGTATGAAGTCGCTGCCAAATATCGGTCCGAGAAAGGTCTCACATCACGAAGCGAGTTATGCCAAGATATGAACTTTATGAGGTCCCGAGAAGAAGTTTTAAAAGATTTTGTCCTTTAGCTAACTATTGATTAAATCGTTCACTTTATTTTCGGCCTAAATAACTATCGAAATAAGTAAAAAATGCATCCTCGTGATCATTCAAGACAACAATAAAATATAAGAGATACACCTAGGAATAAGGGAGTCTAAGTGAATAATTGGCCCACATGAGTTCGTGTTAGTTTGCTAACTTATAATAACAATGATCTCGTTTTTAAGCTTGGTTTGGAGAAAGTGAAAACTTGAGGATGATGATCATTCATGACATTTCCAAAACCCAAGGTATGTTTATGATTTCTTTACTTTGAATGTTTATAGTTTTCTATCTCTTTAATAAAGGCCAAGGTGGATTGATTTTGATGAAAAATGTAAACGTGCTTTGTAACTAATGCATTGCATGAGGACATTGCAATGGTCAAGTGTAGGGGATTTGATAGGTGTGTAAACACCCATCCTTTTTACCACTTAATTACAATAATAACCGAGCCAAAACATATATTTTATGTCATTTATGTCGGAATTATGCGTGGTTTGTGTTTTTATTGTGATTTAGGACGAAAAGGTGAAAAGTGGAGAAAACACGGGCATTCACGGGCTTTTATCGAAGAAAAAGACGAAAGACGAAGTCAAGAGTGCAAAAAGAACGGAAGTCCAAGACCAATTCTTTGTGAAGAAACATTCCGGATCAAGGAAAATATTCTGGATCAACAAGTTCATCCGGAATAATTTATTATTCCGGATCAAAGTGCTTTAATCGGAATATTAAAACATTCCGGATCAAGGAAGATATTCCGGATCAAGGAAGATATTCCGGATCAAGGAAGTTATTCCGGATCAAGCACAACATTCCGGATCAAGGACCAACATTCCGAATCAAGACTTTATTCCGGATAAGTGACATATTCCGGATAAAGGATTTATTCCGGATCAAGGATTTTGGTGAATATTCCGAGTGAAGAAGAACTTTCCGAACGAAGGTGACATTCCGGATGAATGTTTATTCCGAACGAAGGATTATTCCGGATAAGCTGTGTTCAGGTTATTTTTAGTTTCTGTTTTTAATTCTTTAATTTTCAAGCGTTACTTTTCCCGCCTTTTTACTTAGTTGCACTTTAAGTTTATTTGCCTTAGATTTATTTTAGCCTTGCCTTAGTTTTAAGTTTTAGTTGCGTTTTAAGTTTGCCTTAGATAGATTTAAGTTTGCGTTATTTACTTTTAGTGCCTTTTACTTTTTGTCACGCTTTTAAATACTTGCCATTTATTTTAAATTAGACTTAGATTTACTTTAACGTCATTTTACTTTAAAGTTTTGCACTTTTTAATTACTACAACGACATAACTATTTGTTTCACCAAAGAACGACTGAGTCGCATAGTTAACCAGGATCAATTCGATTAGACACACGACAAAGAATCTTTTTAATTAGGTAAAATCCCTACATTACATAACTACAGGAATAAGATCAGGCTTAATGTTAACTTACTTTCTCTATCCATGATGTTCACGGGTTTTTGATGAATGCGACTTTTCGCCGATCTAAACTTCATTAAGGAATAGTCAGATTTTCACTTGATAGACATTTTATCAAGTTCGATATACGAAACATAATTCACGCAGCACTTGAAGTCCTAGGGTAGATCTAGCTTATATGCCTTTCATACCAACTTTTACATCATCTCTATGGTCCCATACAACGGGGACTTATTTCCCATGATCTTTCAGATCATCTATTCATTTTTCCAAGGTGAAAATTTTTGGCATCACTTCGCTACTCATCCGGCACTTCAAGATCTACATATAATATTCACATAACCTCCTGCCTACTATTGGCAGTCAATAATCAGATCCTAATTTCAACAACCATTTCAGGTCTCGCGGGTCGGGTATTTTGCAAGGTTAGGTTTGTCATCATAGGAAACCTTAAACCTAAAAGACATGTCCAACTCACAGTGGGTGTATGTCGGGCGTCTTCGTCCCAACTCCTGCTTACAGATGCTCTAATATTTAGATCCTTACAAGATCCGATCTCGGTCCTAACACGATAATTATGAATGATAATCTCTACAAAGGAAAGCGATTATACGGTTTATTACCAAAGGTCAATCATTCAAGCATAAAACAACGCTTCTAGCATTTTGTATCATTACTTTACCTCGTCCCTTCGATTGGGATGGTAACCAATATTCTCATCAAGGTTCGTTCCCAATGACTTCTGAGCAAATCTCTAAAAATTCGATGCGAAGCGAAAATCTTGACAGAGATGATTGATACAGGCACACTATGCTTACATAACTCCTTTAAATACAAAAGAGTCAATTTCTTCATCGAGAATTTACCATTAACTGGAATGATATTAGTAGATTTGGTCAGTCTGTCGACGATGACCCAAATCGAATCAAATTCAGATGATGAGCTTTGTAATAGTTAGACGTTTACTAATGTATGAGGCGATGTCTGCCTTCATAATTTGCCATCAGTATAACTTCTTCAGATAAAGATACACTAAATCAGAAATAGCATAAATAGAATACTTAATCTTACGAGATTCCAACATAACTATATATCACAATCCTCCATATTTAGGCAACCACAAGTGGCCTTTAAAACATTTAACGCTATAGGCTTCTCAAATCTAATGGTTCACATTAGCCGCGAACCCCTTTTATTATCTATATTATCCTTTTTACAAACATTAGTTATATTTAAATTATTCGGCAATTTATTTTGTACCATCATTACTAAGGAACACATCCTAATTGGTTCTTTATCCTTTTTACATAATGCGTCGGTATCTAAATTCACCTCTCCTGATGATATAATTATCATGTCCACAATTCACTCAGAAATTCTTTCTTCATATTTTCTAAGTTTTAGTCTCGTCTCAACTATTATTTTTATCAGTTTTGCTCAATCCGATGTTTAAAGCGTCGATAAATATTAAAAGTAATTAAATAATAAATATTAAATTTTTATGAAATGTAAACGTAAAAATTACAATTTTCTTTGTTCGACCAATTATATAAAAATGTTCAAAATAAATTTGAATTTAATCAACACGATTTTTTTTTGTTGATTTATCGAAAATAATTAACAAGATTTGTAAATGTTTGAAAAATCTTTGTTTATACTTTGGTCAAAATTTTCTTAGTTGAAAAGCAAAAATTGTCGTTTCAAATTTCAAGTCATAAGTTATATAGTTTCCTCAATTCTTCTTAAGTTGTCTAGAAGTACACACAAACATTTACCCCTAAACAAGAGTTTAGTTAAATGGTCTGGGTTTAAGGGAATGATTCCTTAAAAATCCTTTGTTAAAACATTTGTCAAACATATTTGCATTTTCTTTTTGGTATAACCCAAAGCCTTAAATGGCTCTAATTTTTGAAGAGTCAATATAGATTTCATTATCTTTTAATCACATGGTCAAATAATGTAAAGGATTAAGTCTTCAATCACATGTTAAATATTCAAGGTACTGGTTTTTATTGTTTGGCCAATTCAGGGCAATCTATAAAGGATTATTAACTCCTTCTTATACTTATAAACAAACAAATGGTCCTTAATGATCACAAGCATGAAGTTATCAAATTACAGCCTACACACGTGATTCACCAATTTATGGATGCTACATGTGCATTGGTCGATCCAAACAACATAATATGAAACTCATAATATTCATTACGAGTTCTGGATGTAGTGATTGGCATAGATAATCTTTTTCGCGGACGCGAATTTGATGATAACCATGTCGTGGATCAAATCTTTTAATATACGCTAGAACCTTGTAAATGATCGAACAATCTATCATCTTGGGTAGTGGATATATATTTTAATCGTCAATTTACTTAGTTCACGGTTGTCAATAGATATAAGGGATAATCACACCATAGCTCTTCATGATGACGAGCTCGGTAGAATAAAAAGCTTGCTCCGACAACTCTCTCAGTTGTACGGTAATTCTTTTAGTTCAGATGGTGCTGACGTACAGTGTACAAGCCATAGGTGCAGCACCGAGAATATAATCAATACCAATTTCAACTTGCCTTAATGGCAAAAGTCTAGGTAATTCACCAATAAATACCTCCTAAAGTTTCAGATAACGGAAACATCTTTTAATAAATTCATATTAGGTTCTTTCTAGATTACAAGGTCTATGGCTAGTTCATAACCATTCACGGTAAAATTTCAATTCTAAATGTAGGATATGGTCATCCGTCAAGAATTATTTAGATCACTTTTGATAATCAACATCTTATCTTTTAGGGGAATTTCTACTCGAGTTCCCATCAATTAAGACAATGTCGTCATGTCATAATCAATCAATCCATTATACTGGCATTACCAACTTTTCAGTTTTATTACCGTTGATAAGATGTGAACTTCTCAAAAGACTAATAATAACTCATAATCCTTCACAAATTCAAGGATATCAGGAGACTTAACTAACCTTAAAAGAGTAAGGTCAACGCATAATCTACGCGAGAGAATTTCAAATCAGATACAGACGAAAACATTTAATGAATATGAATATATCCCATGTTTTCATAATTTGAGTACGCATTCGAAAGCTCCTCGGATCGTTACCCAGGTCATTCAAACGAAATCTAATCAAAAGAAATGATAGGAACGTCGATACATCCAATCGGGTATCAACACTCTGTAATCAGATACTTTTCCAAAGAATCTTATCATTTACATAAATGAACAAGAAGGGGATATCAATTGTCAAATAAGACAATATCCATAGATGAGTAAATTCGATTCAGAAGAATAAATGGTACGGGCGCATATGTAGGTGTCCCTATCAATATGTCCCTATTTTTCACTTCTTGCAGATCTCATAAAATTTAATCTTTCACAATCTTCATAGAAAATTTAGTATTTATTAATAATTTCATGGTGACTACTAATCAGCCTTGCATGGTCCATTCCAAATTGTATGTAGGCGCGCAACTATATACAATTTCAAGATTAACGATGCAATACTCAGTTCGTCAAAATTTTATCATCATGTTTATAAAAAAAAACATTTTCATGCTTAATTCTTAAATAAGAATCAAAAATAAATTTACAAAGATTTTCTTTGTTATGAAAACAATTAAGTTTTCCAAGGTGTTTTATAAACAACTTCATTTCGATAACAATCACTTATAAATTTCACTTTGAATAATCCTTATAGTGATGAAAATTCAATTTTCTCAAAGGATACTTTTTTAACTTTATAAAAACAATGTGTGATCTGCAAAAGAGTGATGAAGAGTTGTTCACCAAGAACTAACTACAATATAATAGGAAATGAGCTTAGCCACTTTATCATGAGGTTCATGACCTCGATGGCACTCAGGAAGAATAATCCACAACGTAACTCAAATCGAGATGAGTACTTGTTCAATGGTTTCATCACTAATGCGAGCATTAGGAAGAAGCAAGAAAAGATAGATAACATCGATACATTTATAATTTAGCAATCAAAGGTAGTCTTTTCATTAATCACAAACAAGTCAAAATTGTACCGTAACACATTACGTGTCACTATGTCATACAATTCCAAGAACTCATCCTACCAACTGATGTCTCAGTTAAGTTAGGGATTTTAAAAGATACCACAATGAATACTAATATACAAGAGTCATTAGGTGTCCCACCTGTCCCGGAAGATCCATCGGTCCCAATTTAGAAGAAGAATTCTTCAATTTATTTATTAGACACTGGGCATCCTCGTCGGTGGACAATGGCCTAGGAACAACCCTTAACACGAACCAACAATCAATTAAAATCTTATAATTCAATCACAGAACTTAACGACTTCCTCTTAACAATTTCATATTCCATACGACTTAAATTTTACTGTATTCAATTTTCAATCAACTTATGCTCAATTCGATATCCTACCTCATTCTCCAATACTTTCAACCTTATTCATAAACCTTAAAAGGGTAATAAAAGCTCGATATGAACAACGCTTAATTACCGATCCTATAGCTCTTACAACAATAGTTATCAAATGAGTCACTAGTATGAAATGACTCACACATTCAATTAGACTTCTCAGAAAGGTACTAGTGGCATGAGGCTTTTGGGTAATGGTTCCAATGACAGCCTCAAGTGCAACATTCACCCTTTCGATTTCAAATTTAAGAATTGGGTGACAATGAATCAGATGAAACCTTCCCAGGTGGTAACGTTTTGTCAAACTCCACTTTATAAGGAAAGATCGTCATTACATCGATATCAGATTTAATCTCGCCAATTCTTATTTAATATCACAATCAACTAATATCAATATTCCTACGAATATCAACCATTTTGATGGGATCATAAATATCCGCAACTTGGTTTTGATCAAGAATAGCTAGAATTCCTACGGGAATATCTTCGATTGATTTGCTAGGGGAGTTAGGGTTTCTTGTGACAATCTACGTCATATAAATACCTCGTATAAATATAAAAATAATAATCAAACCATCATGTAGTCAAATTACATCATATATATATATATATAATCCAAGTTATATATATTAAAATAACACTTCTCAGTCTGGCCTTGTCGGTAACTCGGGAATTCTTCGGCACCATTATAGTCAAAAGATTTTTAGACATTTTTAGAAAAATGTTTATAGTTAAAAGATTTTGAAATGTTTTATTTAAAACCTTAGTTTTCAAAATCTTTCGTTCTCTATAACGTGAGCTCTGGTACCAAACTGTAACACCCCCAATTTTATACAATTCAATACAGCGGAAGACTCGTTGGTGTTACGAGATAGAACATTACTCACATCATAGACAACGCATAAAAATCGCGTCGTTTAATAATAAAGCATTTCCATTCATAAATATCAAAGTTGCATAGGTCCCAAGTCATTGTATTTCATACAGGTTTTACAAAGCATTTGAATGGAAATTATTTTTTAAGTGCGGGCCTTGAATTCTTGTTGTCTTCCCGAGAATTACCTTCAAGTACCTGAGATGAAACATGTTAAAAGAAAAGGTCAGCGATAACGCCGAGTGAATTCATAGAGTTTAATAAAATCCATCAATATAACATCGGTGTAAAATTATTACCGAAAATCATCTTGTATAAATCTTTGTAATAGGCCATAAAATAGCCAAAGTCATTTTATACAAATCCTTATCAAAAATCATAATATAGGATTTTGCCTTCAAAATCATTATACGAACCATAATCGTTAAAAACATCATACAATACGTTTCATAACGTTGTATAGAGTTAAAATAAAAACCGTTATATGAATATGGTTATGTAAAACCAAAACACAAACATAATATCAATAATAAGACCCCGTATTGCTAGTCAGGCAATATATCGTAATTCAGTGCGTATAGCAGCATTTCATTATTTAGATTATTATAAGTCGCATTGTAGATTTGTAAATCTATGCTTATGTTTTTAGAGAGAGAAAGAGATAGAAAGATGGTGGATTTCACACTTCTAGAGAGAGAAAGTTAAAAGGAACTATGTGTAAAATATGAAACCACACCACCCTCTCCATCAAAGGAGAGGGTTTATATACCCAAGCCCATGAGATGGGCTTGGGTTTACATTAGGCTGCCGGCCCATACACTTCATGGGCTCGGTTTTGGGCTTTGTTTGATAAATGTAAATAACTAAACTACGAGCTATAACGTAGACTATTGTTGGAGTGACCGATCCTTTCTAATACGTAAAACGTATTTCCAACAATCTCTCCCTAAGGGAGGTCACTCCAAACAAGGGCGTTACCCGAGTTACAATAATGAAATAAACCTAGCATACTATGCTTGTCTTGAGCTCGTAGTCTTCGTCTTTCTTTTTCTTTTTCTTTTCTGGTGAACATGCTGATGTGATCTTTGATATCAATCTTTAGAATTAATCTCTTGCCTTGATCTCGTGCATCCATCACTTGTGATCTTCGCCTCTTCGTGACACCATGTCCCACATACTTATACCTTAGTAATTCTTGAAAGCTTCAGAGTTTGATACAGCGGAAGACTTAACTATTAGGCTTTCTTGAATTAGATGAGGTTTTAAGTACATAAAGTATAAGCATGCGGGGACGACTTCTTCTTGGATCCCGCCACGCCACCGTCTTCAAATGCCGCAACATAAGTAGACACGAACGAAATGGCTTTGAACATTTCATTCTAAATCGGTAGCATTTTACCTCCGGTCGGTGAAGACCGTTGGACGATATTAGATATTGTACCCGTGACAGATAGTTTCAATTAAGTAACTTCCTGACAGGATTTCGTGGGTAAACCCGTTCTCTTTATTTGACCGTCCAAAGCTGACTGCGAACATAAAGAGTGAATCATTTGGATAATAATATCCGCATGATTTGAAGCCATCAATTCATGTTCCTGGAACAAGTAAAATTCAATTAAGAACCGCACCATCGTTGCTTTCCAGTTGTCACGAGCTTGATTCGTATAGAATCTTGCAAGTTACCTACCAAGTGCTGTTTGAGTTTAACACTAGAAGGATTTCCACTCATCACTGTGAACACTAAGGTATCACTCTGAGTGCTTAAATTCAGTTAAGAATTAAACAGCTGTTGCTTTCCAGTTATCACAAGTTTGATTCATAACGAATCGCACAAGTCACCTACCATGAGTTTTTTGATATTCGCTCAAGAAGGATTTCCATCTTCATTGTAAATACTTTCGTATTACTCGGATGTTCAGGCAAGATCATGAAGATTTTGCGTAGGACTCTTAAAATCTTTCTTACTTTTCACAGTGTGTGAAGAAGCAAGGAAATATGAAAGTGTGTCCTAATGAGATATTTGATGATCTCAAATGGCTCTAGACTCAATCGTGCATTTTGGATTTTAGTGATCGGAGGCTGGAGAGGAGTGCCACCATTTCAATACCAATTTATTCGGAGTGAATAAATCAATAGATAACGTGTTGTCTCGGTGTGATTAAAACAAATACCTTTTGAGAGATATTTGAGTTAGCTGGGATGGGTTGTGCATTGCATCACTGGGTCCATGATGTCTTATCTTCAATATCAAGCATCATTAAAATGATCTCAATAGCATATGTGTTGACCCGGTTTCTGCCTAAAGTTGTAAGGAGGGCTTCTTTCTTTACACCCTTTATCTTTACAATTATTTTTCATTCTTCAACCCCTTCAATGCTTACCAATACGTCATAACTAGCACCTTGTTGTGATTGTTCCAGTGCTAACTTAAGTACTTGGTCGGCATTCAGCTACGTTTACAATCTTTCTCCATCTTTCCTAAGGACTACTATTTCTAGCTATGGAATGTCCTTGGGAAGATTCCTCCGGTTCTGGAAGAATCATAGGACTTAACCTATCCTACCATACTTATGTCACCACAATCTTCATCTTCGTGAAATAAATGGGTTTCGGGTAAGTATATGTCACCATGAAAATCCATTTTGATCCCCCTTAACATATGCCACGATATTCGAAAACATTTCGCACATGTCGGGATAAGCCAACACATTAAGTCAAACCATTTGTGATAATATCCCATATTAAATCACATTTTCTCCCCCATATTAAAAATATTAACCCAATCGATGTTTTTAATATCAATTGATTTAATGAAGTTTTAACAAAGGTTTTGGGAAGAAAAATGCAAGTCCATTTCATCTTCATGATATCAAATGTATGAGATATGATATCGATTTGTAGCATGATCACAGATTCACCATATTAAAAAAAAAGAATTGACAAGGTTGGACCTGATTGATGAGAACCTCATATGATAAGATCAAATGGTTCTTGTTCACGAATGTTGGTCGCCTCGTCACGGCTGAAGTCATCTCTTGACACCACGTGTACGATTGGTATTGTTGTCTTGACACCAACTTGTGAACTTGACACGTTCGGCATCAAAGATTCTGAATGCTTGACAGTTTCTCCCCCTCAATTGTTGACCCGTGTTCTATTGAAAGAGCTGTAGTCGTCGTTTGAGTAGTCGCATCGTCGAATATGTAGATACCAATTGTGGATAGCATGGTTGTAGAGATGATAGCTTCATAAAAACAAGACTTCTCTTGTTTTAACAAATAAATGCACTGAGGCGTACATATATTTGTGTTAGACCAAGTTATAAAGTAAACTTGATCCCTTACAAGGTTTTAAAGTAAACCTTGTCCGAGAAAATTAATTCCCGTTGTGAGCCAAAGCTTTCATAAGAAATACTTGACTTTAATGTGAAAACCGGGTTGCAGTCTGAAATAACTACAAGCCATTTAGGCATGTTTTATGAAATATTTACAACTTTTGTACGAACTCTATTTATGGCGCCGTGTCGATATTAATCAACATTTCTAAGGCCGTAAATATTATCGTACCAAAAGACATGCCTTTGAAAAATAAAGTAAAAATATTTTTGGATTTTTCTGAATTTTTCAATTTTTATGGTTTTTATATGGTTTTATATTTTTGTATTTTGCTTTTGAGGATAAAAATATAAACAATATATACAAATGATCACCAAGGATACGGAGAATAGTTTTACCAAGACTATTCTTTCGCTTCATCTGCCAGTTCCTTTAGAGTCTCAGGCGAGAAGGTTCTCATTCCTAGCTTGTCGGCCAAAAATTCAATTCGAGCGCGATCTAAAGCCTTCGTGAAAATATCCACCAATTGATACTCAGATCGGAAAAAGTAAAGCTCGATTACTCCATTTTCCACTTGCTCCTTGATGAAGTGGTAGCGAATGTCAATATGCTTCGACCGGGAGAATTGAACGTTGTTGCAGCATAAGGCAATTGCACTCTTGTTGTCACAGTACATCGGAATCTTGTTGAAACCTAGACCATAGTCGGTTAATTGCGATCTCATCCAAAGAATTTGAGCACAGCAACCGGACATAGCTATGTATTCTGCTTCCGTACTTGAAATTGCAGCGCTTTTCTGCCTTTTCGATGCCCAACTGATTAGTCGATCTCCTAATAGTTGCAAAGTTCCACTCGTGCTACGCCTTGTATCTTGACAACCCACGTGATCCGCATCTGCATATGCCATTAGTGCAATAGAAGAGTCCTTCGAATACCAAAGTCCCCGATTAATGGTTCCTTTAAGATATCGAAAGATCCTTTTAACAGTAGCTAAATGTAACTCAGTAGGCCTAGTTTGATACCTGGCACACATACATATAGCAAACTGAAGATCAGGTCGACTGGCTGTGATATATAGAAGAGTACCGATCATTCCACGATAAAGTGTCGGATCAACGGCAACTCCATGTGGATCTGCATCAAGCTTAGATTTCTCCACCATTGGAGTGTCCACGGGGTCGCAAGATTTCATCTTATATTTCTTAAGCGATTCAAGGGCATATTTGGATTGATTAATAAAGATGCCTCTGGGACTCTGAGATATCTGAAGACCTAAGAAGAATGATACCTTGCCCATCATTGACATCTTAAACTTGGAAGACATGAGTGTCCCAAACTCATCCGATAAGGTTTGGGTCGAGGCTGCAAATATAATATCATCAACATATATTTGTACCATAATCATATCTTTACCTCGTTTCTGAATGAACAGCGTGGGATCCACCTTGCCTTTTGCGAAGCCTTGAGTAATGAGGAATTGTTACAATAGATCATACCATGCGCGTGGAGCTTGCTTCAACCCATAGAGAGCCTTCTTAAGCTTGTACACATGATTAGGATAATTAGGATTCACAAAACCATCCGGCTGTTGAACATAGACTTCTTCCTTGATTTCACCATTAAGAAATGCCGTCTTCACATCCATCTGATAGACGATCATATTCATATGGGCTGCATAAGCGAGGAATAGTCTAATAGCTTCCAAACGGGCAACAGGTGCAAAGGATTCCATAAAGTCGACGCCCAATAATTGCTTGTATCCACGAGCTACTAGTCGAACTTTGTTTTTCAATATTCCGCCTAACTCATCGAGTTTTACCTTGTAAACCCATTTCAAAGTGAGTAATTGCACTTGATCCGGGCATGGGACAAGTTCCCAAACATCAAGACGTATGAATTCGTTAAGTTCTTCTTGCATAGCTTCTATCCAACAGGATTGAGTAAAAGCTTGTTGCCATGTCTTAGGTTCAACTTCAGTGAGAAAAGCATCAAAGTGACAAAACATTGCACTTTCTTGTAACTGACTTCGTGTGGATACCGGACGATTAGGGTCACCAATAATAGAATCTATAGGATGATCCTTTGTCCACTTGCTGTCATGTTCACGAATCCGTGGATTGGAGTAAACCGTACTAGGAGCTTCCTCTGAGGTGGACGACCCGGCTTGATTAGGATCGGGAATTGGTACACCAAAGAATGGAAGTTCACGCATTTGAGCGAATTCCAGATCGTGATCATCATCATCCTCTTCATCATCAATAGGAATGACATGGGTAGTTGAAACAGGTGTTGGTTGAGAATTACTTGTTGATGGTATATCTAGACCAATTGTAGGTGCAGACGTATCTGATTGTGCAACGGTTGCTGGAGCGACAACTTCGGTTACCGGAGCTATTACCTCAGGTTCTGGAGCAACAATAGTTGGAGGAGTAAAGAATTCATCAAAGAACGGTTGAAACAACGTATCCCATTCATTCCTAGTAGGTGGTATAAATGATGAAGTAGGGTTGTTTGGGACAAGACCATAACTAATATTACTGGGTCCCATTTCATGAAGTGCAGGTTCAGAGCTGCTTTGCTCAGAAGCCATTGATGTCAGCTCATCAAAATCAACATTCATAGTTTCAAGGATTTTGCGAGAGTTACGGTTGTAGATTCGGAATGCCTTCTTTGCAGGTGCGTAACCAATGAAAATACCAATATCAGCCTTTGGTTGAAGTTTTCCCAAATTGTCACCATCATTGTTTGGATAGCAAAGAGAACCAAATACATGAAGATATGATAAATCTGGTACTTTTCTATGGAGAAGCTCATAAGGTGTTTTACCATGGCGTTTACGAATTAGTGACCGGTTTTGGGTGTACACTGCTGTAGATACTGCTTCTGCCCATAAAAACAATGGAGCCTTTGCGTAAATTAACATCGTTCGAGCAGCTTCCATAAGTGTGCGATTTCGCCTTTCAACGACACCGTTTTGTTGTGGAGTGCGTGCAACGGATGTTTCATGAGATATGCCAACTTCTTCATAATAATCACGCAAAATTTGATTCACAAATTCGGTTCCATTATCTGTACGAATGCGTCAGACAGTAGTGTTGAGACGCACTTGAATCATCTTGAGAAATCGGATGATGAATTTAGGTGCCTTATTTTTTGCTTTAAGAAATTTCACCCATGTAAACCGAGAGTAATCATCGACAATGACGAGGATGTACTTTTTGCCACTAAGACTTTCAACACGCATTGGCCCACAAAGATCCATATGCAACGGATAAAGTTTCTCTTGGTTGGTGTCTTCAGTCTTGGGTTTGTAAGACTTCTTAGTGCTTTTCCCCATTGTACACGCGGAACACAAATTATCCTTGTGAAATGATAGTTTAGGAAGACCACGAACAAGTTCGTTTTTCGCCAAGTGATTAATAGCGTCAAAGTTAAGATGAGATAACCGTCGATGCCATAACCATGACTTAGTCTTCGATGCTTTGGAGAGAAGACATACGGGAGAAGCGGCCATCATGTCTTGTAGAGACAAAGTATACAAATTATTCCCTCGAGTACCTTTCAATAAATCAACCCCTTCCAAATTACGAATGAAGCAGGTATGCTCTCGAAAAGCAACTTCTAGGTTTGCATCACAAAATTGTCCCATAGAAAATAAGTTGTGACCGTGACCTTCCACGTAATACACTCTTGAAATTATAACATTCCCAATATGATATTCACCATAACCCATTATCTTTGCAATATGATCATTTCCAAATCGAACCGTACCAAGAAACTTGCTGACGAAATTTCTGAGCTGAGAGCGATCTCCGGTCATATGCTTGGAGCAACCAGAGTCCAAATACCAGAGAACAATTTGGACCACCTGTTTTCAATAACAACAGTAGACAATGCATTGGAAACTATTGGTTCCGGAGTATTAGCAGATACAGATATAGAATTATCAGAATTGCTAACATTTTTGAGACCCTTAGATTTCCTGCGTTTTCTAATGTGAGTTTTAGCACTAACGGGTTTTACTGTTCCAACTTTCTTAGGTTTTGGATTATTTGCGGGCACTACAGTGGGAGTAGACCTATTTAAAGGGCACTTGGTTCCTACAGTAGTGTCAGTGTTCCTAGTTAAAGGACATGCTTGTGTTTTGGTAGCCTTGGTACTCCTAGTTAAAGGGCACGCTTTCTTCACTTCAGTGGGAGTGATCCGAGTTAAAGGGCACGTATTTCCTACTATAGTGAAAGTTCTACCAGTGGGGCGCCACATCCAACCAACTTGGGTTAACACTTTCTCAGTCGGTTTCCATTCTAATCCATTTTTCCGGGCATGCATCTCATTCACATGGTCAATAAGGCAAGAATCATGACGACTAGAAAACATATATTCATTGCAATTCCAACATTTTAAATTAGAATTCACAGTAGGCTTAGAACGCTGCACAACCGCAGAGCCTTTAGGTTTAGCTACATGATTCTTTTTATTCAAAACAGAAATAACATTCCTAGGATGGGCTTCTACTTTCTTCTTCACTTGACTACTAGATGGGGGCAAGATCCTATCATTCTTCTTGTTTCTCTTAAGCTTAGATCTTTGAGCCTTAGTAGTGGTGCTTACTCCTGTAGAAGGCAACACGGGAATATTAGAAGCTGGTTTTGATTCCGCCTTATCTTTAGTGACCAAAGTTTGAGATGGTTTAGTTCTAGGGCCCTTGTTAAGTGGTGTGACGGCTATAAGGTTCCTTTTGATTGCACTAGAGGACGATGCTGAGACAGTGGTTGCGTTATCCACAACATTCTTACCTTTTAGAGTACGAAGTGTTTCCTTTAACTCAGCCAAGACCAGATTCTTATCACAAATTTGTTCCCTCAAATCAGATATTTCCACCTACTTTAGATTCAATTGTTCAATCAATGATTGATTCTGTGCAGTAGTATCAACACATGCTGGCTTTACTGAATCGAAGAGTCGTGTATTTTTCTGTTTTAAGTTATCAACTTTGGAAAAAATCTTGGAAACTCGATTATCTAGATCAAGTTTAAAATTCTCAGCGGCCTCAAGTACGTTCACACGGTTAAGCTCCTTAGATTTCTCTATGTCTATCGGCAAAGATTTAGCAACTTTGTCACTTGGCTGACGCTGTTTTGATTGTAAATTCAATCGAAAATTCTTTTCAAAATTTGCATCATCGATATTAACACCTTCGAATGACGTTTCAAATATTTCTTGAATAAATTGTTGCTTGCATTCAAGCGAAATACAATGTGTTTGAATCTCATCAAAACGTTTTGAAAGCGAAGAATATGAATCTTGAAGCTTTAAAAATTCAGCGTCAGATTCGTGACAAGTATTATCTACCACAGTATCCACAGATTCAACATTATGCACAATAGAATCATTATCAGCACTTGTATTCACACAGACAGAAACTATATCATGAGACATCACTTGATTCAGAAGCATATCATTATGGCGTGAAACCCGTTCTATTTCAAGTAAACTGTTTTCATAAGCATCTTCCATTTCATTGAAAACACGTCTAACTTCTTATATTTCCAAAAACAAATCTTGATCAATATTACGAAGACAAGCTTTAACATTGTTTATAAACGGAACAATTTCATCTCAAAACGCAGCTCTAGTGTGCTCAAAGTTCTATTCACCTTTCGTTATGGCCGTGGCCGTCGTACGTTCCAAAATGACCTTGTCAAAATCGGCTAAGTGTTGGTGAACTGTATTTAAGTTAACGGACGCCTTACTTACCGGTGGAATTAACTTCGTTAAATCCTTTTTGACGAGTGTAGGAGACGTACTAGGAAGGTTTTCATTTGACAAACTTTGGGGCACAAGAACTGTTAATTCTGCTAATTCCTTTTGTAAGCGAATGCGTGTCTTTTTCGAAAATTGATCTTTGTTATGTTGATCATAATCAATTGTATGGAATTTTGAAAGCATTTTAGAATGAGTTTCATCCCCAAGTGAATGTGTCTCCTTAGTACTACGAACAAAAGGTGCTTCTTTCGATTTTCCAATTATGGTCATATCATAAAGACCGGGAATATATTCCTGAGCTTGTTTTACATAACCGGGATTAGGTGGTAAATCTTGAAGACGCTTAAGTTCGAATTCTTTAAATGATTTAGTTAAAAGATGAACCTTTTCTGTGGAAGCGTATTGTTTTAAAAGCTGTTGTTCTTTGAATTTAAGAAGTTTGGTAGCATTAATTTCTGATTCAACCTTTTTAGACTCGAGAGTTTCGAAATCCATTTTAAGTTTCTGAAAATCATTGACAATCGACTCCTTTTATTTTAATTCATTAGAAAGATTAGCTTTTAATGATTCTATTTCTTTCAAGTGTTCAATCTTTTCAAAACGAAATTGGTCAAATTCAGAACATGTTATTTTCTCTTCTTGAGGGACCATTTCAAAAGTTTTGATCTTTTCTTTATGCAACACAAGCTCAGCAGTTAGGGTGGAATTCGTATCTACGGAATGTCTGAGGGCCATATGCATTTGATCAATAATATGTTTAGGCACCATTACCAAATCATGTTGAGCATAAGATTCCATACCCGTCGTAGCATTTGGTTGAGGTTCACTCAAATGTGTAGAATTGGGTACCACATCATTTGAGTTACTAGTTCCCGAATGCTGTTCGAGGTTGTCATTTTCATGCCCAACTTGATGTTTGTTATCATCAATAATATTAGATGTGATTGGTACCTCACTGATGACATCCGAACCGTAGTGAGAGAGATTAGCAACGAGAGCAGCTTGGGCAGAGTGAATGTCATCACAATCCGAATCGTATGCATCAAGATCGTCCGCTTGATAAGATGCATTAGAAGTGGAAACAACTGCAATGCCTTCAGTATCTGCTGCCCTGGGTCTGCAAGAAATGCTAACTCCTCTGAATCCAAAATCTTCCCCTTAGACTGAGCATCAACCAAATACATCTTCTCACGAAACCATGCATCATCCCTTCTCCTTTTCGGCTGAGTGCATTCCCTAGCCATATGACCTTGTCCTCGACAGTTGTAGCAAGTCACAACCTTCTTAAGACCAATAGGACTCCCATTTCCACTAGCTTGAGAATTCACAGCTTGATTGTTCCCAGTCCTTGTAGGAGGTCCATATGAATTTTGCCTTCCCTGAATAGGTTGCACCGTCACTTGACCATCTTGAACAGTGGCTTGTTGTCGAGGATTTGATGATGTGCAGAGCTGATTGTTTGTTGGTGGAAATCCTCTAGTGGCAACAAGTTTTGACAAGTAGGCGGTGAGATGGTTTAGAACATCAGCTGGCGTATCATTTGGAGTAAAGACCGGTGCTTGGATTGGTGGAAGTTCATTAGAGTAGAAAGCTTGTGCTGGTTGTGCTTCTATTGGAAAATATCCTTGCTGAGGAGTATAGCCCAATGGATAAGTGTTGGCTTGTGATGGTGATGTTTGATATGGTGGTTGCTGTTGAAAAGATTGTTGATGAACACTTTGTTGATATTCTTGCTGTGGCATCATTGGTGGTTGATAAGATGGTTGTTGTGGTTGCTGATAGATGTGTGGTGGTGGCTGCTGCAAGTATGATGGTTGTTAATAAGTATAAGCCATGTTTTGTTGAGAAGCATACATAGCAAGTGGATCATGAACTTGAGGTGTAGACAACCGAGCCTCGATCACATGGCATTCGTGTTGTTGAAGAAAAGCTTGAAGTTGATCCACATTGGTGTTATGCAAGTCCTTAGCCAATTTAACATCCGTCACGTATTTTTTCCATTCTTGAGGAAGAGTGTTCAAATACTTGGTGTTCAATTGAAAGGTAGGAATTGCCATGCCATAGATATTAAGCTCATTCAACAATAGGGTAAATCTCAGATAGTAATCATTGAGAGTCTCCCCTGGCACATAGGCAAACTTATCAAAAGTATCATAAAGCTTACACTCTCTTTCTTGTTTAGTTAACGAGGTGCCTTGCATTAGAACACGAATTCTATCCCATAACTCTTTGGCAACTTTATGTTTGCTGACGAGTTTGTAGACATCTGGAGGAAGGGCTTGGAGAATGATGTTTGTAGCATACTTGTCACATTTATCTTGAATCTTCATATCTCCAGTCAACTCACCCGTTGTGCGAGGACGAGTGGTCGTACCTTCCGTCACAGTACCATAATCTAATGGTCCATTAAGCACAGATGCCCAAATTAGATGTCCATTCTCCTTGTTCAACATATAAAGTTCCATACGGGAAGCCCATTCCTCATACATAGTCTTCACCAACATTGGTGGACGATTATCCATACCCGAGAGGATGGACTTGTCCGTAAGAGATGTATACTCCATTTCAATAAGTTAAGATTTACAAAGTTGATCGAACAATGAAATAAAGTTAAGTATTTTTGTGTTGTTGTGAGTTAAAATCGAGAAACAATGTTAAAATCCCCTAAAATATGTTCTCGATAAACCAAAAATTTCAAGTCAAAATTACACACGGTTCGAAATTTTTTATGGAAAAATTTGGGATTATCGGAATGTTGATCGGAATGTCAGATCGGAATACCAGATCGGAATGTCAGATCGGAATGTCCAGATCGTAATGTAACCCTGTCGGAATGATGATGGTATCGGAATGCCTAGATCGCAATGCAGAGCGGTCGTAATGTTCAGATCGTAAAGAACTATCGTAATACTCAGATCGCAAAACCTATCGGAATACTCAGATCGCAATGCTCAGATCGCAAAGTAGCTGACAAAATTCAAGCAGAGTAACGACTTAAAATACTTCCTTATACCCGTCGGAATCCCAGATCGCAAAGTACGATCGGAATGTCCAGATCGGAATAAGTAATAAAACCCACGTATCGCAATGTAGAACCAAAACCCTTTCCGATGGTGATGGTTATTGCGATGGAAGCCCACGTTTCACTTGTACTTTCCGATGGTGTTTCTGCTTAACTTTCGGAATGAAGAACACACAACTTTTTTGCACTTTTGATCCAAGAAAGATGATGTTTTAACGAAAACCAAGATACCAAGAACAGTTTAACACGAATCCCTATGTTACACTACTTTAAACTTCGATCCAACACCAAAAAAAATTTGAAGATTCGGCTAAAAACAAACCAACAATCTACGAAATGTTTAGAACGCAAAAACAAACCTATATTTCATCCCAAGCTCTTGATACCATTTGTAGATTTGTAAATCTATGCTTATGTTTTTAGAGAGAGAAAGAGATAGAAAGATGGTGGATTTCACACTTCTAGAGAGAGAAAGTTAAAAGGAACTATGTGTAAAATATGAAACCACACCACCCTCTCCATCAAAGGAGAGGGTTTATATACCAAAGCCCATGAGATGGGCTTGGGTTTACATTAGGCCGCCGGCCCATACACTTCATGGGCTCGGTTTTGGGCTTTGTTTGATAAATGTAAATAACTAAACTACGAGCTATAACGTAGACTATTGTTGGAGTGACCGATCCTTTCTAATACGTAAAACGTATTTCCAACAATAAATGTAGAAATGCTAAATCGGATCCGGTGGTCTAATGTGGTGGTAAATGGTGGTGGAAGCCATTGATGGCTTAGAGAGAGAGAAGAGAGGTTGAAAGAGAAATGAAAATGTATTGAGAATAAAACAAATGACAATCAACACCCCTCCTTGGAAGCCAAGGAGGGGTATATATAGTCACGCACACAACCTAAACTTTACAACGAGCCTAGTCTAGTCTAAATGTGTGTGACTATGATAACTAACGGGAATTCTTAAATGTCGTCACATAAAGTGAGTTTCCAACAATCTTCCCCCATGGGACGACGTGTAGAATTCCTTACAATATTCTTCCTAACAAGTACAAAATAATTAAGAATAAGAGCTTTCTTGAAGCATCCAATGCTGATGAAGTCTTCTGAGGCCTTCATCTTCAAAACGACTCATCTTTAAAGTAACTTGTAGAAGAAATACTGTAACGGCACGAGCTAAGTAACCCATACACTTCTGGTTAAGGAGAAGCTTCTGAATTAGCTTCCCCCTAATTCATGCCACGTAAACTTGATGTAGAAGCATTTTAAATAGCTTCCCCCTAAACCAACAATCCTCGTAAGCAACTTCAAAGCTTTCAATAAAACTTAGAATGATTAAGCGCACAGCGGAATCTAACTAGCAAATCCCATCATATAACATGATAATGTTGCTAAGAGGGATTGAAAGTTTGGGGCACACCAAGTAGATCAACAACTTTTCTTCTCACGCTTGAATAATTCTTCTGAATTTTTCTCCCCCCTGAGAGTTCAAGTTATGCATACTAGAAAGAATCAAGACACTTCTTCCCCCACATAGTTGAAGAAGGTAAATCAATCCCAATTATGAAGCTCAAATACTGAAGTGGACACTTTATCCCATTCATGAAGTTGACATCGTAACACCAGAGTCAATTAAGTCCCGGAAATGCACATGTCTTCTTTCGGAGATGCACCAGAGTCAATTAAGTCCCGGGAATGCATATAGGATAATGATGATGAATAATTGCAACAATCAAACAATTAAACCTCGAATCAGTAGTGTACCGTTTGGAGATTGATAACGACACGAGTTAAAACACTGATTTTCTCTGCGGCTATGACAAATGTCATCCCGGAATATCTTCAAATCGAAAGAAGGTATGAAGTTCATCACGTGTACTCGTTGTGCGTTCAATGTGTCTTCTTCTTCCTCCTTGATGGTTTCGAAACTCGGAACCATCAATAAATTGTACGCACATGAACCTGAAATCTCGTGAGAATAATAAATAAGCTGAATTATATATTTTGTGAGAATCAGTTGTTGATCGAAAATCTCTTCTCATAAACTCTCCATGGCCACCTTTACCAACCCACGTGAAAGCAATTTGAAGTGACCACTGAAAGAATGAACCAGATACATCAAACGTGAAGCTGAATAAAAATCCTTCGATCTTGTGATTTAAGCTTGCACTATTGTTGAATGAAGAACGCTGGAGAAATCTATAAGTACTCAATGCATCACTGAAGAAGTCTATAAGCACAACACCTCTTGAAATTATCCACGTCGACTAAGCGCGTGACACTGAGTACAACAATGTAACCCCTTTAAGTGATAGTTATCCGAATCATCAACCATCCACCCCGAACCCGGAAACCAGATAACCAAGTCTTCATTCTAGGATTAAGCACGAGCAAGCTATCTATTAAAAGATAAAATAAATACACGCCTTCGAAAAATCCGTCTTCAACGTCACGTAATTAATACCCGATCAAACGAAATCTGTAGCCACTAAAAAATCGCCCAAATTTTTCTTGGTCTCGTCTTAATAAATTTTGTCACGATGTCACGTCATTTTTGTCACGGCACTTTGTCACGTCACTTTTGTCCCGATAATGTTCAAATTATACCATAATACACAAAATTTTTATTCAAAATGAATAGATTTGAAACAAAAAATTTTTGTGTATATTTAGTTTGAAAACATACGACCCATGATGCAATGTTTAAAAAATTCGAGTGTCCAAGGCCCAAATTGTCACTTAACCCCTACGGCCCAACAAGTCACTCAACCCGATCCTTGTGTTTGAGGTAAATAACACAAACCTAAAAATTAGGTTAATACTACTCATAACCTCCAAAAACTCCGCCCCCTTTATCTTCTCTCATCACACCCTTCACCTAGTTTAATCCGTCCCCCCAAAAACTCATCTAATCTCTCCATCAAACAAAAATACCAATCTGGACCCATCTCAATCTGCATCCGAATCAAATCATCTCAACCTAATGGTTTAAATAATCCCATCTCCTTTTAACACATTAAACACTCGCTACTGTCTTAAGTCACAAGATCTTGAAGATCTCAGGTAGGTTTATGAATTGCATGTGTGATTTTGTGTGTGGAAATCGAAAAGAAGAAAGATTGTAACATTTTTGTTATAAATCTTCTTTTATTTCGAATATAAAAAAATGGGTATCCCATTAACATTGATCTGTGATGATTATTGACTTTCGTGTGAAAAGATCTATAAAGATCTCACCATGAAAATGAGTCTGAGGTCATATTCTAGTTACTGTTTGAGTTTGTTTTAGTGTTCGAGTCTATATGAAATGGGATTAGGATACGATGGGTTAGGATAGATTGTGGTGTAGTTGTTGGTGATATAAGGTGGGCTGTCGAGTCAACTCAGTGAGTTTAACTGAGTCAACTCGGTAATGACCGAGTTGACTCGGTTGAGATGGGTTCGGTTTGGTCACAATTTTGGTCCCGGGTCATGTGTTAAACGAATCAAGTTTTCAAGTCTTTTTATCGCAATGATCCTTTTTTTTAAGAAATCCATCGCAATAATTAAAAAACAGTCCATCGCAAAGTCAAACAATTTCATCGCAATGTTTTCTATAAAAACCCATCAGAATGAAAAAATCCATCGCAATGTTTGGAAAAAATGGGCAGTATGACGACATGACTTATGCCATTGCGACAGATCCGACCACCCATCGCAATGTGACTCATCGGAATGAGTCCCATCGCAATGGGTAAGTCGAACCCATCGGAATGTGTCAAGAACCAACCCATCGCAATCCATGCGATCGTACCAAGAAGCAGAGAGTCGTCTTATCCATATCTGTACTAGTTCCTAAAAATCCGGAAAGGTAATTTATGGGTCTGATTTTATGGCAAATCTGGGTTTTCACCTTCATCTTTAAAAAATATAACCCAGAACAGATATATAAAAAAATTCTGTGAAACCTTTGACCAGCAACTTGACCTGGTAAGTGAGACAAACGAACATTTTTGACTATGATAACTTGACCAGCAACTTAACCATGATAACTTGACCATTTTTGACTGAAGACAAGGACAAAAATATGATATGGATTTGGACCAGTGACAAAAGTGATATGAAATACTAAAACAATGTAACCGTTTGGACAAAACAATAAGACGTGACAAGATTTTTTTTTTGACAAATCAGACAAAAACAATGATATAACGAGACACAAAGAAAGATTAGACCACCAAATCGAATACACGAACACGATCCAAGGATGGAACCGTGGCTCTGATGCCAAATGTAGAAATGCTAAATCGGATCCGGTGGTATAATGTGGTGGTAAATGGTGGTGGAAGCCATTGATGGCTTAGAGAGAGAGAAGAGAGGTTGAAAGAGAAATGAAAATGTATTGAGAATAAAACAAATGACAATCAACACCCCTCCTTGGAAGCCAAGGAGGGGTATATATAGTCACGCACACAACCTAAACTTTACAACGAGCCTAGTCTAGTCTAAATGTGCGTGACTATGATAACTAACGGGAATTCTTAAATGTCGTCACATAAAGTGAGTTTCCAACACGCATAATACTCGGCTTTTACCCCAAGTATAAAATCTTTATCGTCCGATCTTTTCGAATTGATCTCCAGTCTAAAGTGCGACTCAATTGTCTTTTGGGTGAACAAGAGAATGGTTTGGTTGATTATCTATTTTAAACTAATAGCAAATAAATGTAAATGTCGTAGAGTAAAGTAGAAGTTTAAAGATTAAACTAAAAATGACGAGTTAATAACAAATGATTGCAAACTTAAAGACTATATTAGAAAAAAATACTTGAACACTTAATAAATCTAAAACTTGGAAACTTTGTAAAAACAAGAAATTTAAACCATCGGAAAACCAAGTCGAAACATGATCGGAATATTTGGTCGGAAAGTGCAATCGGAATGTTGGAAAATGTGGCTGATCGGAATGCATAAAAGAATATTGATCGGAATGTGTGACAAGAAGATTGATCGGAATATGGGAAAGGAATCCAAATCGGAATATGGGAAACAAGGGTGATCGAAATGTTTAATAAAGGACCCAGATCGGAATGCTAAGCAAGAAACCTCCAATCGGAATGTTAACAAAGTACCTACAATCAGAATATTTTAAAAACAAGGCAAATCGGAATGTCTAAAAAACAATGCCAATCGGAATAACCAACAAGGCCACAGTCGGAATATGAAACTTTATTACGATCGAAGGTGATCGGAATATAGATGCTTAAATCGGAAAGCCAGAAACCCTTTTCCGATTTGGAGATCGGAAAGAGGGGTGGTGATCGGAATGCGTGATTGGAAAGGGGTTTCCATTTTCCGATTAATATGGGATTCGAAAGATAAGCAAAGTAATAAGCTATTTTGATAAGCTAATCACTAAAACTTAAACGAATAAAAAGTAAAAAGACTAAATAAGCACAAGTAACAACTTTTCCAAACTTAAAATAAGCAAACTTTTAAATCAAACCATAAAAAGATGAACTTTTTAAGAAAACTTTTAAAAAGTAAATAAGCTAACATACAAATAAGCCAATAAGCACAAAGATCTTAACGCTTATTCAAATGAAAACTTAAGTAGGAATAAAAAGATCAACTTTTTAGCACGAAAACATTAAGAACAAAAGTTAACTAAATTCAAAGAAAGGTAGAAAGAGATGAAAGATTAAAAGCTTAACTAGAACTTGATTAATGAAATCAACAATACAAAAGACTTAATCTTGAAAGATTAAAAGAAAGAAAGATGAAAACTTAGTGAGAGAAAGTTGAGAACTTTCTCTCTCTAAAACTAGAAAGAAAAATGAAAAATGAAACTAAAAACTAAAAACTAACCATCCTCCTAATGTGTATTAGGAGGGTATTTATAGGGAAAAATGGGAAGGAGTGCATGTGTTGCCTCTTCTTTCTTTCTTTCTTAACGTCTTCTCGATTCGATTTAAATCTTTGTCTTTTCTCGACGTCGTCTCGGGATTTGAACTTGTCTTGATAATTTTCTTCTTTAATTTAGACTCGAGTTCTTCGACTTCATCAAACTTCCGTCTTTAGACTTTTTCTTCGATAAATCTTCAGAATAGGCCTTGGACTTCCGTTCTTTTTGCACTCTTTATCTTTTGACTTCGTATCTTCCCGTTTTCTTCGATAAAAGCCCGTGAAAGCCCGTGTTTTCTTCCTTTTTCATCTTTTGGTCCTAAAACACAATAAAAACACAAACCACGCATAATTCTGACTTTTACGACATAAATTACACGTTTTGGTCTTGTTATTATTGGAAATAAGTGGTAAAAGGATAAGTGTTTTCACACTTATTAAATCCCCTACACTTGACCATTGCAATGCCCTCATGCAATGCATTAATTTTAAAGCACGGTTTACATTTTCCATCATAAATAACCCACCTTGTCCTTTATTAAATACTAAACATTTATGGAAAGTAAAAAGATAAAAACAAGTAAAGAAATCAAAGACTTACATTGGTTTTCGGCTGCCATGAACGTTTATCATCCTCAAGTTTCACGTTCCCCATACCAAGCTTAAAAACGAGATCATTGTTATTATAAGTTAGCAAACCAACACGAATTCATGTGGGCCAATTATTCACTTAGACTCCCTTATTCCTAGGTGTATCTCTTATATTTTATTTTTCTCCTGAATGATGATCGAGGATGCATTGTTTTGACTTATTTCGATAGTTATTTAGGCCGAAAATAAGATGAACGATTTAATCAATAGTTAGCTAAAGGACAAAATCTTTTAAAACTGCTTCTCGGGACCTCATAAAGTTCATATCTTGGCATAACTCGCTTCACGATTTGAGACCTTTCTCGGACCGATATTTGGCAGCGACTTCATTCTTCGAATCTTGAGAGACGTTCATGAAATAATGGTCTTCTCTTCATAATAGGTATTTCTTCACTTGAAGTTTTGAGAGATTCTTCATATCTGGACCACGACTTCTTCATTTTTCTCCAATCTTTATTTTGGACTTTGATATACAACGATCTGCCTCCTTTTAGGACTTGGATCTATTTATCCTCATACCTTGTTAGGACCTTTTTGGATAGACTTCTCCATGATCTTTAGGGGAGTATTTGCTTTTCGTCGTGTGTCTCGATCCTTCATATTGATTTTCGATAAATGATTCTTCACATTACTTTTGGATCTTTAGCAATAAAATGTAGCCCTCATGCCTTGTTAGGGCCTTTTCGGACTCGCCAATCTTCGCATCCCGCTTCAATAAGTTATGCCTTGGCTATGAACTCTAATCCGTACCGAGCAACTTTTAAACGATCTTCGGCTAGAAGCTAAGTAACCTTTTAAATCGTACAACCTTATTTATTGCAGATAAATTTATTAAGAAGCGAAGGAGAATAGGCTTATAATTAACTCACATAAATTCAAGAAAGAATACCAAACTTATAATTGACTCTATCATCTCTCGTTATCCACAGTTTAAAATCTCAAGGAATGAGACTTGTGGATGCTTAGCCTATTAAATCAAAGTTTTGGGTTTTCGAGTCATCTATAGGATCTTGCAACTTCTTAGACTTTTTCAAGTTTAGAAATCGCATTTTAAAGTTCCCTTGATAAACAACTCTCTAGGATCAATTATAGGAACTTACGAAAAGTTCTTGTTCTTAACCCGTGAGAGTTAAGACTTTCGCGTTTTATAGCTCCCTATATAAAAGCCTAGCAAAACTTGACTTAAACACGTTAAGGATACTAGCTTGAGTAAACTTAGATAAGTAAACTCGGGTTGAGTCAAAATATTCACGACTTTGAAAAATTTAAAACCACTTTATTAAACTTTATTTAAGCAAGGAAATAAAATAACCATAACAAAGGAAAATACAACTATACAACTAGGCCAAAATAGATTAAAAATTTTGAAAAAAAATCGAAAAATCAAGTTTTCCGGTTAAAATGAGGGCAAATTCATGGAAAAGACCACTTACTTCGATAGAAGTCCCCCCTACACTTGAGATAAACATTGTCCTCAATGTTTAAGCATGTGGGAGTAAACTCCCCTACACTTAGGACATTGTGAACTTTGTTTAAATCTTGCTAAGGAAGGGACAACGAAAGTGAATTCAATGTGAACATATAAAATATGAAATATTGAATCACAAGAGTTTAGGATAGAACCGGGAAGATGGGAACACGGTATCACGGTTCGTCAAAAGTCATCAAGGTGCTCTTTGAAGCTTGAATCCCTGCACAAGATAAGAAACAAGACAACAAACACATACGGGGCTCCCCCTACACTTATTATGAAAGCAGTAAAGGATAGATCACGGGTTGCCTCCCGAGAAGTGCTTGTTTTTTTCACCGAGTCACGAGCCTGACTCGACCCAATTTAGTTCATGGGGAACGTGGTGAGGGATTGAATCATCTCATGGGAGATGTCCTCACTAAAGTACAGCTTCAAACGCTGGCCATTCACCTTGAAATTGGGCCCATTTGGCTGAGAAAGCTCAATGGTCCCATATGGAAAGACTTTGGCGACGGTGAATGGACCAGACCAGCGGCTCTTCAACTTGCCAGAGAAGATCTTCAACCGAGAGTTAAAAAGTAAGACTTGATCACCAACGTGGAACTCTCGGTTCTTAATCCTTGCGTCATGAATGATCTTGGTCTTCTCCTTGTAGATCAGTGAGTTCTCGTAAGCTTTATTCCTCAGTTCGTGGAGCTTGTTGAGTTGAATCTTGCGAAGATCACCGGCTTTGTTGATGTCGAAGTTAGCCCACTTCAAGGCCCAGTACGCCTTGTGTTCCAGCTCGATAGGGAGGTGGCATGCTTTCCCGTACACAAGACGATAAGGCGTACAGCCGATCGGGGTCTTATATGTAGTACGGAAAGCCCACAAAGCATCATCTAACTTATCGGCCCACGCGGCACGATTCTCTCCCACAGTACGCTCCAAAATTCGCTTCAATCCACGGTTGGAAATCTCGGCTTGCCCATTGGTTTGGGGAACACCGTACTTAGCCATGACTCTTGCAAATTGATCATTGCAAAAATGAGTCCCGCGGTCACTGATGATAGCAAGAGGAACGCCGAATCGAGCGAACAGCTGCTTCAAAAAGTTCACAACCACCCTCGCATGGTTCGTAGGAAGAGCCTTAGCTTCAACCCATTTGGAGACGTAGTCAACGGTTACGAGGATGTACTTGTTCCATTTGGATGATGGAAATGGCCCCATAAAGTCGATGCCCCATACGTCAAAGATTTCACATTCTTGTATGAAATTTTGAGGCATCTCATCTTTATGTGTGATCTTGCCTTGTCGTTGGCAGGCATCACAATGCTTCACCATTTCGTGAGTGTCACGATAAATGGTGGCCCAATAGAATCCAGAGTCAAACACTTTCTTAGCGGTGTAGTTGGGACCAAAGTGACCAGCAGTGGGTCCTTTATGGCAAGCAGCAAGGATTTGCAAAGCTGCCGGTCCATCAACACATCGACGAATGATCAGATCAGCACATTGTTTGAATAGAAAAGGGTCATCCCAAAAGTAAGTCTTAACATCATTCAAGAACTTCTTCTTTTGTTGGGATGTTAACCCTTTGATGAGAACACCACCCGCTAAGTAGTTTGCAATGTCGGCAAACAACGGGGTGTCATCAAGATTAAGATTTATAGATATTAAGGTCTCAAGGGGGAAAGAGTCATTGATCTCTTTGTTCGGATGATCCCCTTGATATGGATCCTCAAGTCTACTCAGATGATCCGCGGCTAGGTTTTCGGCTCCCTTTTTGTCACGAATTTCAATGTTGAATTCTTGATAGAGTAAAACCCAACGAAGAAGTCTTGGCTTAGAGTCGTGCTTAGTCATCAAGTACTTCAACGCGGAATGGTCCGTGTATACGATTGTGGTGGATAGAACAAGGTAGGGGCGAAATTTTTCAAAAGCATAGACAACAGCTAAAAGCTCTTTTTCGATTGTCGTATAATGCAATTGAGCCCTCGTCATTGTTTTGCTAGCATAGTAGATTGGTTGGAAGTGTTTATTCACTCTTTGGCCCAAAACCGCACCAATAGCAAAGTCACTAGCATCGCACATCAACTCAAAGGGTAGCTCCCAATTAGGGGTAACCAAGACCGGTGCCTTAGTTAGCTTATCCTTAAGAAGATTGAAGGCTTCGATACACTCTTTAGAAAAGATAAAAGGAGTATCTTTTTCCAAGAGGTGGGTCATCGGGCGAGCGATTTTAGAGAAATCCTGAATGAATCGACGATAGAAGCCCGCATGACCCAAAAAACTTCTCACACCCTTCACGGTTGAAGGTGGAGGTAATTTGGCTATGACATCTACTTTAGCACGGTCGACTTCAAGACCGGCTTTAGAGATTTTGTGTCCTAGCACAATGCCTTCTTTTACCATAAAATGGCATTTTTCCCAACTCAGAACAAGGCGAGTGTCTTTGCACCTCTTAAGCATACGTTCCAAATTGGCAAGGCAAGAAGAGAAGGAATCCCCAAAGACCGAGAAATCATCCATGAAGACTTCCATGGTTTGCTCAACCATGTCATGGAAGATAGCTAACATGCAACTTTGGAAAGTCCCGGGGGCATTGCATAAGCCAAAAGGCATCCTTTTGTTGGCAAATGTGCCATAGGGACAAGTGAATGTTGTCTTCTCTTGATCTTGGGGATTGATGGGTATTTGGAAATAACCCGAGAAACCATCAAGAAAGCAGTAATATTCTTTACCCGCTAAACGTTCTATCATTTGGTCCATAAAAGGAAGAGGGAAATGATCTTTTCTCGTGGCATCATTGAGTTTGCGGTAGTCTATACAAACTCTCCACCCAGTAACGAGACGTGTAGGAATCAACTCGTTGTTGGCATTGGGTACAACGGTGATTCCACCTTTCTTAGGCACACAATGGACTGGACTAACCCATGGTGAATCCGAAATAGGGTAAATCATACCCGCATCAAGAAGTTTGATAACCTCTTTTTTGATGACTTCATGGATTTTAGGATTCACCATTCGTTGGCTTTGAATTGTGGGCTTAAAGTCGTCCTCCATGAGAATTTTATGTGTGCAAAAGTGAGGATCAATTCCGCGAATGTCGGAGATTTTCCAAGCGATAGCTCTTTTATGTTTCTTCAACACGGCGATAAGTCGGGATTTTTCTTCTTCTTTCAGGTCCGTCGCGATGATGACCGGTAACTTCTTGTTGTATTCAAGGAAAACGTACTCAAGATGAAGAGGTAGGTCCTTAAGCTCAAGAGTAGGAGGATCCTCAATAGATGGTGTAACTAACGATGGATCATCATTAGTCACCTCTTTAGGAGAAGGAGGAGAAAACGGGTCTTCATTGAGAAGTCTCTAAATAGTACGAATGTCTTCATCCCAATCGGTAGAAGAATCATCATACTTAAGATCGAGAGGACCCAAGCTAGCTTCGAAATCATCCAAGTCACTTTCTCCAAAAGGAGTCAATGACGGAGCAATTGAGGCAACGGTCTCAACATTGGGTAGAGAAGAGAGAGTACTTTTGCAAGCATCATGAAAATGTTCTTCACAAGCCTCATCGAGAACATCAATAGCATTAACACTCTCATATGAATAAGGTTTCTTAGAAATATTACCCATGTTGAAGACAATTTTATCGTCACCAACTCTCATGATTATTTCGCCCGCGACTACATCAATGAGAGTGTGACCGGTCCTCAAGAAGGGACGTCCAACGATTAATGGAACACGAGGATCCATCTCGTAGTCAACGACAACAAAATCCGCCGGGAAGGTGAATTTGTCAACGCCAACGAAGACGTCTTCGGCTATCCCCACTGGATAAGCAACCGTACGGTTAGCTAATTCATAGGTCATTTTGGTGGGGACTAGCTCGGGGAGAGATAATTGCTTCCAAACACTTAAAGGCATTAAGTTTATACTGGCACCTAGATCGGCTAGGGCCATGCAATTCTCTACTCCCGGGAAGTTGCAAGGAATCATGAAGCGACCCGGATCACCAAGTTTGGTGGCCAATTTCCTTAAGAGAACGGCGGAGCAATTCTCATTAAGTTGGGTCTGAGCAATGTCAAGAAGCTTCTCCTTGTCACTAAGAAGATCTTTAAACATCTTCGCGTATTTAGGCATGTGAGCGAGAGCCTCGGCAAAGGAGATGTTAAAATTCAATTGTTTAAACATTTTAAGAAAGTTTGAAACTTGAATATCATCTTTGCTCTTTTGCTTCTCTTTCCTCAACCTTGAAGGATAAGGTATATTGGATGAAGAAGAATGCTTTAGGGGAGTAGGATCACTCACAACCACGGGAGGTGGGGAAATGGGGGTAGAAGGCAAAGGAGGTGAGGAAAGTTGCTCTTTTTCCTTATTCACAATCACGGGTGGAGGTGTAGGAAGCTCGGGTTCCGTATAACCTTTTCCACTACGAGTAGTGATTGCTTTCATCTCCCCTCTTGGATTCGCAATGGTGTTACTCGGAAGAGTACCCGAAGAAGAGGGTTGATTACCTTGGAAGTGCGAACCGATCATATCACGTATGTTAAGCGCTTGAGTGCTGAAAGAATCTCTCATGTCTGCACGGATCTCATTGCTTTGTTTTGCCATGTCATTCCTTAGCTCGGCTCGAATATCGTTCCCTTGTTTCACCATTTCGCCCTTCAAGTTGGCGAATTGACTCAGAAGATTCGTCACCATCTCTCTATTAGTCTTCATGAACGTCTCGACGTCTTGATTCAATGACATCGGTTTATTGAGAGGTGGAGCTTGGTAAGCTTTAGAATTTCCTTGAGTTGGGTATGGGTTTCTTTGGGATTGATATTGATTGGTAGCACGAGGTTGGGATTGGTTGTTTCGGTTATAGCTTTGTTGTTGGTTTTGGTTTGGAGGAGGGAAACCAGGTGGAGCAAGATAGTTGTTTGAACGATAACTTAGCAAGCTACGATCTCCTTGAGGACGAGCTTGATAGCCTCCCTTGGGATAAGTACCGTATGCCGCGTTAACGTTTTCAGAAAAATTGCCTTGGGTAGAAGGACAATCATTGTAAGAATGAGGACCACCACATGTGTCACAAGAAATAGCAACGGCTTTAGCTTGTTGAAAGTGGTTTGTGGCCATGGTCATGAAATCCTTGTGCATATCCGCGATTTGTCGGGTAAGTTCGGTTATCTCGGGATTGGAGGTAGTATAAGAAACATTGACTCTCGAGTTAGATCTTGAGGATGCAGATGAATCCCAATTCTTGTGGTGAGTAGTCATGTTTTCAATCAACTCTCTACACTCCTCCGGTCTCCTTTTCATAAAAGTACCATCGGCGGCGGCATTGATCGTGTCACGATCACGAAAAGTGAGACCATTGTAGAAAGTATCAATGAGAGTGACGCGGAGCATGTTGTGATTTGGACAATGGTCGATCAAATCATTGTATCATTCCCAAGCATCAAAGAACGATTCATCATTGTCTTGCATGAATCCACTAATTTGGTTACGAAGGCTTGTGACCATGGATGGTGGGAAGTAGCGCGACAAAAAGCGTTGAGTCATGTCATTCCAAGTATGAATAGAATTCTTTGGGAGACGGTCAAACCATTTTTCGGCATGGTGAGAAATCGAGTGGGGAAATAGTTGAAGGCGAAGCTCATCCATAGAAACACCGGGGGACTTCATGCTTTGGGTGATGGTAATGAATTTGTCGAGGTGTTTGTTGGCATCATCATCGGGAATTCCGCGAAATAGGTTAGTTTGCACTTGTTGGATCATGTGATGCTTCAACGAAAACTCCTGAGCCGTGATGTGCATCGGCGCAACCGGGCCTCCGCGTCCGTTCATGGTGGGTTGACACAATTCCTCCATTGTTCGTAAATCAGGTAGGGGGACATTGTTGTTGTTGCTATTATTATTTAAATTGGGCAGAGGTGGATTATTATTGTTGTTATGAACACCAGCCATATCTAAATATTCACGAGTCTCGGGCTCAGAATAGTTCGAAGATCTAGTACGCATACACCTGCAAAAAAAAATACACAGAGAGAATATCTATATAATCTTTTTGGTGCAACACCTTTGGAAAAGAATTTCTTTTTATAATTGTTCAATATTTTTGTATTTTTGAAGAATTTTATATTTTTTTTTGGGTTTTTGAAAATTTTTAAAGCAAGGAAAATAACGTTCAAAGAACGGATCCCAAAATTCAATGCGTCTCTCACTAGAAACCGTGAATCTTAACGAAAAGAGCCGGCAGCGGCGCCATTTAATACTCGGCTTTTACCTCAAGTATAAAATATTTATCGTCCGATCTTTTCGAATTGATCTCCAGTCTAAAGTGCGACTCAATTGTCTTTTGGGTGAACAAGAGAATGGTTTGGTTGATTATCTATTTTAAAGTATTAGCAAATAAATGTAAATGTCGTAGAGTAAAGTAGAAGTTTAAAGATTAAACTAAAAATGACGAGTTAATAACAAATGATTGCAAACTTAAAGACTATATTAGAAAAAAATACTTGAACACTTAATAAATCTAAAACTTGGAAACTTTGTAAAAACAAGAAATTTAAACCATCGGAAAACCAAGTCGAAACTTGATCGGAATATTTGGTCGGAAAGTGCAATCGGAATGTTGGAAAATGTGGCTGATCGGAATGCATAAAAGAATATTGATCGGAATGTGTGACAAGAAGACTGATCGGAATATGGGAAAGGAATTCAAATCGGAATATGGGAAACAAGGGTGATCGGAATGTTTAATAAAGGACCCAGATCGGAATGCTAAGCAAGAAACATCCAATCGGAATGTTAACAAAGTACCTACAATCGGAATATTTTAAAAACAAGGCTAATAGGAATGTCTAAAAAAACAATGCCAATCGGAATAACCAAAAAGGCCACAGTCGGAATATGAAACCTTATTCCGATCCAAGGTGATCGGAATATAGATGCTTAAATCGGAAAGCCAGAAACCCTTTTCCAATTTGGAGATCGGAAAGAGGGATGGTGATCGGAATGCGTGATTGGAAAGGGGTTTCCCCTTTCCGATTAATATGGGATTCGAAAGATAAGCAAAGTAATAAGCTATTTTGATAAGCTAATCACTAAAACTTAAACGAATCAAAAGTAAAAATACTAAATAAGCACAAGTAACAACTTTTCCAAACTTAAACTAAGCAAACTTTTAAATCAAACCATAAAAAGATGAACTTTTTAAGAAAACTTTTAAAAAGTAAATAAGCTAACATACAAATAAGCCAATAAGCACAAAGATCTTAAAGCTTATTCAAATGAAAACTTAAGTAGGAATAAAAAGATCAACTTTTTAGCACAAAAACATTAAGAACAACACGGATCAAATGTAATTCGCACCAAAAGTTAACTAAAATCAAAGAATGGTAGAAAGAGATGAAAGATTAAAAGCTTAACTAGAACATGATTAATGAAATCAACAATATAAAAGACTTAATCTTGAAAGATTAAAAGAAAGAAAGATGAAAACTTAGTGAGAGAAAGTTGAGAACTTTCTCTCTCTAAAACTAGAAAGAAAAATGAAAAATGAAACTAAAAACTAACCACCCTCCTAATGTGTATTAGGAGGGTATTTATAGGGAAAAATGGGAAGGAGTGCATGTGTTGCCTCTTCTTTCTTTCTTTCTTAACGTCTTCTCGACTCGATTTAATTATTTATCTTTTCTCGACGTCGTCTCGGGATTTGAACTTGTCTTGATAATTTTCTTCTTTAATTTAGACTCGAGTTCTTCGACTTCATCAAACTTCCGTCTTTAGACTTTTTCTTTGATAAATCTTCAGAATAGGCCTTGGACTTCCGTTCTTTTTGCACTCTTGATCTTTTGACTTCGTCTTTTCCCCTTTTCTTTGATAAAAGCCCGTGAAAGCCCGTGTTTTCTTCCTTTTTCATCTTTTGGTCCTAAAACACAATAAAAACACAAACCACGCATAATTCCGACTTTTACGACATAAATTACACATTTTGGTCTTGTTATTATTAGAAATAAGTGGTAAAAGGATAAGTGTTTTCACACTTATTACCGCATGACATTGTTACCTTACTATAAGAAACAACGGGTAGCTAACCCGAAACTCATTTGCCCATCTAAATTAGCGTGTCGTCACAATAATCACGCTCGTGTAAATCTTCTCATACATAAATTCGCTTACCAATCAATGTGGCACGACGGGGATCAACCGTCAAGGCGCAAACTGGGGTGATCGTCCCCAAATAGTACTATTATATGCATAAGCGTCTACCAAATCCTGGTAGTTCACAATTCATGCTAATGGGACTTTTAGTGACATAACCTAACTTTAATAATCCATTTTATTCCATACATCGGGTCATATAATCATTTATCGGGTCATACAATCATTCGGGTTCGAATCAATAAAAAAACAACCGGGACAAATGGTGTCTATTTTATCAAAACTAACATGTTATCTCCCTCACGGGTTTATAAAATATTTCATAAAAATATTTAAAATAGTGCGAGGCTATGAACTCACGTTGATGTGGGAAAACGGGTTATTAGCAATTCGGATGTACGGTACGTGCTTCAATCACAGAAACCTAGACAAATAATACTCGTTTTAGACTTTTGTCCAATGACTTTATCAAAATAACAATTATGTATACATATGATGATTTTATATATATGATGATGATCAAGTGGGTTTATACATTCTCATTTACTCATTTTAGTGTTATGTATTGGTAACTTTTATACTAGTTACACTAGTTTAACTTGTTTACATTTTTTTTAGGTCCAATAAGCCTATTATAAATCCATTACCTTAAATTAGACCATTTTATACTTTTATTATCAGTATTATACTTTACATATTGGGCCCAAGTGGGTTAAGACCAATAAGTAAATTTATAGGTGTTTTACCAACTAGTCGGGTTTATAGTCCAATAAGGCTACTTTGGCCCGTTAATGTCTATATGTTGTAAAGCTCGGGTTTTATCGGTTTTTACTTGTTATATAAGTTCATATATCAGTATGTGAGTTTATCAAAGTTTATATTAGACGGGTCCGACCGTCTAAGTTTTATTTGACAAAAACGTTAATCTTTCGGTTTTAGCCGAAAAGACGTAAAACTTAGTATATAGTTTTATAACTTGGAAAAACATTTATACTTGTAATTTATATAACCTGTCCTATTTTAATATATATATACCTCTTTATTTATAATTATTATTAACTAGTGGGTTTTATATATGTATATTTTATAAATACAAAATTTTGAGTGCTTATATTATATATTATTTATTTTACCAAATCTGTCCTAAATTTTCAATCCACTAAAATGTCCATATCTAGAGTTTTATATGGAGATAGGACCTCAAATTTTTATCACAGAAATTAAATGATATGTGCTTCATTTTATTCTTGTATAGCTACTGATGAATCAACCTCTAAATATTTTAATAAATTCGTCAAAAACAGTGTAGGCAGATTTGCACTCTAAACTTGTTTTGATAATATCTCACTCGTTTTGATGATTCCATTGCATGGTCAACTCTCACATGTGTATAACACCTAATACTTACTGTATATTGATTCCACTTTACTATTTTATCAGTTTAACATTTGGTTACTTACTGTTTTTATGCAGCCATCTTATTAAACAAGATTTAACCATTTTTACATGTGGTTTTTCCATCTTTTTACACATGTTTATCAAATCTATCAACACCAAATCCACACATAATATTTTTAATCATCATTCATCATCATATACATATACATAAATAAAAAAAATACAAGATTACATAATCAAAATAACAAGAGGATAGGAAGAACAATCTCTATACCACCAAGGTGATGCAATGATGAGTTTTTGGATGAACAAGACTTGGTTTTGGGTAACCAATCTTATGAGATATCAACACCACTTCTAGGATAACCAAGTGTTTGTAGATTCCTCCAAAAATCAGCCCTTTTTCTTCATACAAAAACCTTGAGAAATCAGCCCCAAACTCCCTTGAAAACTCCTTTCTACATGTTAAGATCACCTCCAATCTTCATAACTTCAATGGGTTTTCATCATATGTAAATTATACATATGATTTATGGTTGAATTTTTTGATGGTGGTGGTGTTATATGGAGGATATGGGACGGAATAGATAGCAAGAGAGAGAGGTTGAGAGAATTTTTGCTAGTTTGCATGGAAGAAAATGGTAAATGGTTTTTGGTTCAATGGTTTTTGTGTTTAAGTGGTTTGGATGGCAACTAAGGACATGTGTCCTTAGTTAGCTTAATATGTTGACACACATGAGGTGTGTTGTTGAAGCTTTGTCCACCCATGTGTGGGGGTGGGACAAGTATATACTTGTTCCATCCCCATTAATTTACGGGTATTCCTCGATTCTAGTTTCCTCGATTTGCGTACCCTCGGGTCGTTTTACGAAAAACGTTTTTATAAATTATGAATCATCGGCACAAAACGAATCTAATAAAAATTGTCTCATCAAAAACGGAGTTCAAAAACGTAAATACGTAAACCTAGGGTTTCCGGTTTAGTCGTAAAGGACGTTAAATTATGAACGTAAGTCCTAATCTCTTCTCGTAAATTTGTGAGTTTATGAACCAACACAAATTTAAAATCCCAAAATAATATTCACGGATAAATTTATTTCCTGAAATGTCGGACTGTCACCAAAGACGGTGTATGTAAACGTAAGCACGTAACGTAGAGTCCTCTGGTTTAGACGTAGTCGATGCAACTTCAAGATGTAAACCCAAATTTCTTATCAAAAATAAGTGAGTTCATAATATAACATTAAAATAATGTTTTTAAATAACACTTGAGAATAAAATATCAACCATAAATTGACGGATTGTCACAAGAATATTTTTGGATTATCAAAGATTTTTTAATTTTGTATTTTTCTTTTTCATTAATATTTACAGGTAGATGTTTGATAGATGAATCAAGCAGGCTTCTTTGCCAGAATCTCCAGTTCTGTTGGAGTCAAACATCTCATACCAATTTGCCTAACAAGATACGTAAACCTCTCTTTCGAAAGAGCTTTTGTAAACAAGTCAGCTAATTGGTAATCAGTTCCAACAAAGTATAATTCAACAATACCCTTTTCAACTTGTTCCTTAATGAAGTGATATCTAACATCAATGTGCTTCGTGCGGGAATGCTGTACCGGATTGCAGGAGATGGCAATGGCCGACTTTGAGTCACAGTACATAGGTACTTTGTCAAAATGGAAGCCATAATCCATGAGTTGTGTTCTCATCCAAAGAACTTGAGCACAACACGCAGATAGAGACACATACTCCACTTCGGCTGATGAAAGTGACGTGCAATCCTGCTTCTTGGAAGACCATCCCACAAGCTTGTCTTGACCTAGAAATTGTGCACCACCAGAAGTACTTTTACGTGTATCAAGACACCCTGCATGATCAGAATCTGAATAGGCCGTTAGAAAGAAACCAGTTTCCCTCGGATACTAGAGTCCCATGTGAACGGTATTCTTAAGGTACCAAAAGATCCGGTTAACCTCCTTGAGGTGCTTTTCAGTGGGTCGGGCTTGATATCGTGCACAATAACATGTAGCATGATGAATATCAGGTCTGCTTGCTGTCAAGTACATGAGGGACCCGATCATCGAACGATATCTCGTTTGATCTATGGGTAATTCCTCCAAATCAGCATCTAGGGATGTGGTTGATAATGGTGTCCCAACGGGGTCACATGATGTCATACCATGCTTTGTGATTATCTCTTGACAATACTTAGCTTGGTTAATAAAGATACCACTTGGGGATTGGTGAACTTGAATTCCTAGAAAGAATTTTAGTTCACCCATCATAGACATTTCAAATCTGTTGTGCATTACTTTTTCAAACCATTTTGAATGTTTTGGGTTTGTAGACCCGAAAATAATGTCATCAACATAAATTTGCACAAGCAAAATGTCATCCCCATATTTATAAGTGAACAAAGTTAAATCAATGGAACCTTTTGAGAAACCTTTGGAGACTAGAAATTTCGAGAGCTCGTCATACCACGCCCTTGGAGCTTGCTTGAGTCCATAAAGTGCTTTATGGAGACGATACACCTTGTCAGGATAATGAGGATTGACGAATCCTTCCGGCTGCGTGACATAAACTTCTTCCTTCAAAGGACCGTTAAGAAACGTCGTCTTTACGTCCATTTGATAAACGATGAATCCCTTATGTGTAACATAAGCAAGGAAAATCCTGACCGCTTCCATTCGAGCTACAGGTACAAATGATTCTTCAAAATCAATACCCTATTTCTGTCCATACCCTTTAGCCACAAGCCTAGATTTATTCTTGATGATCGTATTCTCTTCATCAATCTTGTTTTTCCAAATCTATCGAAGATTTAATGGTGTTACATCGTATGGTCAGTCAACAAGTTCCCAGACTTTAAGTCTTTCAAATTCTTGAAGTTCATCCGTCATCGATTCAATCCAAGCATGATCAGCTAATGCTTCTTTGATGTTTTTTGGTTCAGCTGAACTCACGGGGAGTGCGAATATACAAACATCGGCATCGGTGTTAAGCTGTCGTCTTGTGCGAACGGGCTGTGAAGGGTTTCCAATGACATGAACCAAAGGATGATCTCGGGTCCAATGATGTGTGGAAGGATGTCGTTGATAGAATGTATTCATATTTGAGGGATCAACATGGCGAGAAGAAGACTCTCCAGTTTCGTGTACCGGTGTACAAAATGGGTTGATAAATTCGTCTTCGTCAGATAATGCATTGTCTGCTTGATTTATGTTCTCTGGAGCAATGACAGTAGTTGTGGATGTTGTAGGATCGATTGTTGAAGTACTATTATGAGGAGGTAAATCTTCAGCAACCCGTGTTGAAGTAGATGAAGTTGTATCTGGTTGTTGACGATGATCGGTATCATCATTCTTATCATGAGTGACAGCGGAAGACTTCGATACAACTTGTTTCTCCCCCGTGAAATATCCATCATACATTGGTCCATATAACATTTCCTACTCTTCAATTGTCGTGTCGACTGTCATATCTGCTCTAGGAACATGTTCAGGAACCAGCTTTGAACTTGACGGTTCATTGCTGTGGTCTTGAGTTTCGAGTTCCGTGCAGTTGTGAATGGAAGTCGTTTTTCGTTGTGGATCGAGACTTAAATTGTTTTGTTCAAGTGTCATTTCTTTTAATTCATCAAATCTAATGTGAATGGTCTCGACAATCAATTTTGTTCTCTTGTTGTACACTCTATATTCCTTAGACTGAGTTGCATATCCCACAAGAATACATGCATCACCTTTCTCTTTCATCTTGTTCAGATTTTCACCATCTCAAATAATGTAACACGTACATCCAAAAACATGAAAGTGTTTGAGTGAAGGTTTTCGATCATGAGTTATGTGATATGGTGTCTTTTCGTGTCTAGGGATAATTAAGGAGCGGTTTTGTGTGTAGCATGCGGTTGACACGGCTTCGGCCCAAAAGTACAGTGGAAGTTTTGAAGCGGATAATAATGTTCGAGCAGCCTCAACAAAAGTACGGTTTCGTCTTTCAACAACTCCGTTTTGTTCGGGTGTTCGAGCAATAGATGTTTCATGTTCAATCCCTTCGGCTTCAAAATAGTTTCTCAGTTTTGAATTCAAAAATTATGTACCTTTGTCAGTACGAACCACTTTAACTTGAGCTTAAAGACCACGTTGTATCAATTTAAGGAAGCTGATGAGAACATCAGGTGTTTCATCCTTGGACCTCAAGAAGTGAGTCCATGTGTACCTTGAGTAATCATCGACAATTACCAGAATATATTTCTTTCCATTGATACTCTGAACACGCATGGGACCACACAGATCCATATGAAGAAGATCTAACCGTCCTTTTAAGCTTGGTGTGGTTTTTGTTTTAAAGCTACTTCGTTTAGCTTTACAAAGCTCACAAGAAGAACAAAGATGATATTTGATGAATTTCAAACTTGGAAGGCCTCTCACAATATCTTTCTTGGAAAGCAAGTTAATGGTATCAAAGTTGAGATGAGAAAGACGTTGATGCCATAACCATGCTTGAGTCGTTGAAGCTTTAGCCATGAAGCAGATTGGAGTTGATGAAGTTGTGTCTTGAAGTGAAATTGTGTAAAGATCAGTACCCCGTGTACCGGTAAGTAAGTCATTCCCATCATAATCACGAATAAAACATGTCTTCTTTCTGAAAGCAACTTCCAAATCCGCATCACAGAATTGACCAACCGAGAAAATATTGTGATTAAGCCCTTCGACGTAGTATACCCTTTTAATCGTGATATTTCCCTGAACCAAATCTCCATATCCTAGGATCGGTGCAAATTGATCATTTCCGAATCGGACCATACCCAGGAACTTCTCCACGAAGTTAATTAGAAGCTTGAGATTCCCCGTCATGTGATTCATGCATCCGGAGTCCAGTATGAAGAGAATTATTTGTATCACCTGCAGAAGAGTTAGAACACGATGGACCAATTACTAAATTGGATACCACAGTATTTGTGATAGTAGAATCATTAGTGTCCTTATCAACATTTAAAGGCAAACTAACACTCGTTTTCACATTTTCTGTCCTAGCTTTTGGCATCCATTTATATCTGGGAGGACATTGATTAGCAAACCACCATTTCCAAGACTTGCTAGAAGACTCATATAATTCCTTAATTTTTCTTCTAGGATTCTTAGTGGTGGAGTCTGATGCATTATTTTTCTTAGTGGGGGTAGCACCAGAATGGTTCACTTTGCGTTTGGGTTTACTAGCTCTAATAGGCATTGCAACTTGCTTCTTAGTTCTAGTATCTACGCCTTTGAATTTATTCATAGCACACATAGAATGATTAGCATTAGCACACTTGCCACATTTGACACAAACAAATTTCACATTCATAGCATTCAAATAATTCACATCATTCATATCGTCATTGCATGCGGTTACAGTCTTTTTATTCTTAAAAACATTCCAATTCCTAGGGTGTGCTTCTACTTCCTACATATTCCCTTGATTCTTGTGTTTCTAGACCTTATCATTCACTTGAGTGCTCTTAAGCTGAGGCCGGCTAACACTAGTAGTGGAGACTATTCCTGTAGTAGAAGACACACGAATATTAGTGTTTCTAGAAGTCTGAGGTGATTGAATAACTTTGTTTGTGGGCTTAGTTGTCATTCTATACATCCCTGGTTTAATCACATTATTGTGCTTAACGCTTGGTGCTACAGTATTCCTTATGGGTTGATTTTGTGGTAACCTTTCCTTTCCATCTATCTTGGGGGCAAACACAGGTTTTGTAAACGAGGAATTTGATAAAGCAGATGGTCTTCCCAAGATAGAGGATCTATTCACTATAGAAGCATTGGGTTGTCTAACAACAAGTTTCTTAATGCTAGGTTCCACAATTTTCCCACCTATTTTAGCAACGAGTTTCTGCAACTCTGCTATAGCTCTGTCCTTATCTTGTAACTGAGCTTTCAACTCTTTAATTTCCAAATTCTGTTCATTCATTTCTCGAAACGTTTGGGAAAGTTTTTCTTGCAATTTATTATCATGTGGAAAACTACCAACGTCTTTTTGCAAAGCAAGTTCAAGTGAATGACAATGTTCTTGAAGGAAATCAGTTTTGTGTTGAAGTAACTCAAAAGCCTTTTTGTCAACATTTTCTTTACGTTTCGAAAGCTCAATTTCAAGACGTTCACATTCTTTGGTTTTATCAAGATATTGGCATGCAACTTCAGAATATTCATCAATATCAGCACAAGATGTAAAATAAGCACACATCACATCTTTAGAAACGCATTCTTGCAAGAGTAAATCATATTCATCTAAAAAATCAGACTTCTCCATTTGAAGATCTTCAATGTGTTTCTCAAGAGATTCAACATATTTTAAATCATCATACATTTCAGTCCGAATGAACTCCTCAAGTTGAAGAACAGTTTCTTTAATCAACGTCGTGTTAGGAATTAAGAGTTCTTTCACAAGCAAGGTAATATCTTGAGGAATCGGACGTGTCCACTCAGCATTTTCACGTTTTGCCCAGTCTCTTTCAACAATAGATTTAACATTATCTATGTGGTATATTAGAATATCTAATGTTTTCCTACTCTTGCTTTTAGATTCATCTAGAGGGAGGTAGTTTATGTATTTGTAAACATTAGATTTCTTAGGGGCAAAAGCTTTCTTCCATTGAATTCTCTTTTGTTTGCATTCTAGAAACACTTCCTCACGAGTTTTCTGAGTTTGTTTGTTGAAAAGACCATAAAGACTATTCTCATAAGCATATTTATATGGTTTCACAAACTCCTTATTGACAAGAGGTTGACTATCATCATCCCAAAGGGCAGTCTCTTCACTATCGGCACTTACAGGCATGCAATCAAGATCGGTCCTTTCAGTCTCATCAAGATAGAGACACGGGTTCGCAGCTTGAGCTTTAACAAGGTACTCAGGACTTGCAAAGCTAGCTTGACCCTTAAACATCGAAGAAGGTGCCAGCATTCTAACGGATTGAATGGAATCATGCGTTTTATAAACAACGTTCTTCAAAAATTCTACTTGTGCTTCTAGTTTCGTTACTTTGTCGGTTTCCTTATCATATCTACTTTTGAAGTCTTGTTTTAACTCATCTACCTCTTGTTTCTTATCCTCAAGAATTTTAGCAGAATCTGTAGTGGTCATAGAGAGCTTTTGTTCAAGTTCATTAACTTCGGTATTGGCAAGGTACGTTTTTTGACGTTCATCCATTAAGAAAACAATATATTGACGCTTCTCTTTGGCTAGTAACTCAAGAGTTGTATTGTATTTGTTTTCAAAATCGTCCTTTTGACTTTTTAACGTACTACCCTTGTACCCCTCAAGCTCTTTTGTTTTCTGAAGGAGCTCATCCCTATAGCTTTCAGTCATCTCAATAGATTTGATAAGAGCAGCTTTGCATTCTTCAAAACTTTGAGTGAGTGTAGCGTTTGCCTTCTTTAATTGCTTTTGACTCTTTTTATTTTCAGTGACATCTTTTTGTAAAGGAGCAATTAAATTAGCAAGCGCAATACGTTCCTCTTCATCATATTCATTTGTATGTTGATCATCCTCAGACTCATTATTGCACATGTCTGATGAATCGGGTGTGGTATTGCTATCAACCGTTTCCATCATACACGTGTCATTAATGGCATTGGGTAGATCACTATGCTCAGGAATATCACCAAACACATTATATTCATCAGTAGTATGTACCTTATCGATTGGCTCAGTGTCAAAGATAGGACCATTGTCATCTTTAGTGACTTTGAGAACTTCTTCAACCTTTGCCATGTACGAGTAATGTGCATCGAGCTCTTGATCAGAATCTTCATCATCAGTATAATCCAGCATTGCTCCTTCCTCAGCTGACAATTTAACCCTTGCTTCCATTTTCTTGCATAGCATCATCTTTTCCTTGTGATAGCTGGAGTCTCTAACCCTTTTCGGCTTCCTGCATTCCTTTGCCATATGCCCATAACCTTGGCAATTAAAACATTGAATCCTACTCTGCTGAATCACTTGACTTCCAACCGTTTCCCTATTCCCAGTAGCAGCAGCAATCCTCTGAGTATCATATTTGGTAGTTTGTCGATCATATCTTGTAGAACCCTCAACATGTGTTGGATTATGTCGATCATACCTAGAAGGACTTTCACCACGTCGACGTGTTTCATACCTTGGAGGACTCTCAACATATCGGTTCTTGGTGTTAGATGATGTACGAAGATTGTTGTTGGTGGGTTTGTAGATTTTCTTGTAAGTCTTCATTATGAAAGCAATTTGTTGCTTCATCTCTCGATTCTTTTGAGCTTGGTATTCATCACTATCTTCTTGAGATGATGACTCAGATGGTGGGGATGGTGCTCTTGGTACTTTACTTCGAGATCTTGTGGATGATGAAGACTTAGATGATGTGGAAGATCGTGGTGAAGATGATGTAGTTGAATATGACTTAGGAGCACGAGAGTTATGACCTTGACCATGTTGAGTTGTAGTCACTAAAGCAAGTGGATTAGCCGTCTTGGCAACACGTTCAGCTCGAATCTCATTTGCTTCATTCTGAAATTGCTTCAAGATATCAAAGAGTCGATGATATGAGACCTCGTCTAACTTTTCTTGTTGTTTCACCAAAGGGACGAACCTTGTCCACTCGGGTTGAAGTTGTTGAAGAAATTTGACATTGACTTGCATGGTGGAGACTTGCAGATTATTTCTTGTCATGTCATTCATCATCTTATAAAACCTGGAGTAGTAAGAGTCAATTGATTCTCCATATCTTGAAGTAAACTTGCCAAAATTCCAAAACAAGTTTGTTTTGACATCTTGTTTGTTGAGTGATTCTCCTTGTTGCAAGCGTTCAATAGCAGTCCACATTTCATGTGTTGTAGGGCATACATCAACCGTGGAATATGTCATCCCCAATCCCACTTAGAACCATATAGATGGCTTCCTTCTTCGCATCATGCCAAGCACAATTTTCAGGTGTGAGATCGGCTCTTGTTTCATCACGTTCACTTACAGGTATTGGATCAGTAGTATCTGTGGCAGCTCTTGGAGGAATTGATATTTTCTTGAATACATATGGTCCATGAGTAATAAATTTCCTCAAGGCATCACCATTGGGTCTTGTATCAAGATATCATATGAAACGTGATTGCCATTGAGCATACCTACCAGACACAAGCATTGGTGGTCTCTCTTTATTACCCGCCACCATGAAATTGTTGTTAGTGACACGATATTCTTGAGTAGAATCCATCTCAAAGTTGATGTGAAGTGAATAGGATCTTAAGTAGATGAAATTGTGAAAAGATTGTGGTTGAAACTTGAAGAAATTGTGAAAAAACTTTATCTGGAAAAACAAGTACTTATCCGGAATATTACCAAGCACTTATCCGGAATATTATCTTTCACTTATCCGGAATATTTCAATGATATCTTATCCGGAAAAATTCAAAGCGAAGCTTATCCAGAATATTTCAAAGTTCTCTTATCCGGAATGTTTGATGTTCTTCTTATCCGGAATAAATGTTCTCTCTCTTATCCGGAATAGTTGTTCTTCGACTTATCCGGAATAATACAAAAGTACCGTATCCGGGAAAACTGTTTATCCGGAATGTTTATTTCCTTCTTTATCCGGAATAAGTCTCCTTTGGCTTATCCGGAATGAACCTTTATCCGGAATAATTGTTATTCTCCTTATCCGGAATAAGTCTTCGTGGCTTATCCGGAATACTTTATGGTTCGATTATCCGGAAACCACAGCAACACGTGCTTATCCGGAATCTTCCCGAGTTGCTTATCCGAAATCCTGAAAAACGTGCTTATCCGGAATAAACTATCTGTTGCTTATCCGGAATGAATCAAGTCACCCTTATCCGAAATATTTGCCAAGCTGCTTGTCCGGAATAAAGTCCGAGAGATTATCCGGAATACACAGGTGAAACTTATCCGGAATCTGGAAGATAATCGTGTTATCTGGAAAGAACTAATGCTGTTTATCTGGAATTTACTGAAGCACCTTATCCAGAATATCAATGATTTGAGACTAATCCTGAAAACATAAAAACGTTCTGTTATCCGGAATCAACAAACCCTTATATTCCGGATAACGAGATAATCTTGCTTATCCGGAGTCTTCCCACACAACTCACAATCCGGAATGTTAAAAACCTTAAATTCCGAATATCTAAACCAAAACCGAAACTTTTCCAAAACGTGATTTTGTGTAACCGATTTCAAGAATCAAACCAAAAACTCCTATAATCCGGATGATTAAAGTGTATTTCGAATCAAGAAAATGATAAGCACAACAAAAACTTTTTGAGACGAAATGATTCAAAGGAGAAAATCACACGTATCAAAATATGAAAAACCACAAACTAAACACGAATCTACCCCATGGCGATTGATACCAAATGTTGTCCCAAATAATATGATGATGGATTAAGATATGAGATGGATTAAGATATGAGATGGAAAAGATATGAGTTTAAGAGACAGAAAGTAGTGAGAGAAAGTAGAGAGAAGGAGAGGATTAACTTGTAGAATATTAGATTAAGAAAGATTAGTTACAAATGATCATCCAACCCTCCTAACATGCTAGGAGGGTAGTATATATAGTCCATCCACATGCGGGCTTTAATGGACTATATATTGGGCCGGGCTTGACTTTTGGACTTTAATTAGTTTAAATCCAAGCCCGTAAATTACGATTAATTAACTACCTATTACAACGTTCTAATAAATATTACAATAGACACCTATGACCGAACATTCTTGTTTGACTCAATATTTTGAGGCTAACACTAGACGCTCCCTTTTGTCTTTTAGTGGTGAATGTATTTTTTGATTTAGGTTTTCATTAGTTAGGGTGGGATTTTAAAATTCAAAATTTTATTCTGATTCAAAATATTTTATTTAATTTAGAAAATACTTTGGAACATTTTATACACTTTGTGTACATTTTATAAAATGTTAGCTTTAAAAGACTTGATATTCCTTTGATCACTTTGCAAGTATATAATTTATTTGTACATACCTTAAGTGATATTATGCCAGAATAAATATTAACGACTAAAACTTTACTCAAGTTTAATTTCATATAGAATTTTTTTTTTTTTTGCATTTTGTAATTTTCAAAATGTCCAGAAGTCGAAATATATAAATAACACTTTTAGGACATTATTTTTATTAAAATAAACTTTTCCCACTTATGTGGTAAACTTTTCATAAACTTGGCATTGATATGATGAGTCAATGGCTTTACTCCTATGATTGTCACATCATTCATCATTTTCTTTATTCGTTTGAAGTATGAGTGAAGTGGTTCATTTGGCTCAGCTCTAAGACGTTCAAAATCATCAAATAGTATTTCTTCTTGTTTTTGTAGAGTCATAGCCGAACCTGCCATATGCATTTCGAGATTTTCCCACATCTCTACTCTTAGGTTTATTCACCACTACGAATGTTGCTTGATCAAGCCCTTGATAATGATGTTTTTTGCCTTGAAGTCTGCTTTATGTCAACGAAACTCTTCAAATTCCATGATCAGTCCCTACAATCATTAAGCTAACACTATTTGTCATTAAGAAAAGTTGATTTGTGATTAAATTTGATGGATCAGTACAATGAGAATTGTGTTAAAGTGATGATGTTTTAAGTGTTTCTAGTGATTAATTTGATTAACTATAAGTTGTAAATGGTGTCTAAAATCCAAAGTCCAAAGTCCAAAGTCCAAAATACAATATCCAAACATCATACTCTTCAAATTTCTTCACTAGTGAACAGTACCCAAACCGCGGTTGACCAAACATGTGGACAATGGTTCGCTTCCTAAAAAGGTATACAAATAACTACGTACTATTCAACCAATGATATAACTACTCAACCACTGTTCTACTTCCTCAACCGATGCTAACTAACACTCAACTACGGTTGACTTGCCACGTGGATAAAGGTTCCTTTCGTAAAACCCAATAAAAGAGCTTGCGGTCCTATTCAAACCGTTGATGCTAACCTCCAACCATTGTTCGAATGAACACTATCGTAACCGCTAATGATCTAAATTTTAGACCTACGGTTCAAAAGTAGATCTCAACCGTTGTTTCAGTTTGGCCAATATATGAATACAGAAACACCTAAAAATCACCCGTTTGAACGTTTTTCCCTTGAGATTACTGTACAACTAAGATCTAACAAATATTACCAAGCTTAAACACCCAAACTTTATCTTGTAACACAACAAAATGAAGATTTTTAATATAACGTCGAGAACCATGAATCAAAACAAAGTTGTAGATCTTGAAGATAAGAAGAGAATCACGCTCACAAACTCAATCTAATCATCCCATGGGATGTGATACCAATTTTAAAGAAACAATAATTATCACACCATAATATATATCATAGATTTAATATATAGAGAGCGAAAGGGAGAGAAGGGGAAGGTTTAGTGAGAGAAACACACTTTTGTGTTTAAAGATAATGAACCAACCAACACGTCTTCCCAAGTGGTAAGCGGTATTTATAGTATGTACATAGCATGTAACCGCAACCACAAATGGGCTATTTACCACGACCTGTTAATATAAAATAAACTAAACTACCTAAACGACTATAAGCTATAACACATAATTATCTAGGAGTGGCCGATACTTTTCTCCTTTCTAACAATCTTAATCGCATCGTGAGGTACATTCTTCATCTTAGCCATAGAATTAATCTTGTTAAACCAACGAATATGATAATGAGGATCGTCATTCTCAAAACCATGAACCTGACTCGAAGTTACTAGGTTAAGTAACCCGAGCTTCAACTCGAATTGTTCGACAAGAATAGACAAAAAACCGAACGCATCTCCATAACGCTCGATGGGTGCATAGAGTAACTCCGACAGTGGTCGTGTATCTGCCATTGTAGAAACGGTAGTCTTCATAATAGTTCGAAGCTCGGATTTGACAATTGTTTGGAATGTCTTCGGTTACGTCTCTTCGAAATCGTTTGTTGTTGATCGATTAAATTTGACGAATAACGAGTGCGCGTGTACTAAAAAGAAATACAAAAAAATAATATTAAGAGAAAAACATTTTTGTATTTTAAATTTTTTAAAGAAACTAAAAATAAGGAGAAAAAGAAAATATGATCGAAAATATTTTTGGATTTTTAAAAAAGTTAAAAATAACAAAAATTAAAAACTTAAAGATAAAAATAAGAACCAAAATATTTTTGTATTTATTATTTACTATTTTTTTGGTTTTGATATTAATATTACCTCAAGAAAATTAATATTAACTTTTTTGGATAATTATTTATGGAAAGAATTATTGTTTATTTTATTTTTGGTATTTCTAAAAGAAAATATTTTCTAGAAGAAAGGGTCCGTACCACTCTCTCCGGGAGCGGGCCAAAATTTGATTCGTTTGAAAGTACAAGTCGTATTTCCATAGGCGAGAGTCGAATTTGACTTATCCGTCAAATTCTATATCTAAGGCTCAAATAATGGGTTTTTTTTATAAATTTTTAAGATCTAAACCTAAAACGCAAGAGGAAAACAAATAAAGGAAAGCTATTCTAGAATTCAAAGGCGATTTTAAAAATTAAAACAAGTACAAACAATTAAAAAATAAATATCGAACTTGTTTAAATCCTAATTAAGAAAATTAAACTAGTTTTAAGACATTATAAACTAATAATACAAAAACTTAAAACTTAATTTTATAAAACTATATTTGCAAAAGAAATTTGTTAAAACTATTTTTTACTATTTAAAAGGTAAAAATAAAACTAAACTGTTGTAAAAGTGATTTTTAAATATTAAATCCAAATGAAATATTTTTCTATAATTTTTTTTAACGCTGGTGAGACTAAAAATCAGGTTTAACAAAAATAAGATGAAAGAGAAAGCTAGCAATAAGCTTGGAAAAATCAAAGAAGTAAATAAGCTGAATACAAGAAAGCTTTAAGATTTTAAAGAAACCGAATGCCAACAAGATGGTGTTTGTTGGCATTGGTGGTTAAAGCGTTGGTTTGTTGTGGGGGAGGTCACAACCTTCGATTCCGGTGATGGTCCATTTTGAAAAAAGTAAAAATTATTTTTTTTATCTTTAAGATAGCTAAAGCTACAAGTAAATTAAATAAGCAATATCTAAGAGAATTAAGCAAAATAAATCAGCTGAATAAGCAGTTTAAGGCACACTAAATGTGGAAGAAGGGAAACAAGTTTGTTTTACCTTTTGGATTTTTAATCTTATGACAAATTATTCAAAAAGAAAAAGGAAAAGATAAACAACTTAAAACATATTAGACTAAGGACTAAAAAGCACAACTATGTGATAAATAACACTCCCAATAAGTTAGTTAAACTCCACTAAACTATGAAAGACTAAGCTATAGACTCAAAAGTTCATACAAGGTTTTTAAAAATAAGATAGTCACTGATAAAGAAAATAAATTAAGTATTCTACTCACTTAAGCTAAAATGACAAAAATGAGCACAAACAAGCTACGTAATAGCTAAAAAGAGACAAGATTAATAGAAGCAAACAATTTTCAAAATAAGCAACGTTTGAGATATTTAGAGTCCAAACCAAGAGTCGACCCAAGCTAACTTTTTGAAGTTTACACTGTCTATTTTATAAAAAGTCTGACATCGTAATTTTTGGAGTATTATCGAGTACGTGGCAACCCATCAAAGTTGACCGTTTGACCAAAAATGATATTTTAGAAAAATTAAGGTTTTTGTTATTTAATAATTAGGGAAGCACATACTAGGTACAAAAATTCATTATAGTCATTTACTTAGCATATTTATCTTAAATATTCATTTTACTTATTTAGGTTACTGGTAGTGTTTTTTATCGTTTGCGTGCATCATTTCTATGCCTACTCTTGTATTTGTTGTTGCTTTGTTATTATTGTGAGGTGAGTCAAAGCCCATATTCAACTGCCTTTATATGTTTAATGTTGTTGGGGGTGAGAGAATACTTGTTGCGTGCTTATGGACATTTCTTAATTACTTCACTGAAGTTATGTTTATGGATATGCCTATGTATCGTTATCCCACTATTCCCATTATCATGAACCTTAATGTAGAAACAAGAAGGGAGGATTCATATAGTTTCCTTAATTAAAATTATGTTCGTCAATAAAATTTAGTAATACTTGAAAACTCGTTTCATAATAGTTAGGCCAAATTTCAATGTTTCAAAACTGTTAATGCAAGTAATGCCTAAAAACATTATTAGTGTTAACTAATCTTTCTTAGTTTTGATCACAACAAACCATACAACACATTTAGTGTAAAACACAAAATGAATTATTTAACTAACACTATCATCAAGGTAATAATCATATTACTAACCTTTCTTAATCATACTTAGTGAACATCAAAATGATTATTCTTAAAACTCACTTTTGTTAATATGACAATAGACTTTTTAATAAACTTTCTTTTTCAGAAAATGTTTTATTAAAATGGAAAATAAAAATTTGAAACTAGCATATTCCAAATGCTGTTAGAATATCCTTTGAAGGTTTCAAATACCTCAGATATTCCCACCCCACTAAAAGACAAAAAACGGAGCGTAGTCTAGTGGCGGTACCTTAAGTACCTACGCGGTACCTTAGCGATATGGATCCGCGGGGTGAGATAAGGTACCGCGCACAGCTAGCCGTTGTAGATCCGTTATACTTTGTCTCCTTTAAATAGTAGGTCAAATCTCATTTTCCAAAAAGCATCTTGGACGTTTTTCTCAGCCCTCTTTCTATTTTCTATAGCATAATCATTAGTAAATGATCACTTAAATTGTTAAGGATGTTTACATATGATTATCCTCTTGATCCCCTCCTTTACCTTGTCCATTGAGAAGATCACTCACTCACTAGTGTTGTGATAAAGATGAATCTATGAGCTAGTCATATTCATCATGATACCCTTTTTGTTTTAGGTCAATCCAATGTATTTATGAATACTTTGACTAGTTGTGTTCATCCAAGTTATTTGTGGATACTTGGATTTGTTGTGTACATCCATTGCATATGTGTTTGCTTGGATTTGTGTTGTGTAAATCCAAGCTACATGTGTGTACTTGGATAATTCTAGTTGAGTTGTAATAGATTTGATTAGGAGTTCTCACTAAACTATAAAGTGATGTGGTCGTGTCTTGTGAGTTCTCACTAAACTTAAAAGTGATTAGTATTTGTGTTGTGTGAAGTTCTCACTTAGCTTCAAAGTGAAGAGTCGTGAAGATTGGTTCTAGCTTTCGATTAGAACTCGACATCTAGCCTTGTGTCGTAAAATGGTGAAGTAGGCAACGTCGTGAAGATTGGTTCTACCTTAAGATTAGAACTCGACATCTAGCCTTGTGTCGTTAAATTGTGAAGTAGGCAACGTTGTGTAGATTGGTCCTAGCTAAAGATTAGGTCTCGACATTTAGCTTAGTGTCGAAAAATAATGTAAGCAACGATGTAAGGTTTTCTCCGCCGAGAAGGGAGCTTGTGGATATAGTGGAAATATCGAGTAGGTGTACTCGAGGAGTGGAGTAGAAACGAGGATAGAGCCTCGTTGTCGAACCACTATAAATCTTGGTGTCTTCCCACTAGGTTGTCTCCTTCCTTACTCTTTACTTATTTCATTATCATTACACTTACCTATTATCTTTGCTAGTGCATTTGAATTGAACCTAATCATTATGCAACTTAGCCTCAAGTAAAAGATAGTTTTGATACAAACCAAATTGAAAGTAATTTTAATTTGGTCACCAATCGAAGAGAAACTATTCAACCCCCCTTCTAGTTTCTACAATTGGTATCAGAGCGATGGTCACTCAAGATCTTTGAAGTATATTGTACTTTGAAACTTGGATCGATCCATTGTCTCCTCAAATTATAAGGTCAAGTTATACTAAAGTTTCTCTTTAGTCAAAACTATGTTTTCTTTGAAAATAGGTCTTTTAATTGATAATATTGCATCCCACTTAAGATTAGTAGCCTTTATGCATTTTAGATATACTCTTGAAATGTATCTACTAGTTTGCATCTCGCTTTGTGTAGGTACTCATGAAGATCAATCACTTAATTGGTTGTGGATTGAGTTACTTGCATTTGTAGAAGACTCATCTTCATTGATCTTTAACATCTTTGAATGATGATACCAAGATGATTGGGAATGATACTAGTCCTTGAAGAATTAGTACTCATCATAGTCATTGATTGGGCATAACACTTATTCCTTCATGGATTGCTCTTTGTGGCCATGGTACGCTTTCGTTCTTCCACACGCCCTTTGATCATTCTTTTGATCATTACTTGACTATGTGCTTGTTCTCGGCATCCTTGCCTTGACATTTATTTGTGGTTTGTGTTTATTTTCTTTTATCCTCTCAAACCTTCATTTTTTGGATACTTGACTAACTATGGTGATGTAGAGTGAGTTAGTAGAAGCTTAAAGTATCAAGCATGATTTCAATGGTTTGCACCCATACGGTTAGTAGGCCCTTTGTGGGAGAGAAAGTGAATTAATACCTTGCTCATATTTTGGTTTAGACTAAGACTATTATTGAAAGTGATCTTAGTCTATACATGAATAATTGCTTTGTATTTATTCATTACCAAAGCCGTTTAACGTTTCGCCGGAAAGGCACGTCTTAAACCACTATATATGACACAAGCTCTTCCTTACCACTATTTGAAGATTGTCATTAATCCCTTGAGCATTGGTCCTAGTCTTGATTCTCTTCCCTTGACTTCTCTCTACTTTGCCGTTTTGCTACGAGTAGTCGTTTGTCCGTTTCGGTTCTTTTCGATCTTGATTTAACTCGTAATCCTTTGTTAAGGCATATTGCTTAGTGTTATGATGATCAAATGATATTCTAAAAGGCTCATGATTTAATTTTAAGTATTTTAGAAAAACTTGGTTTTCAAAATTTGGCGTTTTTCATAGATAAAAACCTGCCTCTGTAGGCGGTTCCTTATCTAGGCGGCTCAAACCAGCGGTACATTATCGATAAGGAACCGCGGGCATAAACTTTTGTCAGAGCGCCAGTTTGATTATTTTCTTCCTTTTCAAACCACTATCTCTCTCTCCCAAAAACACACAGCGATGGTTTTCTTCTTTTTCCACCATTGTTGAAGCTTCCATAACCTTCAATCACTCAAATTAATTGATTCCAAGTAGTGGGTTTCACTCATCCTTCATCTAACATCAATTAATTGTAAGTATTTTCTTTCAATTTCATCTATTTTGTTCTAGGGTTCATCCTTTCATAATTGGGGATTTTTAAAATTGAAATTGAATTAAAACCTTAATAGGAATGTGGGTTGACATGGTTATTTTACTATGATTCCTTAGGTTCATATTCATTAAGATTTTACTAAAACCCACTTGTAGAACAAATCCGAATTTAGGCTAAATGATTTTGGTTGAAAGATGGATTTGAGATGAACCCATGAACAAGTAGGTAATGACATTGTTAATGCTTACCTAAAAACCTTGTTTTGAAAAACCAATGTTCTAATCCATTGTTGATCTAACATAGATCATGTGTTCTTGGTTAATGATGGAATAGACACATTGTGAACATGAGAATAATATGGATTCAATCCTATGTTTGTCAAGAAATTGATATAACACATTCTCATATTTTTTATCTTTGATTTTTTTTTCATATGAGTGATTGGAGAAATATTTTCTTGTGTTTATTTAGGTACTAATCATACCTTCTCAATATCAAAAGGATCATCAATTCACTAGAAACTATATGCCGGACATTTCCCAAATCTATGCTTCCCCTCAACTTCAAAACTCTTTTCCATCCCTTTCCACTCGAAATTTCCATGAGGGTAGGGTTGTAGATACAAGAATAACGGGGTATAGATATATCAACTCTATGTTTGAGCATATTGGATTTGATTGCTTGCTCTTCATAGACGAAGAAATTTATCTCTTGTTTCTTCTTGAATTCTTTAGCACTTACTCCATGCTCGAAATCAATGGCCATATCTTTATTCGCTTCATGTTGAATGATCAAATCATTCAATATTCCCTCGATGATTTTGGTGATATTCTTGGTGTGCCATATAGAGGCACTTGTCGTTGTACGGACAAATGGAGACTTGATGCTCTCGTGGAGTCCAACGATAAACCTTTAGATGACATTACTGAAGTTGATCTAAATTTCATCCTTGATATCATCTCGAAAGAGCGTGATGGAAACGTTGTGAGAAGCCTTCATACTAATGTGCGAAATGTGAATCGCTATGAAGTGATCTCAAGCGACCTTAAGGATTTCATGGTCCAATGGGCTAACATCCTTAGGGAGAATGTGTTTTGTCTTGGTGGAAACCGAGATCATATCCCGGCGTGTATGGTGCATATGTTGTTTTGCATCTTTACATCAACCGAGTAAAATTTAGCATTCTACATCGCTCGACGTATAAATTATGCTCTTTCCAAACCCAAAACAAACCTTCCCTATGCTATGCTTCTTACTCACCTTTTTAGAAGGGTTGGTGAAGATTTTCCTCATCTCGATCTTTCTCGCTTTCACCCGGTTCAACGGGTTATGTTACCTATTCAAGAGGTATATGAACGAAAGCCTAGAAGTGACCGAGGTTCACGAAAATCCTATCATCAAGAGATGGATGATGAGGACACCCAAATGCCAACAAGTGATGGTGATGGCCTCGGTACTAGTTCTCATTTCCACTCTTCGAGTAATTCCCATCCATCCTCAAGCCCATTCGAGGATGAATTTAAAGACCTAGCTCCCCCACCTCATTACTCCTCTAGTGAAGTACCGGAAGATCTTAACATGGAGCATCTTTACCGTGAAAACCTTAGGGCTAGAGGTGAATTGCATGAACACCGGGTTGTGTCAAGGAAGGGTTTCAAGTTCTTGGGGAATATGATCAAGGGATTGGGCAAAAAGAGAAGGTGAAAGCTTTGAAGTTTTTCAAAGAATGCATGTTGGTAAACATGTAATGTTGAACAATATTTTTTATGTTGAATGTGTATTAACTTATGCTACATGTTTGGATTGTTGTTTATTTTGATCCTAAATACTGTTTGTTCCATGATGTTTGTGATTTACATAGCTTTGTGCTTGCCTTATGATAGTTAGCTTATTAGATTATGATCTGTAGTTAACTTTGGCTTGTGAATATTTTTGTAAAAATATAGGTTTATCAAAAACTGGGATGGGAAATTTTTGAAAGCCCTCTGGTCGCGGTTCCATATCGACCCGCGGATCCTTATCGATAAGGTACCGCCGGTCCTAGATAAGGAACCGCCGGCCACTGTGCATGACAGCATCTTTTTCTTTACATTGTTTTCTCAATTCTGGGTAAACAATGCATGATTTTCAGTAATAAACTGCACATTTCCTAAACTAGCTTACCTAAATTCATTATTCACCTAAAATGATTTTAACCCATTACTAGTTTGGATCATCCCCTCACCCATTTAAACCCACCTTGTTAGTCATGTTCTTCACACATCAAAACATCCTTCCCTAAACCTTAAACCACCCTTGTCAACCATGGTGTGTACCAAAACCTCAAACACTTCCAAGACCTCCTCCCCAAGGAAAACTCTCAAAATAAGGATTAAGGTAGCCAAGCCTAACTCCTCACCTTTCCACACACCAAAGAATGAGATGGTTCCTATCCTTATTTCTTGATCACCTTCCCCACCTCTTGCACCATGCAAGACATCATCCACCCATGGTACTAACCACTCCATTAGTTCTACCTCCTCTTTATTCAACTCAAGAATGAATGAGCTCTCTTCACCCTTCACTCCAAGTGCACCCTTGGATGTGACCACACAACCCCAACCAATCCAAAGCATTCCTTTTGTGAATGACTTTGATGACAACTTGGTGACTTCACCACTTACCCCTCTTAACTCACCCATTTCACCAACCTTGGAGAATTTACCTCCACACTCACCCATTTCCCCTTTAGGGAACATGCCTCCACTCTCACCCACATAAACCTTGGAGAACATGCCTCCTCCACCTCCACCCAACTCAAACATTCCAATTTTGGGTGTTCCTCTTTCCCTCCTTTTGGGTGATCCATACTATGGGTTTCAACAAACAGATGGTCCTAGTTGTCCATGTTGTCTTTACAACCACTACATCATCCATAACCTTAGGATGGATATGTATGGACTACATATGAGGTTGCAATAGTTCTTGCTTGTCTTGTTCTCCATGCCTCCTCCTAGGAGATGCATGATGGAGTTTTCTTAATAAGAGTTTTCAACAAAACCAAGCCAAAGAAGACTACTTATCTAGATTTAATGTTAAGCTAGCAATGTATTAGTTAGTTTTATTTGTCACTGTACTTGCTTCCTTCATGAATGTTTCATGTTGTTGATCTATGGATTTAGCTTTGTGTCTTTCTATCATTTTGTGCACACTAATCAACTTTAATTTGAAATTAAAATTGAACCTAAATCTATCACAACCTCTAAAAACTTGACTAAAATTGGTTCAAAATGATATCTAAATTATTTTGTCACCCTTTGTCAAGACATTCTTTGTGAATGTGTTGCTTTATGCAACCCTATCATAATTTGGTGCTAATAAGGTACCGCGGGCAGAAATCAGTTTTTGACGAATTTTTGGTCAAAACTTTTAAAACCCTATACCCTGTCAAGATTCCTTGTTTACTCAAATTGACTAAACATTCCTTGACACTTCACATTTTGTATTCAAATTCTTACCTTGATTACATTTTACTTATACCCCAACCTTGAGATTACATTCTCACACCTTACCAACCTTGAGAATTCATTCTCACACAACCTTGAAATTACATTCTCACACCTTCCCAACCTTGAGAATTCATTCTCACACAACCTTGAGATTTCATTCTCACACCTTCCCAACCTTGAGATTTCATTCTCACACAACCTTGAGATTTCATTCTCACACTCTCACAATGCCTAACTCCTACATTCCTAACCTTGACATTTCTTTGTCACAACCTCACTCACCCAAATCTTCCTCATCCAAGCTTTCAAGGAAACCGAAAATCTCGGTTCGACCTATTTGGGTTAAGAAGAATGAACCAGCTTCCTCCAAACCACCCAAAAACCCTACCTTCTCTCCAATCAAGTACTGGAATGAGACTTATACCATAAACCCCATCACCGGAGCTAAAAAAATGTTCCCCCACCACCACAATCCTTCAACACCCCTCAACTCAATGACCTTGCAACCTTCCCAAACCTCACAAGGCATTGTGAAAACATTCCCAAACCTATTACCCCACCACCACCAAACCCTGAATTTTATGCCATTCCCACATCAAACGATTTTGTGTTGCATCATGGATCCTCGTGTGCTTGTTGTCGATTTCAACAAATTGAACTTGCTCATGTGTATGAGAAGTTAAATTTTCTTGAATTCCTCCTCACTCGACCTCCTATTCAAGTTTTCATTCCGGTGGACAAAACTTCGAATGATGCATCGTCGTCTTTTTAGTCTTTTATTTTTTTAGCAATCTTGGAAAATATCACTATTAGACTAGCTTATGCTTAGTGGTTTATTTTCCATATTTATTGCTTTTAGATACTCATATTGTGTGTATGACTATCTTCTTTGTTGTGTCTTTTTCTTTTATGTAACCTTTGTGTTGTTTGTGTGTTATTTCATTAGTTCTATTTTGAGTTGATCATGGTTAATTTTTACAATTGCTTATGGGTGATTCCATCAATTCTAAACTTTAACCCATTGACAAGCTTATCATCTTCATTGTATTGAAGCTTGATTTTGTCAATTACCTCTTTGGACATACTTAGCAAAATACTTGCTTCTAATTTGAGATTTCTTCTCTCTCTCCCTCTCAAGTTACTTAGTAGGTAGTGATCATATATACATTGGTGTTTCTTTCCTTTCTACTAACCTTTGTGTAGCATTCACCTTAGCTCACAAACTTGGTGTCCCAAGCAAGGGGGAGCAACCACCAAGGGGGAGCTACTAGCAAAGTTCGATGTGCTTCGAAGACTTGTGCTAACCTTTTTTCTACGACAAAGGGGGAGAAATGATAGTGATAAACTAGTTAATAAATCGATATTTTCTGTTTCTACGTAAATGAGTTTATCGTTTGTCGTAATCAAAAAGGGGGAGATTGTTAATGCAAGTAATGCCTAAAAACATTATTAGTGTTAACTAATCTTTCTTAGTTTTGATCACAACAAACCATACAACACATTTAGTGTAAAACACAAAATGAATTATTTAACTAACACTATCATCAAGGTAATAATCATATCACTAACCTTTCTTAATCATACTTAGTGATCATCAAAATGGTTATTCTTAAAACTCACTTTTGTTAATATGACAAAAGACTTTTTAATAAACTTTCTTTTTTAGAAAATGTTTTATTAAAATGGAAAATGAAAATTTGAAAATAGCATATTCCAAATGCTGTTAGAATATCCTTTGAAGGTTTCAAATACCTCAGATATTCCCACCCCACTAAAAGACAAAAAAACGGAGCGTAGTCTAGTGGCGGTACCTTAAGTACCTACGCGGTACCTTAGCGATATGGAACCGCGGGGTGAGATAAGGTACCGCGCACAGCTAGCCGTTATAGATCCGTTATACTTTGTCTCCTTTAAATAGTGGGTCAAATCTCATTTTCCAAAAAGCCTCTTGGACGTTTTTCTCAGCCCTCTTTCTATTTTCTATAGCATAATCATTAGTAAATGATCACTTAAGTTGTTAAGGATGTTTACATATGCTTATCCTCTTGATCCCCTCCTTTACCTTGTCCAATGAGAAGATCACTCACTCACTAGTGTTGTGATAAAGATGAATCTATGAGCTAGTCATATTCATCATGATACCCTTTTTGTTTTAGGTTAATCCAATGTATTTATGAATACTTGGACTAGTTTTGTTCATCCAAGTTATTTGTGGATACTTGGATTTGTTATGTACATCCATTGTATATGTGTTTGCTTGGATTTGTGATGTGTAAATCCAAGCTACATGTGTGTACTTAGATAAGTCTAGTTGAGTTGTAATAGATTTGATTAGGAGTTCTCACTAAACTATAAAGTGATGTGGTTGTGTCTTGTGAGTTCTCACAAAACTTAAAAGTGATTAGGAGTTGTGTTGTGTGAAGTTCTTTGATACACGATTTTTCAATGGGTTCAATTTTTTTCTCGATATCCTCTCGAATTGATCTAGGTCTTAAGTGGAATGATTGTTCTTGGTTACTAAATAAAGGGGTTGGGTTTTCTAATCTAATAAAAAGTGGAAATGAAAATTTAAATCAAGGACAATTACTTTAATAAGGACTTGTATTAAACTTAAGATTAAAATTAAGATTAAAAATTAAAATTTGAAATTAAAGTTCAAATAGCATAAAGGAACAGAAGAGCAAACAAACAGTAACCTAAAACAAACAGTGCCTACAAGAAAAATTGATTCGGAACTTTTCAAAGACAACTCATCCGGAACTTACTCATCCGGAACTTACTCATCCGGAAGTTACTGGATTGGTTCGGAACTTTCCGAATGAATGTTCATTCGGAACTTGCTGGATCGGAAGTTTCTGATTCGGAACCTTCAGCTTGATTCGGAACTTTCCGAAGAAAAGGTTGATTCGGAACTTCTTCTTGATTCGGAAGTTTGAGACTTCCGAATGAAGGTGACTTGATGCGGAACTTAAGGACTTATGCAGAACTTAAAGCTTGATTCGGAACCTTCCGAATGACTACTTCATTCGAAACTTCTTAGCTGGTTCGGAAGTTTTAAATACCCAGTTACAGAAGCAGTTAACGAAGAACACGGAACAAGGATTTTAACCAAAATCAAACCAAATACTTAAAAAAGAATTTACCAAATTAAACACAAATCATTTAGACATCATAAGCAACGAATCCCACTAATAAAAACACAAATCCAAACAACTTTTGAAGATCAAATCAAGAAAAATAAAAACTTAAGAACTTGAAGATAAAGATGAAGATGAACAAGATTAAATGGAAAGATTAAATAAAAGCTTGGTATTGAATGATTAATGTTTTGACAAGATAAAACAAAGATTAAAATTACAAGCTTAAAGAATTAAAGATGAAAATCACCAATCACCCTAGTGGTGATGGTGAAGCTACGAACCAGGAAGAAGGAGGAAGAAAAAGAAAAACTATCTTAAAATGTGTGAGGGGGAGGCTATTTATAGTCTTGTCCTTTGGTTGGTGAGTGGGCTTTCTCCCGTTCTTCTTGTCTTTTCGTCTTTTCAGAAAAGTTTCCGTTTTTAATTCTGATTCGGGATTTGTCGTCGATCAAATTCAACTCGTCTTTTAATTTCTTCGTTTAATAGACTTGAGTTTCTTCGACTTATATAAATCTTCCATCTTTGGTCCTCTTCTTCGATAAATCTTCGAATAGGCCCAGTGACCTCAAATCTTTTGCATCTCTTGGACAATAGACTTTATCTGGAGTCTTTTTCTTCAGTAAAACCCGTGCAATCCCATGTTTTCTTCAATATTCATCCGGTTGGCTCTGAAAACACAATAAACACAAAAACCACGCATAATTCCAAACAAATGATATTAAATACGTGTTTTGGTCTCGTTTTAGCCCGAATTAAGTGGTAAAAGGATGGGTGTTTACACACCTATCAAATCCCCTACACTTAGCAATTGCCATGCCCTCATGCAATGCTTAGTGATAAAGCAAGTTTACACTTTTCTCATAATTAATCAACCTTGGCCTTATTTAAATTCTACTAAACAAAAATTTAAAGAAATGAAACTTCAAAGGTAACAAAGGGATAGAAAACCATTTTCACTTGAAAATAGCTACATTGAAATAACTTGTAGAGAAATCGATGACTTACATTAGGGCTTTGGTGCTGCGAAGATTTATCACCCTCAAGTTTCACGTTCCCCAAACTAAGCTTAAAAACGAGATCATTGTTATTATAAGTTAGCAATTCAAACACTTACACACATGGCTTAATTAAATGCTTAAACTCCCTTATTCCTAGGTGTATCTCTTATATTTTATTTTTGTCTTAGAATGATCATGAAGATGCATTTTTGGACTTATTTCGATAGTTTATTAGGGCTGAAAGCAAAGTAGGACGATTTGATCAATAGTTAGCTAAAGGACAAAATCTCTTAAAACTGCTTCTCGGGATATCAAAAAGTTCATATCTTGGCATAACTTGGTTCACGATATGAGACCTTTCTCGGGCCGATATTTGGCATGTACTTCATACTTCATATCTTCGAGAGACGTTCTTGAGATAATGGTCTTCTCATCATAATAGAGTTTCTTCGCTTGGAGACTTTTGAGGGGTACTCTAACTTTGTTGACCACGACTTCATGATTATTTCTTCAATCTCTAATTGGGATTTTGAGATACAACGATCCGCCTCCTTTTCGGACTTGGATCTATTTATCCTCATACCTTGTTAGGGTCTTTTCGGATAGACTTCTCCATGATCTTTATGGGAGTTGATTGCTTTTCGTCGTGAGTCTTGATCCTTCATATTGATTTTAGGAATAATGCTTTTCACATCACTTTGGATCTTCAGCAATAAAATTGAATCCTCATGCCTTGTTAGGGCCTTTTTGGACTCGCCAATCTTCGCGCCCCGCTTCATAAGTTATGCCTTGGCTATGAACTCTTATCATTACCGAGCAACTTTTAAACGATCTTGGGCTAGAAGCTAAGTAACTTTTCAAATTGTACAACCTTACTTATTGAAGATAAATTATTAGCAAGTGATGGGAGAATAGGCAAATAATTACACCAAGTGGGCTTGTACAAGAATACCGACTTATAATTGACTCTATCATTTCTCGTCCTCCACAATTTAAAATTTCAAGTAATGAGACTCGTGGATACTTAGCCTAATAAACCAATTAAGGTCTACATGGTTAAGGATACTAGCTAGAATAAACTTGGATAAGTCTATTCGGGTTGAGTCAAAATAAACGCAACGGTCCTAATATGTCAAAGGCTTCTAAACTAGCTACACCACTTTATTAATATTTTTGACTTTATTGCGGAATATATACACATGAAAGCAAAGATAAAAATTTAAAAATTACGACTAGATGGCCAAAGTTAATAAAAAATTTGAAAAATGTTGAAAAATAGGATTTTCCGGTTAAATGAAGGCATTTTCATGGAAAAGTCCACTTAAAACTTCGATAGAAGTCCCCCCTACACTTAAGATAAACATTGTCCTCAATGTTTAAGCATGTGGGAAAAGGTTCCCCTACACTTATGACATTGGGCACGTTGGTTAACTCAAGTTAAGGAAGAGACGACTAACGTGATCAATTTCAAATGTGAGTATGAAGAAAATTGAATCACGATAGTTGAGAGATAGAACCGGATTTCGGATAAACACGGGAGCACGGTTCTTCGAAGATTCCAAGAGTGCACTTATCCCTGTAATCACATCACCACACAAAGGCAAACACATATAGAACTCCCCCCCTACACTTAGGGGATTAAAACATACAAGGATAGATACTCGGGCTGCCTCCCGAGGAGCGCTTGTTTTTGATAACCGAGTCACGAGCCTGACTCGACCCAAAATTAGTTCATGGGGAACGTGGTGAGGGATGGAACCACCTCCTGAGAGGTGTCCTCACCAAAGTACAACTTCACTCGTTGGCCATTCACCTTAAAATTTGGTCCATCAGGTTGAGCGAGCTCGAGAGTACCATATGGAAAAATTTTGGCAATGGTGAATGGGCCGGACCAACGAGATTTGAGCTTTCCCGAAAAGATTTTCAACCGAGAGTTAAAAAGTAAGACTTTGTCTCCAACATGGAACTCTCGGTTTTTGATCTTGGAGTCGTGAATGAGCTTAGTTCTTTCCTTATAGATCAAAGAATTTTCATAAGCCTCATTACGGAGTTCATTCAGCTCATTGAGTTGGATCTTGCGTAGGTCACCGGCTTTGTTTATATCAAAATTAGCCCACTTCAAGGCCCAATAAGCCTTGTGCTCCAACTCAATGGGGAGGTGGCACGCTTTCCCGTACACAAGACGATAAGGCGTACAGCCGATCGGGGTCTTGTAAGCAGTACGGAAAGCCCACAAAGCATCATCCAGTTTATCAGCCCAAGAGGCACGATGCTCTCCCACGGTCCTTTCAAGAATTCGCTTCAGCCCTCGGTTGGATATTTCAGCCTGGCCATTAGTTTGTGGGTGGTAGGCTGTGGAAAGACGATGATTTACACCGTACTTAGCCATGACTCGAGCAAATTGGTCATTGCAGAAATGAGTCCCACGATCACTAATAATGGCGCGAGGCACACCGAATCTAGCGAAAAGAGCTTTCAAAAAGTTACAAACCACCCTTGCGTCATTAGTAGGCAAAGCTTTGGCTTCAACCCACTTTGAAACGTAGTCAACGGCTACAAGGATGTATTTGTTTCCTTTAGACGAAGGAAATGGCCCCATAAAGTCGATACCCCAAACATCAAAAATTTCACACTCTTGAATAAAATTCTGAGGCATCTCGTCTTTATGTGTGATTTTGCCTTGCTTTTGGCAAACATCACATCGCTTAACCATATCGTGAGCGTCACGGTATATGGAGGGCCAATAAAATCCCGAATCAAACACTTTTTTAGCGGTGTAGTTGGGACCAAAGTGACCACCGGTGGGTCCTTTGTGGCAAGCATCAAGGATGTCCGACGCTGCCGGTCCAGCAACACATCGGCGAATTATCAGATCAGCACATTGTTTGAATAGGTAAGGGTCGTCCCAAAAGTAAGTCTTGATGTCGGTAAAGAACTTCTTCTTTTGCTGGGACGACAACCCTTCCTTGAGAATACCACCCGCCAAGTAGTTTGCAAAGTCCGCAAACCACGGGGTTTCATTCGGCTTCGAGTTTATAGACATTAAGGTCTCCAAGGGAAAAGAATCATTGATTTCTTTGGTCGGATGATTCCCTTGGTAAGGATCCTCAAGTCTACTAAGATGGTCCGCGGCTAGGTTTTCGGCTCCTTTTTTATCGCGGATGTCGATTTTAAATTCCTGGAGCAGCAAAACCCAGCGAAGAAGTCTTGGTTTGGAATCTTGCTTTGTCAACAAGTACTTCAACGCGGAATGATCGGTGTACACAATGGTGGTGGAAAGGACAAGATAGGGGCGGAATTTTTCAAAAGCATAGACAACAGCTAAAAGCTCTTTTTCGGTTGTCGTATAATGCAATTGTGCCCCAGTCATTGTCTTGCTAGCGTAATGGATTGGTTGGAAGTGTTTGTTCACTCTTTGTCCAAGAACCGCTCCAATAGCAAAATCGCTAGCATCGCACATCAACTCAAAAGGAAGCTCCCAATTAGGGGTAACCAAGACAGGTGCCTTAGTGAGCTTATCCTTAAGCGAGTTGAAGGCTTCAAGACACTCTTTGGAGAAGATAAAGGGTGTATCTTTTTCCAAGAGGTGGGTCATCGGGCGAGCGATTTGAGAAAAATCTTTGATGAATCGACGGTAGAAGCCCGCATGACCCAAGAAACTTCTCACACCCTTCACGGTTGAAGGTGGAGGCAACTTAGCGATGACATCGACTTTAGCACGGTCAACTTCAAGACCGGCTTTCGAAATCTTATGTCCAAGCACGACGCCTTCTTTTACCATAAAATGGCATTTTTCCCAATTTAGAACAAGGCGAGTGTCTTCGCACCGCTTTAGCATACGTTCTAAATTGGCAAGGCAAGCAGAGAAGGAATCCCCGAAGACCGAGAAATCATCCATGAAGACTTCCATGGTTTGTTCAACCATGTCATGGAAGATAGCTAACATGCACCTTTGGAAAGTCCCGGGCGCATTACATAAGCCAAAAGGCATTCTTTTGTAAGCGAAAGTGCCATAGGGACAAGTGAATGTAGTCTTCTCTTGATCTTGGGGATCGATGGGTATTTGGAAATAACCCGAGAAACCATCACGAAAGCAGTAATATTCATTACAGGCTAATCGTTCAAGCATTTGGTCCATGAAAGGTAGAGGGAAATGATCCTTTCTCGTGGCATCATTGAGTTTGCGGTAGTCTATACAAACTCTCCACCCAGTAACGAGACGAGTGGGAATCAACTCGTTGTGTTCATTGGGAATAACGGTTATTCCGCCCTTCTTGGGCACACAATGGATTGGACTAACCCATGGTGAATCCGAAATAGGGTAAATCATACCCGCATCAAGAAGTTTGATAACCTCTGTTTTGATGACTTCATGTATCTTTGGATTCACCCTTCGTTGACTTTGAATAGTGTGCTTGAAGTCGTCCTCCATGAGAATTTTGTGTGTGCAGAAGTGAGGATCAATTCCACGAATATCCGAAATCTTCCATGCAATAGCCTTCTTATGATCTTTCAACACAGCGATAAGTCGGGCTTTCTCTTCATCCTTCAAATCCTTAGCAATGATGACTGGCGACTTCTTCTCTTCTTCGAGGAATACATACTCAAGATGGGGTGGCAACTCCTTAAGTTCCAAATCCGGAGGATTGTCGACGGGAGGCGTATTCGAAGTCGGAGTCTCGATAGCAATAATAGTGGGAGATGGAGGGGAAGGATTGTCTTCTTTGAGGAGGTTTGCAATGAAACTGAGGTCTTCATCCCAAGTGGCAGTAGAATCGTCATTGTTTTGCTTCACATCTTCCAAGGTGGCTTCCAAATCTTTCCAAAGGAAATCACTTTCTCCAAATAGAGATAGTGATGAGTCGATAGAGGAAACGGTCTCAACATTGGGAAGAGAGGTAGGAATGTTTTTACAAGCATCCTTGAAGTGTTTTTCACAAGCCTCATCAAGAACGTCAATACAATTAACATTCTCGGAAGAAGATGGCTGTTTGGATAACTTTCCCATGTTGAAGACTACTTTATCGTCACCCACTCTCATGATAAGCTCACCGGCTTCAACATCAATGAGAGTGCGACCGGTCCTCAAGAATGGACGACCAACAATGAGTGGCACACGGGGGTCCATCTCGTAGTCGACGACAACAAAATCAGCAGGGAAGGTGAATTTGTCGACTCCTACAATGACGTCTTCGGCTATCCCCACTGGATAAGCAACCGTACGGTTGGCTAATTCCAAAGTCATTTTAGTGGGGACCAGCTCTGGGAGAGATAATTGCTTCCAAACACTTAGAGGCATGAGATTAATACTGGCACCTAGATCGGCTAGGGCCATGCAATTCTCTACTCCCAGGAAATTGCAAGGGATAAGAAAACGACCCGGATCACCAAGCTTGATTGGCAGTTTCCTTAAGAGCACTGCAGAGCAGTTCTCATTAAGTTGGGTGTTGGCGAGATCGAGGAGTTTTTCCTTGTCGCTCAGAAGATCTTTAAACATTTTGGCATACTTGGGCATGTGAGCAAGAGCCTCAGCGAAGGATATATTGAAATTCAGTTTCTTGAACATTTTTAGGAAGTTCGAAACTTGAATATCATCCTTGCTCTTTTGCTTCTCTTTCCTCAACCTTGAAGGATAAGGTATATTGGAAGAAGAGGAAGGCTTTAGGGGAATAGGATCACTCACAACCACGGGTGGAGGAGGGGTAGAAAGAAGAGGTGGAGAAATTGGGGAAGGAGAAGGAGGAGGAATAGGAGCAGGCGACTCGTTCTTTTTAGTCACAACCACCGGTGGAGGTATAGGAAGCTCGGGTTCCGTAGTACCTTTGCCACTTCGAGTGGTGATTGCTTTCATCTCCCCTCTTGGGTTCGCAACGGTGTTACTCGGAAGAGTACCCGAAGAAGAGGGTTGACTACTTTGGAAGAAACTAGCCATCATGTTCCTCAGTTCATTAGTCTGGCTATCCAACGTGTTTCTCATGTCAGCTCTCAAATCATTTCCTTGCTTGACCAAATCTGCCTTCAAGTTGCGCACTTCCTCTTGGAGATTTCCCACTATCACATCATTGGTTCTCATGTAGGTTGCAACCTCTTGGTGTAATGCAGTGGTGGCTTGGTTGGGAGGAGCATTGTATGCAAGTGGTTGGTAAGCAGGTTGTTGGTAGACTTGATTGTTACGTGGAGGTGGTTGTTGTTGCTTGTGAGGTGGGATGTATGGTTGTCGAGGTTGTTGTTGTTGTTGAGGAGGGCGGTTAAGGTTTTGTTGTTGGTTTGGGTTGGTAGGAGGAAAACCAGGTGGTGAAAGATAGTTGTTGCTGCGGTAGCTAAGCAAGTTACGGTCACCTTGAGGTCTAGCTTGATAAGCAGGTTGTTGGTAGGTGCCATATGCCGCATTCACATTCTCAGCAGGGTAATCTTGGGTGGCAGTACAAGTTGTGTAAGAGTGGGGACCACCGCATATCTCACAAGGTTGGCTGACAGCGTTCACTTGTGCATTTTTGGCGTTGTTGCTGTTGTTGTTGCTGACGGTGTGGGTGACAAGCGATTCAAGAAGCGTGGTGATTTTGTCTAATCGCTTGTCGCTGTCATTAGTGCTAGCACTAGCAACATTGTTCCTAACACTCTTGGTTTGCACACGAGATTTGTTCTCAATGATATCCCAAGCAGCATTGGAAGTCTTAGCCAATAAATTACCCCCCGAGGCACTATTCAGTGAATCTTGGTCACTCATGCTTAAACCATTGTAAAAAGTATTGATTTGATGTACTTTGGTAAAACCATGTTGTGGGCATTTTCTTAAAAGATCTTTAAAACGATCCCAAGATTCACTGAATGACTCATCGTACTTTTGTTCAAAGTTTATAATCTCATTCTGCAAAGCGGTAGTACGAGAGGGTGGAAAAAAATAGTTGATAAATTTGTTTCCAAATCCGTCCACGAGAGAATACTCTGTGGCGGTTCTTTAGCAAGCCAATGCCGGGCTTGTCCCTCTAAAGAAAAGGGAAAAAGTTGTAACCTTATTACTTCTTGTGAAACTCCATTGAACTTGACCGTTTGGTGAGTTGTAGAAATCTCTTGATATGGTCGTGTGGGTCATCAATGGTGCGTCCCAAGAACGGTTGAGCTGAGACCATCTGGATAAAGCCTGACTTGAGCTCGAAATTGTTGGCGGCAATTGGAGGGATGACAATTGGATCCGTGTTGCCATCAACATGAGCTTGCAGCAATTCAATCATTGGGCGATTATCCGGAAGGTGCGCATTGTTGTTGTTATTGTTCATGTTGTTGAAAGGCGGATTGTTGTTGTTATTATTGTTGTTCGGAGGTGGTATGTTATTGTTGTTTTGTACACCAGCCATGTCTAAGTTATCGAGAGGCTCGGGCTCTTGATAAGACGTGGATCGAGTGCGCATACACCTGCAAAAGAACGAACAAAGAAAAACAAAGCAAAAATATTTTTGGTTTTTATTGTTTTTTACTTTTTAGGATTTTTGAAAATTTTATATATTTTTTTTTAGTGTTTTTGAAAATTTTTAATGAAAAAGTAACGTTCACGGGGAACGGATCCCAAAATCCAAGTTCTCACAAAAAACTTTTGATCTTAACGAGAAGAGCCGGCAGCGGCGCCATTTGATACACGATTTTTCAATGGGTTCAATTTTTTTCTCGATATCCTCTCGAATTGATCTAGGTCTTAAGTGGAATGATTGTTCTTGGTTACTAAATAAAGGGGTTGGGTTTTCTAATCTAATAAAAAGTGGAAATGAAAATTTAAATCAAGGACAATTACTTTAATAAGGACTTGTATTAAACTTAAGATTAAAATTAAGATTAAAAATTAAAATTTGAAATTAAAGTTCAAATAGCATAAAGGAATAGTAGAGCAAACAAACAGTAACCTAAAACAAACAGTGCCTACAAGAAAAATTGATTCGGAACTTTTCAAAGACAACTCATCCGGAACTTACTCATCCGGAACTTACTCATCCGGAAGTTACTGGATTGGTTCGGAACTTTCCGAATGAATGTTCATTCGGAACTTGCTGGATCGGAAGTTTCTGATTCGGAACCTTCAGCTTGATTCGGAACTTTCCGAATGAAAAGGTTGATTCGGAACTTCTTCTTGATTCGGAAGTTTGAGACTTCCGAATGAAGGTGACTTGATGCGGAACTTAAGGACTTATGCAGAACTTAAAGCTTGATTCGGAACCTTCCGAATGACTACTTCATTCGGAACTTCTTAGCTGGTTCGGAAGTTTTGAATACCCAGTTACAGAAGCAGTTAACGAAGAACACGGAACAAGGATTTTAACCAAAATCAAACCAAATACTTAAAAAAGAATTTACCAAATTAAACACAAATCATTTAGACATCATAAGCAACGAATCCCACTAATAAAAACACAAATCCAAACAACTTTTGAAGATCAAATCAAGAAAAATAAAAACTTAAGAACTTGAAGATAAAGATGAAGATGAACAAGATTAAATGGAAAGATTAAATAAAAGCTTGGTATTGAATGATTAATGTTTTGACAAGATAAAACAAAGATTAAAATTACAAGCTTAAAGAATTAAAGATGAAAATCACCAATCACCCTAGTGGTGATGGTGAAGCTACGAACCAGGAAGAAGGAGGAAGAAAAAGAAAAACTAGCTTAAAATGTGTGAGGGGGAGGCTATTTATAGTCTTGTCCTTTGGTTGGTGAGTGGGCTTTCTCCCGTTCTTCTTGTCTTTTCGTCTTTTCAGAAAAGTTTCCGTTTTTAATTCTGATTCGGGATTTGTCGTCGATCAAATTCAACTCGTCTTTTAATTTCTTCGTTTAATAGACTTGAGTTTCTTCGACTTATATAAATCTTCCATCTTTGGTACTTTTCTTCGATAAATCTTCGAATAGGCCCAGTGACCTCAAATCTTTTGCATCTCTTGGACAATAGACTTTATCTGGAGTCTTTTTCTTCAGTAAAACCCGTGCAATCCCATGTTTTCTTCAATATTCATCCGGTTGGCTCTGAAAACACAATAAACACAAAAACCACGCATAATTCCAAACAAATGATATTAAATACGTGTTTTGGTCTCGTTTTAGCCCGAATTAAGTGGTAAAAGGATGGGTGTTTACACACCTATCATTCTCACTTAGCTTCAAAGTGAAGAGTCGTGAAGATTGGTTCTAGCTTTCGATTAGAACTCGACATCTAGCCTTGTGTCGTAAAATGGTGAAGTAGGCAACGTCGTGAAGATTGGTTCTACCTTAAGATTAGAACTCGACATCTAGCCTTGTGTCGTTAAACTGTGAAGTAGGCAACGTTGTGTAGATTGGTCCTAGCTAAAGATTAGGTCTCGACATTTATCTTAGTGTCGAAAAATAATGTAAGCAACGATGTAAGGTTTTCTCCGCCGAGAAGGGAGCTTGTGGATATAGTGGAAATCTCGAGTAGGTGTACTCGAGGAGTGGAGTAGAAACGAGGATAGAGCCTCGTTGTTGAACCACTATAAATCTTGGTGTCTTCCCACTAGGTTGTCTCCTTCCTTACTCTTTACTTATTTCATTATCATTACAATTACCTATTATCTTTGCTAGTGCATTTGAATTGAACCTAATCATTATGCAACTTAGCCTCAAGTAAAAGATAGTTTTGATACAAACCAAATTGAAAGTAATTTTAATTTGGTCACCAATCGAAGAGAAACTATTCAACCCCCCCTTCTAGTTTCTACAAAAACATTTGCTATATCAAGTGATTATGATAATGAAGTGCTAAATGTAAAGAAAAGTATAAGTAAAGAGTATGGAAAGAGACTACCTAAGGAAAGACACCAAGTATTTATATTAGTTCGGCAACGAAGCTCTCTCTTCGTTCCTACTCTACGCCTCAAGTACACCTTACTCGAGATTTCTACTATATCCACAAGCTCCATTCTTAGCGGAGAAAACTTACAACGTTTCTTACAAAGATTTCCCACACTAAGCTAAATGTCAAGTTCTAATCCTAGCTAGAACGAATCTTCGTCTCTCATCTTCTTTTCTAACAAAAGGCTAGGTATCGAGTTCTAAACATAGATAGAACCAATCTACACTCACATCACTTTATAGTGAAGTGAGAATTCACACACTCATACTCACAATTACATCACTTTATAGTTTAGTGAGAACTAACATACAACACACTAACAACTACATCACTTTAGAGTTTAGTGAGAACTAACACACAAGACTCATCCAAGTATAAACATATACTTTGGACCTACACAAGACTAATCCAAGTATACATATATACTTGGATCTACACAAGACTCAAATGAACAAATATGATGAACATGACTAGATCTAAGAAATGATGATCTTCATCAAGGCTTTATCTTTTATCACATCACAAATGTGTGTGTGATCTTCTATTTGGACATATAAAGAAGCAGATCAAGAGGATAATCATAAGTAAATATACTTAACAAATTAAGTGATCATTTACTAACGGTTGGAATATAAAAAATATATTAATAAGTAGAAATTTTTCAAAAAAGGTTCATGAAAAATGGAGAAATGATCCACTATTTATATGAGACAAAACGGCTAGTCTGAGCGCGGCTCAATAAATAGGTCAGCGGTTCCTTATCACTAATTAAGGGTACTTATAATGATCTGCGCCCTCTAGAGTCCGCTCCTTTTTGTCCTCTAGTGAGAAAATTCCATCTAGTGAAGTTTTACCTCAAAAGGAATATCCTTTGGTCATTCAGAATATCCTAAATTCAAATTTTGCATTTTCTTTTTTAATAAAACATTTTCTTAAAAAGAAAGTGTATTAAACTATTTTGACACATTTGAATAATATGAGCTTTAAGGTTAATCACTTATAATGATCGCTAAGCATGTAAAAGATATGTTTGTGTAAGACTTAAATGATTATTACCTTAATGATAGTGTTTGTTAGTAATTCGTCTTACGGTTATCTTTGACGATAAATGTATTTATTCTTTTTCGTGATCAAAACTAAGAAAGATTAGTTATTACAAATAGTATTTTTAAACATCGGTTGCATTAACAATCTCCCCCATTTTTATTACGACAAACCATAAACTCATTTATGTAAAGAAAAAGGTTTTCGAATTATTAACAAGTTTATCCACTACCATTACCATTTCTCCCTTTTTGTCAAAGCAAAAAGGTAGCACAAGTCTTTGAGGAAGAAAAGAACTAACTTTGCTAAAAGCTCCCCCTTGGTGCTTACTCCCCCTTGCTTGGGACACCAAGTGATCCAGCTATGGTGACAAGCTAGATATAAGGGTTAGTAGAAAGAAAAGAAACACCCATGTAGAGGCAATAGTCACAAGTATTTACTAAATAGTTTAAGAGGGAGAAAGAGAAGAAATCTCAAATTAGGAAGCAAATAATTGCTAATGATGTCTAAGCATAGTATTTTGACATGATAAATTCACATGTGTTGGAATAGAGATAGAAAAGAAACATCCAACAAATTTGAAGATATTATGTCAAAGGGTTAAAGGCATTGAATTTTTAGAATCACCCACGAAAATTCAAGATTTAAGCAAAATCAACTCTCAGCAATATGTGTAATAAAAGAATAAGCAAGACAAGCAATAAATACACATAACAATCATATTAAACAATATGATCAAACATACAAGAAAATATTCATATTTGTAAATATTAATACTAAAACAAAAATAAAATAAACCTAAGAATAACAACTATTCTAGTAGAAATAGTCCTCAAAGATTTGCTTAGTTTTTATTTAAGACTCAAATGATTAGAGCACAAAATGTGTTTTAATCAGTAAAGGAAAAAGAAGGAATGTCTTCTAACGATTTTCTCACGGGAACAAATACTCGAAGAGGAGGTCGAGTGAGGAGGAATTCAAGAAAATTTAACTTCTTAAAAGAGATGAGCAAGTTCAATTTGTAGAAATCTACAACACGCACAAAAAGTTTCCATGATGCATGACAACATCATAAGAGGGAGGAGGTTCATCATAAGAGAAAGAATGTGACAATCCTAGATTTTAGGATTTGTCACTCATTAATGTTTATCATTTGATTTTTGTGCTTAATGTGCGTTTATGTGTTATATGTTTGTATTTGAGCCTTTGATTTGATGTTAGTCATCGTTTATGTAGTGCGTAGTACATTATATGATGTTATGATGGGGTTTGTTCGTGTTCATTAGTTCACATGGTTGTGATTATCTAAGAATACGGCGTTATTTTAAGATTTTAAGTGTACGTATATGTATTATAGTAAATTGTAAATTTACGATACGACGTTTAGTGTTTAGACGTCTCGGATTAAGGATTTTGTCCTGGTAATAATTTACGGGTTAGTATTAAGTCATTTTAGACTTAGCTATTTAGTTATTAACTTATTTTTAGAATTTTCATAAAACTATATATTTTACGTATTTTACGGTAAACGCGTAGAATTGACTAGTTTTACGGTTTTAAGGTTTTGAAGACTTTAGGAGCTGAAATTAATTAAGCGATTAATAAATAAATAAAAAATAAATAAAAAATAAGGAAATATTAATATAAAAAAGAATTTAATAATAAAATAAAAAAATTATTTTTGGTAAAAAATTTATAAGGGGCGATTGAAAAAAGAAGAAAAAGAATGGGTAAAAGCCCATTAAGGTTTGTGTTAAATTAAGAAAAGGACTATTAGAATTATAAAGAAAAACACACAAAAAACGCAATAAAGAAAAAGCGGACACAAGAGAAAAAAAGAAGAAGAAAAAAAGTTAGGGTTTTTGCTAAAAGAATTGATCTTTGATCAATTAAGGTATAATTATGATTTAATATATATTCTTATTTAATATATAATGTTTAAATCATGTTAATAATCATATGATGGATTATGGTTTTTAATTTTCTGGAATTAAAATAATTTAGGACTTGAATTTGGTAATTACTGAGGGGTTTTTAGGGTTTAAATTGGATTAGGCAGGAACTGTCACTAATCTGTCAGAATCCCTCACTAAACTGTCTCAGAAACTGTCACTAATGTTTGGGCAGATTTTGGGTAAAATCGTTTTAGACATAACTTATTCGTTTTTAAATATTTTTGGGTGATTCAAAAGCCTAATGTTATGTACTCAGAACGTAATTTTCAAATATTTAGAATGTATAGCCTATGCGGGTCGGTAGCTTGGTCTAATTATTTGTACAAGTGTCGAGTTCAAGGTTAATTTTCGGACAACATGGTTTAAACTTGTGTTTTGGGTATTTTGGGATAATGTACACTTAGAGGGTTAACATGGGGCTGATTTGGGATAAAATTTGACATGTATCTATCATAGGGATTGTTACATTTATGAAGGATTAGAGTTCTGAAGTCAATATTGACGTGTGATATTGAGTTGTATGTATTAGTTAATTGATTATTCGTGAGGAGACTCTGGATTGCTTTTCGCAAGGTGAGTTCATAGTCCTATTTTCACTATGTTTTAAATATTTTTCCAGTATGGGATGGAGATGACACTTGTAATGTTTGTTTTTAAATGTCTTAGTACTATGTCTTTAAAATGTTTTGATCATATGTTTTTCAAATTTGTGGAGTTAATGTGTTATTAGGTTATATGCTTACTTACATGTTTTGTTATATGTTCTATTATGGGTTCTAACATGCGTTCTGAGTACTTGTGTTGTAAGTACTTGTGTTCTGAGTACTTGTGCATCGTCTTCTCGGAGACAAGATATCTCGACAGGGATATGGTTCATCTCAAAACTGGGTGTGAGAAAGATCCGGATAGGTATAGTGCATTGTTCTTATTTTGTAGATGTAAATGGTTTATATTGTGTGTTTTGTTTGTAGTTGTGTGTAACATGATTGTCATATTATGATCCCTTGCTTTAACTTGTTTTCTTCAACTTATTTACAACGGTTGGCAAGGTTTTCTTATGATGATCTAGATAGTTTAAACTTATATTCTCACCAACTTTATGTTGATAGATTTTAGTGTCATTTTCAGGTGAGGTAGTTGAGAAGGATGATGTTAGAAGTGGCTAGAGTCTAGAGGATGCTAGGATTGAATTAGAAGGAATTCCTTTTCTCTTAGATTTACTTTTGTTATTTGAATAAGTGAACTTTTTGAAACCTATATGTTTGATGTTTGTTATTTGTTTGTCTATGATAAGAGATGGGACTTTTACCTACTTATCTATACTCCTGTATTTTGTTGAGATATTGTTACGACCTTTGTGTCGCCATTTATGACATTTCTTTTGCATTTAGTATTACTCTATTGAGACACCATTTTGTTTTGATAATATCCATAGGTCGTGCCCCATATTCTGCCATGGTTAGGTGTAACAGAATGGTATCAGAGACAATGGTTATAGAGAATTAGGTTGCCTAGCCTAGTCTATAGCTTAAGGGTCCCTGTATATAGGTGTCATAGGAGTACATGTGCATTATAGTATATGATGTGATTAAATGCTAATTTCTGTATTTTGTATATGAGCTACTTTTATGATATTGATTGATATTGTTCTGGATATTGTCGATTCATATTTATGATGTTTTCTTATCGGATTTTAGACTAGTATGGATTGAACCATAGTCGCCCGTACTTAGTCCCATGTTTATTTTCCTTTCGAGTTTTGACTAGTGCGTGTTGAACCATAGTCGTCTACACTAGTCATCGTTGGATTTCGTTTGATTATACTTTCATGTTTCTTTATACGTTTTGGACCTTGTTTTATGTTGTGGTTATGTGCTTATATGTGTTTTTGGATCTATGTGCTTATTTGAGTTGGTAGATTGATGTGTTATATGTAGTATTAATTCTTATAAGTGTCATCATAGGAAGGAGTGCATTGGTGAAAGGGGACTCGTATAATTATGGTGGTCAACATAGTTATACAAGTACCACAACATCAATGGATTCCTAAGCATGATTACATAAAAGGGGTTTAATACATGCCTGTATAGTATGTGTTGGTAGTACATATGGTTATGATAGGCGTGTGTATGTAGTAGTAAGTATACTACATGGAGTGTTGGACAGATTTGAGTGTATGTATCCTAATATGCCTATATATGTATGATTCCCTTACAATTATCGATTGTATTCTTAGAAGGGTTTGCTAACTCGTTTCTCTTTAGATATTCAACCACCGTTGCAGTGTATCTGTGACAATCCGTCAATTTATGGTTGATATTTTATTCTCAATATTTATTTAAAAACATTATTTTAATGTTATAATATGAACTCACTTATTTTTGGGAAGAAATTTGGATTTACGTCTTGAAGTAGCATCAACTACGTCTAAACCGGAGGATTCTACGTTACATGCTTACGTTTACATACACCGTTTTGGTGACAGTCCGACATTTCAGGAAATAAATTTATCCGTGAATATTATTTTAGAATTTTAAATTTGTGTTGGTTCATAAACTCACAAATTTACGAGAAGAGATTAGGAGTTACGATTTTAATTTAACGTCCTTTACGACTAAACCGGAAACCTTAGGATTACGTATTTACGTTTTTGAACTCCGTTTTTGATAAGACAATTTTTATTAGATTCGTTTTGTGCCGTTGATTCATAATTTATAAAAAGGTTTTTCGTAAAATGACCCGAGGGCACGCAAATCGAGGAAACTAGAATCGAGGAATACCCGTAAATTAGCGGGATGGGACAAAACAAGTTTATCCCACCCCACTAACTCAAAAGAGATGGCCAAAAGAGGACACCACATCATAAGATGTGGCACCCTTTTAGCTAGAAAGCTAACACATGTTAGCATAAGCTTAACATGTAAGCTAACTTAACACAAAACCACCAAAACCACTTCATTCATACCATTTACACTTAGCAACTCATGCAAACCACTCACCAAACTCTCTCATCTCTCTAAAATTCGTCCAACCATCATCAAAAACAACCCTCATTTGATCTATGTTAGCCATAAAATCATGTGTTACTCATACACATGATGATGCTACTTTGAAGCTATAAAGATTGGAGGTGATTCTAACATCCAAGGAGAAGATTTGTTGGTGTCATAGGGCTGATTTTCCATGAGAAGTTTATAAAGGTTGGTAGACTTGAAGATGATATTGGTTTATCACAAGTTTTGCCATCAAAATCCAAGCCTTGTTCATCAAAGACTCATCTTTTCATCACTAATGGTGGTATAGAGATTGTTCTTCCTATCCTCTTGTTATTTTGATTATGTAATCTTGTATTTTCTTTATTTATGTATATGTATATGATGATGAATGATGATTAAAAATATTATGTGGGTATTTGGTGTTGATAGATTTGATAAACATGGGTAAAAAGATGGAAAAACCACATGTAAAAATGGTTAAATCTTGCTTAATAAGATGGCTGTATAAAAACAGTAAGTAACCAAATGATAAACTGATAAAATGGTAAAGTGGAATCAATATACAGTAAGTAGTAGGTGTTATACACATGTGAGAGTTGGCCATACAATGGAATTGATACATAGTTTTTGCTAGGGTTGAAAGTTCGATTCTCGGAATCCTCTCGAATTGATCTCGGTTCTAAGTGGAATGATTTGTTCTTGGTTAATAAAAGGTGATGGTTTGTTTATCTATTTTAAACTAATGACAAGAAATTAAGTGTCGAAGAGTAAAACTAAAGACTGAATGATTAAAGTAAAAGACGAGTTTAAAAGTAAATGATTGGAAACTTAAAGATCATATGAGACAAATAAATGAACACTTAATAAAAACTAACACTTGGAAAACTTTGTGAAAGATATGAACTTAATTGAAAAGTACTAAAAGAAAGTAATATCGGAGTAAAGCAAAATAGGCTAAATCGGAATAAAGGAAAAATGCCCTCAATCGGAATATATTCCGATCGAATGATCGGAATATGGAGGAAACTAGTGATCGGAATATGAGGAAAAGAGGGGCAATCGGAATATTTGAAAAACTTGCACAATCGGAATATGTGTAAAGGAGGCAATCAGAATAATGAAATGAGTGCTGATCGGAATAATGGAAAACTGCACAATCGGAATGTGTAACAAGAGGCCCAATCGGAATACCTGAATTTGAGGCCAATCGGAATGTGGAAATACTTACCGTCGGAATGCTCTAAACCCTTTTCCGATCTAAGGATCGGAATAGGGGGTGCCTTGGTCGGAATACCCGATCGGAAAAGGGCTTTGCCCTTTCCGAAAATGGTGCAAATTCGAGAAAAGCCAAGGAAATAAGCTTATGGAATAAGCTAACTCCCAAAACTAGCTCGAATCCAACAATAAGCTGATCAAATAAGCACTAAGATCACTTTATCTAGGCTTCAAATAAACAACTTTTAAATCAAATCAATAAAAAGATGAACTTTTCATAAAAACTTTAAAAAGTAAATAAGCTAAATCAACCAATAAGCCAAAAAGAACAAGGATCTTAAAGCTTATTAGTGTATAAACTTAAGGAAACATAAAAAGAAATTAACTTTTTAAGCACAAATCATTGATGAACAACACGGATCATACGAGATTTGTACCAAAATCAATCAAAATAAAAGAAAGGAAGGATGAGATTAAAGATTAAAAGATAAAAACTTGAACTTGATTAATGAAAGATAATACAAATGTTTTGATCTAGAAAGAGAAAAAGATAAAATCTAGTGAGAGAAAGTTCTAAACTTTCTCTCTCTAAAACTAAAAACTACCTAAAAGACTAAGTGTGTGAAATTTGTGAAGTAAGGGCCTTTATATAGGCGTGTGTATGGGCTTGCAAATGGGCTTGGTTTTGGGCTTCTTTTCTTCTTCCTTCTTTAGTCTTCTCGTCTCTTTTAATTAAACGTTTCCGACTTTGGATTTTTAGAAGTGTCGGTGAATAATTCCAACTCGTCTTATAATCTTTTATTTAATAGACTCGAGTTCTTCGACATATATGGATCTTCCATCTTTGGCTCTATTCTTCGATAAATCTTTAAATAGGCACAATGACTTCAAATCTTTTGCATCTCTTGGACAATAGACTTCGTCTTGAGTCTTTTTCCTCGATAAAACCCGTGCAATCCCATGTTTTCTTCAATATTCATCCGGTTGACTCTGAAAACATGATAAACACAAAAACCACGCATAATTCCAAACAAATGATATTAAATACGTGTTTTGGTCTCGTTTTAGCCAGAATTAAGTGGTAAAAGGATGGGTGTTTTCACACCTATCAAATCCCCTACACTTAACCATTGCCATGCCCTCATGCAATGCTTAGTGACAAAGCATAATTACACTTTTCTCATAATCAATCAACCTTGGCCTTATTAAAATACTATTAAACAAAAATTTAAAGCACTAAGAGAAATTAAAATTTTAATGTAAACAAGAGGATAGAAAATAGCTTACGTGGAAATAACTTGTAAAGAGTTCGAGGACTTACATTAGGGCTTTGGTGCTGCGAAGATTTATCACCCTCAAGTTTCACGTTCCCCAAACTAAGCTTAAAAACGAGATAATTGTTATTATAAGTTAGCAATTCAAACACTCACACACATGGCTTAATTAAATGCTTAAACTCCCTTATTCCTAGGTGTATCTCTTATATTTTATTTTTGTCTTAGAATGATCATGAAGATGCATTTTTGGACTTATTTCGATAGTTTAATTAGGCTGAAAGCAAAGTAGGATGATTTGATCAATAGTTAGCTAAAGGACAAAATATCTTAAAACTGCTTCTCGGGATATCAAAAAGTTTATATCTTGGCATAACTTGGTTCGCGATTTGAGACCTTTCTCGGGCCGATATTTGGCATGTACTTCATACTTCATATCTTGAGAGACGTTCTTGAGATAATGGTCTTCTCATCGTAATAGAGTTTCTTCACTTGGAGACTTTTGAGGGGTACTCCAACTTTGTTGACCACGACTTCATGATTATTTCTTCAATCTCTAATTGGGATTTTGAGATACAACGATCCGCCTCCTTTTCGGACTTGGATCTATTTATCCTCATACCTTGTTAGGGTCTTTTCGGATAGACTTCTCCATGATCTTTATGGGAGTTGATTCCTTTTCGTCGTGAGTCTTGATCCTTCATATTGATTTTAGGAATAATGCTTTTCACATCACTTTGGATCTTCAGCAATAAAATGGAATCCTCATGCCTTGTTAGGGCCTTTTTGGACTCGCCAATCTTCGCGCCCCGCTTCATAAGTTATGCCTTGGCTATGAACTCTTATCATTACCGAGCAACTTTTAAACGATCTTGGGCTAGAAGCTAAGTAACTTTTCAAATCGTACGACCTTACTTATTGCAGATAAATTATTAGCAAGTGATGGGAGAATAGGCAAATAATTACACCAAGTGAGCTTGTGCAAGAATACCGACTTATAATTGACTCTATCATTTCTCGTCCTCCACAATTTAAAATCTCAAGTAATGAGACTCGTGGACACTTAGCCTAATAAACCAATTAAGGTCTACATGGTTAAGGATACTAGCTAGAATAAACTTAGATAAGTCTATTCGGGTTGAGTCAAAATAATCGCAACGGGCCTAATATGTCAAAGACTTCTAAACTAGATACACCACTTTATTAAAATTTGACTTTATTGCGAAATATGTACATATGAAAGCAATAATAAAAATTTAAAAATTACGACTAAATGGCCAAAGTTAATAAAAAATTTGAAAAATGTTGAAAAATATGATTTTTCGGTTAAATGAAGGCATTTTCATGGAAAAGTCCACTTAAAACTTCGATAGAAGTCCCCCCTACACTTAAGATAAACATTGTCCTCAATGTTTAAGCATGTGGGAAAAGTCTCCCCTACACTTATGACATTGTGCACGTTGGTTAACTCAAGTTAAGGAAGAGACGACTAAAGTGATCAATTTCAAATGTGAATATGAAGAAATTTGAATCACGATAGTTGAGAGATAGAACCGGATTTCGGATAACATGGGAGCACGGTTCTTCGTAGGTTTCAAGAGTGCATGCATCCCTGTAATCACATCACCACACAAGTACAAACACCGATACAGGTCCCCCTACACTTAGGAGGTAAAAAACATAAAAGGATAGATACTCGGGCTACCTCCCGAGGAGCGCTTGTTTTTGATAACTGAGTCACGAGCCTGACTCGACCCAAAATTAGTTCATGGGGAACGTGGTGAGGGATGGAATCATCTCCTGAGAGATGTCCTCACCAAAGTACAACTTCAGACGCTGGCCATTCACCTTGAAATTGGGCCCATTTGGCTGAGAAAGCTCAATGGTCCCATATGGAAAGACTTTGGCGACGGTTAATGGGCCATACCATCGGCTCTTCAACTTGCCAGAGAAGATCTTCAACCGAGAGTTAAAAAGTAAGACTTGATCACCAACGTGGAACTCTCGGTTCTTGATTTTTGCGTCATGAAGGATCTTCGTCTTCTCTTTGTAGATCAGCGAGTTCTCATAAGCTTCATTCCTCAGTTCGTTGAGCTCGTTGAGTTGAATCTTGCGATGATCACCGGATTTGTTGATGTCGAAGTTAGCCCACTTCAAGGCCCAGTGCGCCTTATGCTCCAGCTCGATGGGAAGGTGGCATGCTTTCCCGTACACAAGACGATAAGGTGTATAACCGATCAGGGTCTTATAAGCAGTACGGAAAGCCCACAGAGCATCATCTAACTTATCGGCTCACGTGGCACGATGCTCTCCCACAGTACGCTCCAAAATTCGCTTCAATCCACGGTTGGATATCTCGGCTTGCCCATTGGTTTGGGGATGATAGGCGGTGGAAAGACGGTGATTGACACCATACTTAGCCATGACTCTTGCAAATTGATCATTGCAAAAATGAGTCCCGCGGTCACTGATAATAGCACGAGGAATGCCGAATCGAGCGAACAGCGATTTCAAAAAGTTACAAACCACCCTTGCATCATTAGTAGGTAAAGCTTTGGCTTCAACCCACTTTGAAACGTAGTCAACGGCTACAAGGATGTATTTGTTTCCTTTAGAAGAAGGGAATGGCCCCATAAAGTCGATACCCCAAACATCAAAGATTTCACACTCTTGAATGAAATTCTGAGGCATCTCGTCTTTATGTGTGATCGTGCCTTGTTTTTGGCAAGCATCACATCGTTTAACCATCTCGTGAGCATCACGATAGATGGTGGGCCAATAAAATCCCGAATCAAACACTTTTTTGGCGGTGTAGTTGGGACCAAAGTGACCACCAGTGGGTCCTTTGTGGCAAGCATCAAGGATTTCTAAAGCTGCCGGTCCATCAACACATCGGCGAATAATCAAGTCGGCACATTGTTTGAATAGGTAAGGGTCATCCCAAAAGTATGTCTTAATGTCGTTGAAGAACTTTTTCTTTTGTTGGGACGTCAGCCCTTCCTTGAGAATTCCACCCGCTAAGTAGTTTGCAATGTCCGCAAACCACGGGGTTTCATCAGAATTCGAGTTGATAGACATTAAGGTCTCCAGGGGAAAAGAATCATTGATGTCTTTGTTCGGATGATCCCCTGGTAAGGATCCTCAAGTCTGCTGAGATGATCCGCGGCTAGGTTTTCAGCTCCTTTTTTATCGCGAATTTCGATTTTAAATTCCTGGAGCAGCAAAACCCAGCGAATAAGTCTTGGTTTGGAATATTGCTTTGTCAACAAGTACTTCAACGCGGAATGATCGGTATACACGATTATGGTGGAAAGGACAAGATAGGGGCGGAATTTTTCAAAGGCATAGACAACAGCTAAAAGCTCTTTTTCGGTTGTCGTGTAATGCAATTGTGCCCCTGTCATTGTCTTGCTAGCGTAATGGATTGGTTGGAAGTGTTTGTTCACTCTTTGTCCCAGAACCGCTCCAATAGCAAAATCACTAGCATCGCACATCAACTCAAAAGGAAGCTCCCAATTAGGGGTCACCAAGACGGGTGCCTTAGTTAGCTTATCCTTAAGCGAGTTGAAGGCTTCAAGACACTCTTTAGAAAAGATAAAAGGAGTATCTTTTTCCAAGAGGTGGGTCATCGGGCGAGCGATTTGAGAAACATCTTTGATGAATCGACGGTAGAAGCCCGCATGACCCAAAAAACTTCTCACACCCTTCACGGTTGAAGGTGGAGGCAACTTAGCAATAACATCGACTTTAGCACGGTCTACTTCTAGACCGGCTTTCGAGATCCTGTGTCCTAGCACGATGCCTTCTTTGACCATAAAATGGCATTTTTCCCAATTCAGAACAAGGCGAGTGTCTTCGCACCGCTTGAGCATACGTTCCAAATTGGCAAGGCAAGAGGAGAAGGAATCCCCGAAGACCGAGAAATCATCCATGAAGACTTCCATGGTTTGTTCAACCATGTCATGGAAGATAGCTAACATGCACCTTTGGAAAGTCCCGGGGGCATTGCATAAGCCAAAAGGCATTCTTTTGTAAGTAAATGTGTCATAGGGACAAGTGAATGTTGTCTTCTCTTGATCTTGGGGATCGATGGGTATTTGGAAATAACCCGAGAAACCATCAAGAAAGCAGTAGTATTCATTACCCGCTAAAGGTTCAAGCATTTGGTCCATAAAAGGTAGAGGGAAATGATCCTTTCTCGTGGCATCATTGAGTTTGCGGTAGTCTATACAAACTCTCCACCCAGTAACGAGACGAGTGGAAATCAACTGTTGTGTTCATTGGGAACAACGGTTATTCCACCCTTCTTAGGCACACAATGGATTGGACTAACCCATGGTGAATCCGAAATAGGGTAAATCATACCCGAATCAAGAAGTTTGATAACCTCTGTTTTGATAACTTCATGGATTTTTGGATTCACCCTTCGTTGGCTTTGAATTGTGGGCTTAAAGTCCTCCTCCATGAGAATTTTGTGTGTGCAGAAGTGAGGATCAATTCCACGAATATCAGAAATTTTCCAAGCAATAGCCTTCTTATGATCTTTCAACACGGTGATAAGTCGGGCTTTTTCTTCACCCTTTAGGTCCTTAGCAATGATGACTGGCGACTTCTTCTCTTCTTCAAAGAATACATACTCGAGATGAGGCGGCAACTCCTTAAGTTCTAAATCCGGAGGATTTTCGACGGGAGGCGTATTTAAAGTCGGAGTATCGATAGCAATGACCGTGGGAGATGGATGAGAAGGATTGTCTTTGTTGAGAAGATTGTCAAAGAAATTCATGTCTTCATCCCCATCGGTGGGAGAATCATTAGTAGCTAAATTCACATCTCCCATGGTATCTTCAAGATTGTTCCAAAACAAATCACTATCTCCAAATAGAGACAGTGATGAATCAATAGAGGCAACGGTTTCAACATTGGGAAGAGAGGTAGGAATACTTTTGCAAGCATTTTGGAAGTGTTCTTCACAAGCCTCATCCAGAACGTCAATACAATTAACACTTTCGTTGGAATAAGGTTGTTTAGACAACTTTCCCATGTTGAAGACGATTTTATCGTCCCCCACTCTCATGATAAGCTCACCGGCTTCGACATCGATGAGAGTGCGACCGGTCCTCAGGAATGGACGACCCATGATTAAGGGAACACGAGGGTCCATCTCGTAGTCGACGACGACGAAATCAGCAGGGAAAGTGAATTTGTCGACTCCTACAAAGACGTCTTCGGCTATCCCCACTGGATAAGCAACCGTACGGTTAGCTAATTCCAAAGTCATTTTGGTGGGGACTAGCTCTGGGAGAGATAATGGCTTCCAAACGCTTAGAGGCATGAGATTAATACTAGCACCTAGATCGGCTAGAGCCATGCAATTCTCTACTCCCGGGAAATTGCAAGGGATTAAGAAACGACCCGGATCACCAAGCTTGGTTGGCAATTTCCTTAAGAGCACTGCAGAGCAATTCTCATTAAGTTGGGTGTTGGCAATATCGAGGAGCTTTTCCTTGTCGCTCAGAAGATCTTTAAACATTTTCGCATACTTAGGCATGTGAGCGAGAGCCTCAGCGAAGAAGATATTGAAATTCAGTTGTTTAAACATTTTAAGAAAGTTCGAAACCTGAATATCGTCCTTGCTTTTGAGCTTCTCGTTCCTCAACCTAGATGGATAAGGTATATTGGAAGAAGAGGAAGGCTTTGGGAGAATAAGATCACTCACATCCTTGGGTGAAGGAGGGGTAGAAGGAAGAGGTAGAGAAATTGGGGAAGGAGAAGGATGAGGAATAGGAGCAGGTGACTCGTTCTCCTTAGTCACAACCACCGGTGGAGGTATAGGAAGCTCGGGTTCCTTGGTACCTTTACCACTGCGAGTGGTGATTGCTTTTATCTCCCCTCTTGGATTCGCAACGGTGTTACTCGGAAGAGTACCCGAAGAAGAGGGTTGATTACCTTGGAAGAAACTAGCCATCATGTTTCTTAAATCATTTGTTTGACTATCCATAGTGTTTTTCATATCTGCTCTCAGATCATTCCCTTGTTTCATCAGGTCTGCTTTCAAGTTGCGCACTTCCTGTTGGAGATTATCCACGATCACATCGTTAGTCCTCATGTAGGTTCCAATGTCTTGATGTGATGCGGGGGTTTGGTTGGAAGGAGCAGTGTATACGGGTGGTTGATAAGCAGGTTGCTGGTAAACTTGGTTGTTTCGTTGAGGTGGTTGTTGCTGTTTGTGAGGTGGTATGTATGGTCCACGAGATTGTTGTTGTTGTTGAGGAGGTCGGGTGAGGTTTTATTGTTGGTTTTGGTTGTTAGGAGTAAAACTAGGTGGTGAGAGATAGTTGTTGGAGCGGTAGCTAAGCAAGTTACGGTCTCCTTGAGGTCGAGCTTGATAAGCTGGTTGAGGATAGGTGCCATATGCCGCATGCACATTTACAGAAGGGTAGTCTTGGGTGGCAGTACAAGTGGTGTAAAAGTGAGGACCACCGCATATCTCACAAGGTTGGCTGACAGCGTTAACTTGAGCGTTTTTAGCGTTGTTGCTATTGTTGTTGCTGACGGTGTGGGTAACAAGCGATTCAAGAAGCGTAGTGATTTTGTCCAGTCGCTTGTCGCTGTCACTAGTGCTAGCACTAGCGACATTGGTCCGAACACTCTTGGTTTGCACGCGAGACTTATTCTCAATGATATCCCAAGCAGCATTGGAAGTCTTAGCCAAAAGATTACCCCCCGAGGCACTGTTTAGTGAATCTTGGTCACTCATGCTTAAACCATTGTAAAAAGTATTGATTTGATGTACTTTGGTAAAACCATGTTGTGGGCATTTTCTTAAAAGATCTTTAAAACGATCCCAAGATTCACTAAACGACTCATCGTACTTTTGTTCAAAATTTATGATTTCATTCCGCAAAGCGGTAGTACGAGAGGGTGGGAAAAAGTAATTGATAAACTTTGTTTCCAAATCCGTCCATGAGAGAATACTCTGTGGCGGTTCCTTAGCAAGCCAATGTCGGGCTTGTCCCTCTAAAGAAAAGGGAAAAAGTTGTAACCTGGTAACCTCTTGTGGAACACCATTGAATTTGACCGTGTTGGTGAGTTGCAAGAATCTCTTGATATGGTCGTGTGGATCATCAATGGTACGTCCCAAGAATGGTTGAGCGGAGACCATCTGGATAAAGCCTGATTTGAGCTCAAAATTGTTGGCAGCAATTGGAGGTATGCCAATTGGATCAGTGTTGCCATCTACATGAGCTTGCAGCAGTTCAATCATCGGGCGATTATCCGGAAGAGGCTCATTGTTGTTGTTATTATTCATGTTGTTGAAAGGTGGGTTGTTGTTGTTATTATTATTGTTTGGAGGTGGTATGTTGTTATTTTTTTGTACACCGGCCATGTCTAAGTTATCGAGAGGCTCGGGCTCTTGATAAGACGTGGATCGAGTGCGCATACACCTGCAAAAGAACGAACAAAGAAAAGCAAAGCAAAAATATTTTTGGTTTTTATGTTTTTTTAAATTTTTTTGTATTTTTGAAAATTTTATATTTTTTAGGATTTTTTGAAAAAAAAATTTTATGAAAAAGTAACGTTCATGGGGAACGGATCCCAAAATCCAAGTTCTCACAAAAAACTTTTGATCTTAACGAGAAGAGCCGGCAGCGGCGCCATTTGATACATAGTTTTTGCTAGGGTTGAAAGTTCGATTCTCGGAATCCTCTCGAATTGATCTCGGTTCTAAGTGGAATGATTTGTTCTTGGTTAATAAAAGGTGATGGTTTGTTTATCTATTTTAAACTAATGACAAGAAATTAAGTGTCGAAGAGTAAAATTAAAGACTGAATGATTAAAGTAAAAGACGAGTTTAAAAGTAAATGATTGGAAACTTAAAGATCATATGAGACAAATAAATGAACACTTAATAAAAACTAACACTTGGAAAACTTTGTGAAAAATATGAACTTAATTGAAAAGTACTAAAAGAAAGTAATATCGGAGTAAAGCAAAATAGGCTAAATCGGAATAAAGGAAAAATGCCCTCAATCGGAATATATTCCGATCAAATGATCGGAATATGGAGGAAACTAGTGATCGGAATATGAGGAAAAGAGGGGCAATCGGAATATTTGAAAAACTTGCACAATCGGAATATGTGTAAAGGAGGCAATCGGAATAATGAAATGAGTGCTGATCGGAATAATGGAAAACTGCACAATCGGAATGTGTAACAAGAGGCCCAATCGGAATACCTGAATTTAAGGCCAATCGGAATGTGGAAATACTTACCGTCGGAATGCTCTAAACCCTTTTCCGATCTAAGGATCGGAATAGGGGGTGCCTTGGTCGGAATACCCGATCGGAAAGGGCTATGCCCTTTCCGAAAATGGTGCAAATTCGAGAAAAGCCAAGGAAATAAGCTTATGGAATAAGCTAACTCCCAAAACTAGCTCGAATCCAACAATAAGCTGATCAAATAAGCACTAAGATCACTTTATCTAGGCTTCAAATAAATAACTTTTAAATCAAATCTATAAAAAGATGAACTTTTCATAAAAACATTAAAAAGTAAATAAGCTAAATCAACCAATAAGCCAAAAAGAACAAGGATCTTAAAGCTTATTAGTGTATAAACATAAGGAAACATAAATAGAAATTAACTTTTTAAGCACAAATCACTGATGAACAACACGGATCATACGAGATTTGTACCAAAATCAATAAAAATAAAAGAAAGGAAGGATGAGATTAAAGATTAAAAGATAAAAACTTGAACTTGATTAATGAAAGATAATACAAATGTTTTGATCTAGAAAGAGAAAAAGATGAAATCTAGTGAGAGAAAGTTCTAAACTTTCTCTCTCTAAAACTAAAAACTACCTAAAAGACTAAGTGTGTGAAATTTGTGAAGTAAGGGCCTTTATATAGGCGTGTGTATGGGCTTGCAAATGGGCTTGGTTTTGGGCTTCTTTTCTTCTTCCTTCTTTAGTCTTCTCGTCTCTTTTAATTAAACATTTCCGACTTTGGATTTTTAGAAGTGTCGGTGAATAATTCCAACTCGTCTTATAATCTTTTATTTAATAGACTCGAGTTCTTCGACATATATGAATCTTCCATCTTTGGCTCTATTCTTCGATAAATCTTCAAATAGGCACAATGACTTCAAATCTTTTGCATCTCTTGGACAATAGACTTCGTCTTGAGTCTTTTTCCTTGATAAAACCCGTGCAATCCCATGTTTTCTTTAATATTCATCCGGTTGACTCTGAAAACACAATAAACACAAAAACCACGCATAATTCCAAACAAATGATATTAAATACGTGTTTTGGTCTCATTTTAGCCAGAATTAAGTGGTAAAAAGATGGGTGTTTTCACACCTATCAGGAATCATCAAAATGAGTGAGATATGATCAAAACAAGTTTAGAGAGCAAATCTGCCTATACTGTTTTGGACGAATTTATTAAAATATTTAGAGGTTGATTCATCAGTAGCTAGGAATAAAATGAAGCACATATCATGTAGTTTCTGTGATAAAAATTTGGGGTTCTATCTCCATGTAGAACTCTAGATATGACCATTTTAGTAAACTAGATTTTTAGGACTGATTTTGTATAAATAATATATAATATAAGCACTCAAAATTTATACAAAATATATAAATATATAAAACCCAATAGTGGATAATAATTATAATAGAAGAGTTATATAAATATTGATATTAAATTGGGACATGTTATATAAATTACAAGTATAAATATTTTTCCAAGTTATAAAACTATATCCTAAGTTTTACGTCTTTTCGGCTAAAACCGAAAGATTAACGTTTTTGTCAAATAAAACTTAGACGGTCGGACCAGTCTAATATAAACTTTTATAAACTCACATACTGATATATGAACTTATATAACAAGTAAAAACCGATAAAACCCGAACTTTACAACATATAGACATTAACGGGCCAAAGTAGCCTTATTGGACTATAAACCCGACTAGTTAGTAAACCACTTATAAACTTACTTATTTGGGCTTAACCCATTTGGGCCCAACATGTAAAGTATAATACTGATAATAAAAGTATAATTGGGCTAATGAATAGTATTGGGCGTGTAATAGGCCCATTGGGCTTCAAAATGTAAACAAGATTGAACTAGTGTAACTAGTCTTGAAAGTTATCAACACATAACACTAAAATGAGTAAATGAGAATATGTGAACCCACTTGATCATCATATATATAAAATCATCATATGTATACATAATTGTTATTTTATAAAGTCATTGGACAAAAGTCTAAGACGGGTATTATTTGTCTAGGTTTTCGTGATTGAAGCACGTACCGTACATCCGAATCGCCGATAACCGCCTTTCCCAATCAACGTGAGTTCATAGCCTCGCACTCTTTTAAATGTTTTTATGAAATTTTTTATAAACCCAAGAGGGAGATAACATGTTAGTTTTACTAAAATAGGACATCAGTTGTCCTGATTGTCTGTTTATTGATTTGGACACGAATGATTGTATGACCCGATGAATGATTAAATGACCCGATAGATGAAATGAAATGGATTATTAAAGTTAGGTTATGTCACTAAAAGTCCCATTAGCATGAATTGTGAACTACCGGGATTTGGTAGACGCTTATGCATATAATAGTACTATTTGGGGACGATCACCCCAGTTCGCGCCTTGACGGTTGATCCCCGTCGTGCCACATTGATTGGTAAGCGAATTTATGTATGAGAAGATTTACACAAGCGTGATTGATAGGTGTGTAAACACTTATCTTTTCTACCACTTAATTACAATAATAACCGAGCCAAAACGTGTATTTTATGTCTTTTATGTCGGAATTATGCGTGGTTTGTGTTTTTGTTGTGATTTAGGACGAAAAGGTGAAAAGTGGAGAAAACACGGGCATTCACGGGCTTTTATTGAAGAAATAGATGAAAGATGAAGTCGAGAAGTCAAGAGTGCAAAAAGAACGGAAGTCCAAGACCAATTCTGAAGATTTATCGAAGAAAAGTTAAAAGACGAAAGTTTACTAAAAGTCGAGGAACTCAAGTCTATTTTATTGAAGAATTAAAAGACGAGTTCAAAAGAAATCCCGAGCCACAAGTCATTAGAGTCCAAGTTTAAAGAAGATTAGAAGAATAAAGGACTAATGGTGCAATTAATGAAGATTAAAGGCTTAAGGACCTAATGACGTAATTAAGAAGAAATGAAGGAGGGGAGGAAGCTTCCTAATCCTCCCCTATATATAGATTAGTCTTAATCACTTTTTATTTTGTTGGCTAATCGTGAAAATTAGTTCTTCCACTTTTAATTACCTTGTCATTTAAATACTTGTCAAATTTAAATTCTTGTCTTGCACCTTAATTACCATTTAATTTCAAGTAAGTTTTTCTTTTAATTCTTGTTAATCTTTATCTTTATCTTGTTAATCTCATTCTACCTTTCTTAATCTTTGATTCTTATTGTTCATGTTCATGTTCTTATTTTTCTTATTTTGATCAAGTGGGTTTTGTTTATTTTGATTAAGTTTTTTGAGTTTGATTGTTTTGGATTGATTGTTTATCATTAATAGTTGTTTATTAATTCGTTTGGTTTAATCTTGTGGTTGATTTAGCTTAATTTTTATTAGATTCGTATAGTTTTTGTTTCCTTGTTCTTCGGGGTGTTTGTTTCTGTGTTTGCAGGTTCTGATCTCCCAATTGTTCCGAATCAAGTTCAAAGCCAAAGTGCTCAATCCGGAATATCAATTATTCCGCATAAGGGAGGATATTCCGAGTAAGGTTTTGACCAAAGTACTCTATTCGGAATATTCATTATTCCGAATAGGGGGACATTCCGCATAAGCTGGATATTCCGAATAGTCAAACTATTCCGAATAGAGGCAGATTATTCCGCATAAGTGCTAATATTCTGCATAGGGGATATTATTCCGAATGGCCAAAGTATTCCGAGTAAGGGAATATTCCGAATAGGAACTTTATTCCGCATAGGGCATTTATTCCGAATAGGTGACAATATTCCGTATAAGGCTAACATTTCGGATAGAGAACTTATTTCGAATAGAACTTTATTCCGAATAGGGATAGTAATCTGGATAGAGTTATTTTCAGTTTCTAAATCTTAGTTTTTAATTTTCTGCCTTTTTAATTTCAAGCTTTATTTTTCCCGCCTTTTTACTTAGTTGCACTTTAAGTTTAATTGCCTTAGATTTATTTTAGTCTTGCCTTAGTTTAAGGTTTAATTTTAGTTGCATTTTAAGTTTTCCTTAGTTAGATTTAAGTTTGCGTTATTTACCTTTAGTGCCTCTTAATTTTAGCCTTGCTTTTAATTACTTGCACCATTTATTTTTAATTAGATTTAGATTTTCTTTCAAGTCATTTACTTTAATTGTTCTGCACATTTTTAATATACTACAACGACACACTTTTGTTTCACCAAAGACAGCTGAGTCGCACATTAAACTCCTTTTTCAATTCGAAGAGACATACAATACTTAAACGAATCTTTTTTAATTAGGTAAAAACCTAGTTATCAGTAATTATTGTGACGACACGCTAATTTAGATGGGCAAATGAGTTTTGGGTTAGCTACCCATTGTTTGTTATAGTAAGGTAATAATGTCATGCGGCTTATAATAATCTAAAAATAACGAAAATACTGCTTTATGCATTGAATAACGATATATTGCCTGACTGCTTTATGCATTGAATTACGATATATTGCCTGACTAGCAATACAAGGTCTTATTATTGATTTTATGTTCGTGTTTTGGTTTTACGTAACCATATTCATATAACGGTTTTTATTCAACTATACACAACGTCATAAGACGTATTGTATGATGTTTTTACGACATTGGCTCGTATAATGATTTTGAAGGCAAATGCCTATATTATGATTTTTGATGACGATTTGTATAAAATGACTTTGGCTATTTTATGGCCTATTATCAAGATTTGTATAAAATGATTTTTGGTAATAATTATGTACCGATGATATATTAATGGTTTTATTAAACTCTATGAATTCACTAGGCGTTATCGCTGACCCTTTTCTTTTAACATGTTTTGTCTCAGGTACCTGAAGGTAATTCTCGGGAAGACAACAATAATTCATGGCCCGCACTTAAATAATAATTTCCATTCAAATTCTCAGGTACCTGAAGGTAATTCTCTTGTATGAAATAAAATGTCTTGGGACCTATGTAACTTTGATATTTATGAATGGAAATTCTTTATTATTAAACGACGCGATTTTTATGTGTTGTCTATGATGTGAGTAATGTGCTATCCCGTAACACCAACGAGTCTTCTGCTGTATTGAATTGTGTAAATTTGGGGGTGTTACAGTTTGGTACCAGAGCTCTCATTATAGAGAACGAAAGATTTTTAAAACTAAGGTTTTGAATAAAACATTTCAATCTTTTAACTATAAACATTTTTCTAAAAATGTCTAAAAATCTTTTGACTATAACGGTGCCAAAGAATTCCCGAGTTACCGACAAGGCCAGACTGAGAAGTGTTATTTTAATATATATATATAACTTGGATTATATATATGATGTAATTTGATTACATGATTGTTTGATGATTATTTTGATATTTATACGAGGTATTTATACGACGTAGATTGTCACAAGGAACCCTAAATCCCCTAGCAAATCAATCGAAGCTATTCCCGTAGGAAATTCTAGCTATTCCAGATCTAAACCAAGTTGTGGATATTTATGATTCCAACAAAATGGTTGATATTCGTAGAAATGTAGATATTAGTTGATTGTGATATTGAAGAAGAATTGGCGAGATTAAAACTGATACCGATGTCATGACAATCTTTCCTTATAGAGTGGAGTTTGACAAAACGTTATCACCTGGAAAGGTGTCATCTGATTCATTGTCACCCAATTCTTAAATTTGAAATCGAAAGGGTGAATGTTGCACTTGAGGCTGTCATTAGAACCATTACCCAAAAGCCTCATGCCACTAGTACCTTTCCGAGAAGTCTAATTGAATGTGTGAGTCATTTCATACTAGTGACTCATTTGATAATTGTTGTTGTAAGAGCTATAGGATTGGAAATTAAGTGTTATTCATATTGAGCTTTTATTGCCCTTTTAAGGCCTAAGAATAAAGATTGAAAGTATTGGAAAATGAGGTAGGATATCGCATTGGGTATAAGATTGATTGAAACTTGAATAAAGTATAAAATTTAACTTGTATGGAATATGAGATTGATAAGAGGAAATTATTAAGTCATGTGATTGAATTATAAGGTTTTAATTGATTGTAGTTTTGTGTTAAGGGTTGTTCCTAGGCCACTGTCCAATGATGAGGATGCCTAGTATCCAAGAAATAAATTGAAGAAATCTTCTTCTGAATTGGGACCGATGGATCTTCCGGGACATGTGGAACACCTAATGACTCTTTTAGATTAGTATTCACTGTGGTATCTTTTAAAAATCCCTAACTTAACTGAGATATCAGTTGGTAGGATGAGTTTTGGAAATTGTATGACATAGTGACACATAATGTGTTACGGTACAATTTGACTTGTTTGTGATTAATGAAAAGACTACCTTTGATTGCTAAATTCTACATGTATCGATGATATCTATCTTTTATTGCTTCATCCTAATGTTCGCATTAGTGATGCAACCATCGAACAAGTATTCATCTCTATTTAAGTTACGTTATGAATTATTCTTTCTGAGTGCCATCGAGGTCATGAACCTCATGATTAATTGGCTGAGCTCATTTCCTCATATATAGTAGTTAGTTCTTGGTGAACAACTTTTCATCACTCTTTTGCAGATCACTCATTGTTTTTATAAGCTAAAACAGTATCCCTTGATAAAGATTGAATTTTCATCCCCATATGGACTATTTAAAGTAAAATTTATAAGTAATCGTTATTGAAATAGAGTTGTTTATAAAACAACTTGGAAAACTTAATTGTTTTCATAGCAAAGAAAATCTTTGTAAATTTATTTTTGATTCGTATTTAAGAATTAAGCATGAAAATGTTTTTATTATAAACATGATGATAAAATTTTGACGAACTGAGTATTGCATCGTTAATCTTGAAATTGTATATAGTTGCGCGCCTACATACAATTTGGAATGGACCATGCAAGGCTGATTAGTAGTCACCATAAAACGAATGAATAAACACTACATTTTCTTTGAAAATTGTGAAAGATTAAATTTTATGAGATCTGCAAGAAGTGCAAAATAGGGACATATTATTAGGGACACCTACATATGTGCCCGTACTATTTATTCTTCTGAGTCGAATTTACTCATCTGTGGAATTTGTCTTATATGAAAATTGATATTTCCTTCTTGTCCAATTCTCCCGTGGTGAGATTCTTTGGAAAAGTATCTAATTACCGAGTGTTGATACCCGATTGGATGTATCGACGTTCCTATCATTCTTTTGATTAGATTTCATTTGAATGACCAGGGTATCGATCCGAGGAGCTTTGGAATGCGTACTCAAATTATGAAAACATGGGATGTATTCATATTCGTTAAATGATTTCGTCTGTATCTGATTTGAATTTCTCTCACATAGATTATGCGTTGACCTTACTCTTTTAATGGTAGTTGTGTCTCCATATATCCTTGAGTTTGTGAAGGATTATGAGTTAGTATTAGTCTTTTGAGAAGTTCACATCTTATCAACGGTAATGAAACTTGAAAGTTGATAATTCCAGTAGAATGGATTGATTGATTATGACATGACGACATTGTCTTAATTGATGGGAACTCGAGTAGAATTCCCCTAAAAGATAAGATGTTGATTATCAAAAGTGATTTAAATAATTCTTGATGGATGACCATATCCTGCATTTAGACTTGAAATTATACCGTGAATGGTTGTGAACTAGTCGTAGATCTTGTAATCTAGAAAGAACTTAAAGTAAATTTATTAAAAGATGTTCATGTTATCTGAAACTTTAGGAGGTATTTCCTGGTGAATTACCTAGACTTTCGCCATTAAGTCAAGTTAAAATTGGTATTGATTATATTCCCGGTGCTTCACTTGTGGCATGTGCACTGTACGTCAGCACCATCTGAATTAAAAGAATTACCGTACAACTGAGAGAGTTGTCGGAGAAAGCTCTTATTCTACCAAGCTCGTCATCATGAAGAGCTATGGTGTTATCATTCCTTATGTTTATTGATTACCGTGAACTAAGTAAATTGACGATTAAAATCTATATCCACTACCCAAGATGATAGATTGTTCGATCATTTACAAGGTTCTAGCGTATATTCAAGATTTGATCCTCGGCATGGTTATCATCAACTTCGCGTCCGCGAAAAAGATTATCTATTCTAATTACTACATCCAGAACTTGTAATGAACATTATGAGTTTTCACGTGATGTTGTTTGGATTGACTAATACACATGTAGCATCCATAAATTTGGTGAATCACGTGTGTAGGTTGTAATTTGATAAATTCATGCTTGTGATCATTAAGGACCATTTGTTTGTTTCTAAGAATAAGAAGGAGTTAATAATTATTTATAGATTTCCCTGAATTGGCCGAACAATGAAAACCTATACCTTGAGTATTTAACATATGATTTAGAGATTGGATCTTTTACACTATTTAACCGTGTGATTAATAGAAAATGGAATCTATATTGACTTTTCAAAAATTGGAACCATTAAGGCTTTGGGTTTTACCAAAAAGAAAGTGCAAATATGTTTTGATAAATGCTATCAAAAGAATTTTTAAGGAATTATTCCCTTATAACCAAAACATTTAACTAAACTCCTGTTTAGGGGTAAATGTTTTTGCATACCTTAAGACAACTTAAAAAGGGTTGAGGAAAACCATTTATACCATGACTTGAAATTTGAAACGACAATTTTTGCTTTCAACTAAGGAAATTTTGACCAAAGTATAAACAAAGATGTTTCGAACATTTATGGATCTTATTAATTATTCTAATTATTTCTGACAAATCAACAAAAATTGTGTTAATTAAATTCAAATTTATTTTGAACATTTTTATATAATTGGACAAACTGAGAAAATTTAGAAACTTTTTACGTTTACGTTTCATAAAAATTAAATATTTATTATTTAATCACTTGTAATATTTATCGACGCTTTAAACGTCGGATTGATTAAAACGGATAAAAATGATAGTTGAGACAAAATTAAAACTTAAAAAAAATATATGAAGAAAGAAATTCTGAGTAAATTGTGGACATGATAACTATTTCATCAGGAAAGATGAATATAAATACTGAAGCATTATGTAGAAAATATAAAGAACCAATTAGGATGTGTTCCTTAGTAATGACGGTGCAAAATAAATTGCCAAACAATTTAAAAATAACTAATGTTTGTAAGAAGGATAATATAGATAATAAAAGGGGTTCGCGGCTAATGTGAACCAATAGATTTGAGAAGCCTATGACGGTAAATGTTTTAAAAGGCCACTTGTGGTTGCCTAAATATGGAGATTGTGAGATGTAGTTATGTTGGAATCTTGTAAGTATAAGTATTCTATTCTTGTCATTTCTGACTAAATGTATCTTTATCTGAAGAAGTTGTACTAATGGCAAATTATGAAGGCATACATAGCCTCATACATTAGTAAACATATAGCTATTGCAAAGGTCATCATCTGAATTTGATTCGATTTGGGTCATCGTCGACAGACTGACCAAATCTGCTAATATCATTCCTGTTAATGATAAATTCTTGATGAAGAAATTGACTCTTTGTATTTAAAGGAGTTGTGTAAACATGGTGTGGTTGTATCGATCATCTCTATCAAGATCCTCGCTTCGCATCGAATTTCTAGAGATTTGCTCAGAAGTCATTGGGAACGAACCTTGATGAGGGTACTGTTTACCACCCCAATCGAAAGGACGAGGCAACGTAATGATACAAAACACTAGAAGTGTTATTTATGTTTTAATAATTGACCTTTGGTAATAGACCATATAATCGTTTTCCTTTGGAGAGATTATCATTGATAATTATCGTATTAGGATCGAGATCGAATCTTGTGAGGATATATTAGAGCATCTGTAAGCAGGAGCTGGGATGAAGACACTCGACATACACACATTGTGAGTTGGACATGTCTTTTAGGTTTAAGGTTTCCTATGATAGCGAACCTAACCTTACAAAATACTCGACCCGCGAGACCTGAAATGATTTTTGAAATTAGGATCTGATTATTGACTGCCGATAGTGGGCAGGAGGTTATGTGAATATGAAATGTAGATCTTGAAGTGCCAGATGGGTAGCGAAGTTATGCCAAAAATTTTAACCATGGAAAAATGAATTGATGATCTGAAAGTTCATGGGATATAAGTCCCCGTTGTATGGGACCATTGAGATGATGTTAAAGATTGGTTTGAAAGGCATATAAGCCGGATCTACCCTAGGACTTCAAGAGCTGCGTGAATTATGTTTCGTATATCGAACTTGATAAAATGTCTATCAAGTGAAAATCTGATTGTTTCTTAGAAATGTTTAGATCGGCGAAAAGTTGCATTCATCAAAAACCCGTGAACATCATGGATAGAGAAAGTAAGTCAACATTAAGCCTGATCTTATTCCCGTAGTTATGTTTGATGAAACTCACGTATTGTAATGAATTGCACTTGTAAGAAAAGACCGAATGTGGAGGAAATACCCACATGGCTTTAACTCTATAAGAAGCGAGTAGTAAGATAAGATGATCTTTGAGGACAAAGATCCTGTTTAGGGGTAAATGCTGTGACAATCCGTCAATTTATGGTTGATATTTTATTCTCAATATTTATTTAAAAACATTATTTTAATGTTATAATATGAACTCACTTCTTTTTGGGAAGAAATTTGGATTTACGTCTTGAAGTAGCATCGACTACGTCTAAACCAGAGGATTCTACGTTACATGCTTACGTTTACATACACCGTTTTGGTGACAGTCCGACATTTCAGGAAATAAATTTATCCGTGAATATTATTTTGGAATTTTAATGGTTCATAAACTCACAAATTTACGAGAAGAATTAGGACTTACAATTTTAATTTAACGTCCTTTACGACTAAACCGAAAACCTTAGGATTACGTATTTACGTTTTTGAACTCCGTTTTTGATAAGACAATTTTTATTTGATTCGTTTTGTGTCGTTGATTCATAATTTATAAAAACGTTTTTCGTAAAACGACCCGAGGGCACGCAAATCGAGGAAACTAGAATCGAGGAATACCCGTAAATTAGCGGGATGGGACAAAACAAGTTTATCCCACCCCACTAACTCAAAAGAGATGCCTAAAAGAGGACACCATAAGATGTGGCACCCTTTTAGCTAGAAAGCTAACACATGTTAGCATAAGCTTAACATGTAAGCTAACTTAGCACAAAACCACCAAAACCACTTCATTCATACCATTTACACTTAGCAACTCATGCAAACCACTCACCAAACTCTCTCATCTCTCTAAAATTCGTCCAACCATCATAAAAAACAACCCTCATTTGATCTATGTTAGCCATAAAATCATGTGTTACCCATACACATGATGATGCTACTTTGAAGCTTTGAAGATTGGAGGTGATTCTAACATCCAAGGAGAAGATTTGTTGGTGTCATAGGGCTGATTTTCCATGAGAAGTGTATAAAGGTTGGTAGACTTGAAGATGATTGATAGGTGTGTAAACACCCATCCTTTTACCACTTAATTCTGGCTAAAACAAGACCAAAACACGTATTTAATATCATTTGTTTGGAATTATGCGTGGTTTTTGTGTTTATTGTGTTTTCAGAGCCAACCGGATGAATATTGAAGAAAACAGGGGATTGCACGGATTTTACTGAGGAAAAGGACTCAAGATAAAGTCTATTGTCCAAGAGATGCAAAAGATTTGAAGTCACTGGGCCTATTCGAAGATCTATCGAAGAAAAGGACCAAAGATGGAAGATTTACATAAGTCGAAGAAACTCAAGTCTATTAAACGAAGAAATTAAAAGACGAGTTGAATTTAATCGACGACAAATCCCGAATCAGAATCGAAAACGTCAACTTTTCTGAAAAGACGAGAAGACAAGAAGAACGGGAGAAAGCCCACTCATCAACCAAAAGACAAGCCTATAAATAGTCCACCCCTCACACATAGTGCCAGTAAGTTTTTAGTTTTTTTTCTCTCCCCCTTTTCTCTCCTTTATGTTTCATAGCATCACCAACACCACTAGGGTGTTTGGTGATTTTGATCTTTGATTTTTAATCTTGTAATTTTAATCCTTGTTTTGTTATTGTTTAAACATTAATCATTCAATACGAGTTCTTGTTTAATCTTTCCATTTCATCTTGTTCATCATCATCTTTCTCTTCAAGTTCTTAAGTTCTTATTTTATTGATTTGATCTTTAAAAGTTGTTGGGTTTTGTGTTTTTGTTGATGGGATTTGTAGTTTATGGTTAGTGGATGCTTAGTGATTAGTTAATTTAAGTTTTTGGTGTAAAACTTGGTGATTTTTGGATTAAAATAGATCTCCCCTGTTCTTTGGGATAATTACTGTATCTGGGTTTCCCAGACTTCCGGATGAACACCAAAGTTCCGAATGAACATGTTTTTGAAAAGTTCCGATTGAGTTTTCCTTTAAAAGTTCCGATCAGTTGAAAACTTCCGAACGAACTGAAAGTTCCGGATGAACCTAATCTTCCGAATGAACTGAAGTTCCGGATGAACCAATAGTTCCGGGTGAATAAAAAGTTCCGAATCAATTTTTATCTTTTAAACTTCCGGATGAACTGAAAGTTCCGGATGAGTCAAAAGTTCCGAATGAACTGAAAGTTCCGGATGAGTGAAAGTTTCGAATGAACGTTTGCTGTTTATGTTCCGAATGAGTCTTATTTCCATTTCTTCCGAATAAACTTCCGGACCAAAAGTTCCGAACGAACTTCCGGATCAACAAGTTCCGAGTGAAGGATTTCTAAAAAGTACCGAATGAAGACTTCCGAGTGAAAAGTTCCGGATGAGCAAAGTTTCGAATCAAGGTTAAAACTTCCGAATCAATTTTCTTTTAGTATTACTGTGTTGTTACTGTGTTACTGTTTCATACTGTTTCTTTATTTTAAATTTTAGTTTTAATTCTAGTCTTGTTAGTTGTCATTAAGTTAATTGTTTTTTATTTAAATTTTCATTTTAGTACATTTAAACTTTTTATTAGATTAGAAAACCAAACCCTTTTATTTAGTAACCAAGAACAATCATTCCACTTAAGGCCGAGATCAATTCGAGAGGATTCCGAGATTAATCTGAACCCATACAAAAAGCTAATATCAAATGGCGCCGCTGCCGGCTCTTCTCGTTAAGATCAAAAGTTTTTTGTGAGAACTTGGATTTTGGGATCCGTTCCCCGTGAACGTTACTTTTTCATTAAAATTTTCAAAAAATCCTAAAAATATAAAATTTTCAAAAATACAAAAAATTAATAAACATAAAAAACCAAAAATATTTTTGCTTTGTTTTTCTCTTGTTAGTTCTTTTGCAGGTGTATGCGCACTCGATCCACATCTTATCAAGAGCCCGAGCCTCTCGATAACCTAGACATGGCTTGTGTACAAAACAACAATAACATACCACCTCCGAACAACAATAATAACAACAAAAACCCACCTTTCAACAATATGAATAATAACTACAACCAGGAACCTCTTCCGGATAATCGCCCGATGATTGAACTGCTGCAAGCTCATGTAGACGGCAACACTGACCCAATTGTCATACCTCCAATCGCCGCCAACAACTTTGAGCTAAAATCAGGCTTTATCCAGATGGTCTCCGCTCAACCATTCTTGGGACGTACTATTGATGATCCACATGACCATATCAAGAGATTCTTGCAACTCACTAACACGGTCAAGTTCAATGGTGTTCCACAAGAGGTTATAAGGTTACAACTTTTTCCCTTTTCTTTAGAGGGACAAGCCCGGCATTGGCTTGCTAAGGAACCGCCACAGAGTATTCTCTCGTGGACGGATTTGGAGACTAAGTTTATCAATTACTTTTTCCCACCCTCTCGTACTACCGCTTTGCGGAATGAAATCATAAATTTTGAACAAAAGTACGATGAGTCGTTCAGTGAATCTTGGGATCGTTTTAAAGATCTTTTGAGAAAATGCCCACAACATGGTTTTACCAAAGTACATCAAATCAATACTTTTTACAATGGTTTAAGCATGAGTGACCAAGATTCACTAAACAGTGCCTCGGGGGGTAATCTTTTGGCTAAGACTTCCAATGCTGCTTGGGACATCATTGAGAATAAATCTCGTGTGCAAACCAAGAGTGTTCGGACCAATGTCGCTAGTGCTAGCACTAGTGACAGTGACAAGCGATTGGACAAAATCACTACGCTTCTTGAATCGCTTGTTACCCACACCGTCAGCAACAACAACAGCAACAACGCTAAAAACGCTCAAGTTAACGCTTTCAGCCAACCTTGTGAGATATGCGGTGGTCCTCACTCTTACACCACTTGTACCGCCACCCAAGACTACCCTACTGAGAATGTGAATGCAGCATATGGCACCTATCCTCAACCTGCTTATCAAGCTAGACCTCAAGGTGACCGTAATTTGCTTAGCTACCGCTCTAACAATTATCTTTCCCCACCTGGTTTTCCTCCTACCAACCCAAACCAACAACAAAACCTTAACCGCCCTCCTCAACAACAACAACAACCTCGTACACCATACATCCCTCCTCACAAGCAGCAACAACCACCTCAACGTAACAACCAAGTTTACCAACAACCTGCTTATCAACCACCCGCATACAATGCTCCTCCAAACCAACCCACTGCAATACACCAAGAGGTTGCAACCTACATGAGGACCAATGATGTGATCGTGGAAAATCTCCAACAGGAAGTGCGCAACTTGAAAGCAGACTTGGTCAAGCAAGGAAACGATTTGAGAGCTGACATGAGAAATACGTTGGATAGCCAAACAAATGACTTGAAGAACATGATGGCTAGTTTCTTCCAAGGTAATCAACCCTCTTCTTCGGGTACTCTTCCGAGTAACACCGTTGCCAATCCAAGAGGGGAGATGAAAGCAATCACTACTCGAAGTGGCAAAGGTACCAAGGAACCCGAGCTTCCTATACCTCCACCGGTGATTGTGACTAAGGAGAACGAGTCACCTGCTCCTATTCCTCATCCTTCTCCTTCCCCAATTTCTCCACCTCTTCCTTCTACCCCTCCTCCACCCAAGGATGTGAGTGATCCTACTCTTCCAAAGCCTTCCTCTTCTTCCAATATACCTTATCCATCTAGGTTGAGGAAAGAGAAGCTCAAAAGCAAGGACGATATTCAGGTTTCGAACTTTCTTAAAATGTTTAAACAACTGAATTTCAATATCTCCTTCGCTGAGGCTCTCGCTCACATGCCTAAATATGCGAAAATGTTTAAAGATCTTCTGAGCGACAAGGAAAAGCTCCTCGATATTGCCAACACCCAACTTAATGAGAATTGCTCTGCAGTGCTCTTAAGGAAATTGCCAACCAAGCTTGGTGATCCGGGTCGTTTTCTTATTCCCTACAATTTCCCGGGAGTAGACATTGCATGGCCCTAGCCGATCTAGGTGCCAGTATTAATCTTATGCCTCTAAGCGTTTGGAAGCAATTATCTCTCCCAGAGCTAGTCCCCACCAAAATGACTTTGGAATTAGCTAACCGTACGGTTGCTTATCCAGTGGGGATAGCCGAAGACGTCATTGTAGGAGTCGACAAATTCACCTTTCCTGCTGATTTTGTTGTCGTCGACTACGAGATGGACCCTCGTGTGCCACTAATTGTTGGTCGTCCATTCTTGAGGACCGGTCGCACTCTCATTGATGTTGAAGCCGGTGAGCTTATCATGAGAGTGGGTGACGATAAAGTAGTCTTCAACATGGGAAAGTTGTCTAAACAGCCTTATTCATATGAGAGTGTTAATTGTATTGACGTTCTTGATGAGGCTTGTGAAGAACACTTTAATGATGCTTGCAAAAGTATTCCTACCTCTCTTCCCAATGTTGAGACCGTGTCCTCTATTGATTCATCATTGTCTCTATTTAGAGATAGTGATTTGTTTTGGAAAGATCTTGAAGACACCATGGGAGATGTGAACTTATCTACTGATTATTCTCCTACCGATGGGGATGAAGACATGCATTTCTTTGAAAGCCTTCTCAACGAAGACAATCCTTCTCCACCATATCCCACGGTCATTGCTATCGATACTCCGACTTCGAATACGCCTCCCGTCGAAAATCCTCCGGATTTAGAACTTAAGGAGTTGCCGCCCCATCTCGAGTATGTATTCCTTGAAGAAGAGAAGAAGTCACTAGTCATTATTGCGAAGGATTTGAAAGATGAAGAGAAAACTCGCCTCATTGCCGTGCTTAAAGATCACAAGAAGGCTATTGCTTGGAAGATTTCTGATATTCGTGGAATTGATCCTCACTTCTTCACACACAAAATTCTCATGGAGGACGACTTTAAGCCCACAATTCAAAGCCAACGAAGGGTGAATCCAAAAATCCATGAAGTCATCAAAACAGAGGTTATCAAACTTCTTGATGCGGGTATGATTTACCCTATTTCGGATTCACCATGGGTTAGTCCAATCCATTGTGTTCCCAAGAAGGGCGGAATAACCGTTGTTCCCAATGAACACAACGAGTTGATTTCCACTCGTCTCGTTACTGGGTGGAGAGTTTGTATAGACTACCGCAAACTCAATGATGCCACGAGAAAGGATCATTTCCCTCTACCTTTTATGGACCAAATGCTTGAACGTTTAGCGGGTAATGAATATTACTGCTTTCTTGATGGTTTCTCGAGATATTTCCAAATACCCATCGATCCCCAAGATCAAGAGAAGACCACATTCACTTGTCCCTATGGCACATTCGCGTACAAAAGAATGCCTTTTGGCTTATGCAATGCCCCCGGGACTTTCCAAAGGTGCATGTTAGCTATCTTCCATGACATGGTTGAACAAACCATGGAAGTCTTCATGGATGATTTCTCGGTCTTCGGGGATTCCTTCTCTTCTTTCCTTGCCAATTTGGAACGTATGCTCAAGCGGTGCGAAGACACTCTCCTTGTTCTGAATTGGGAAAAATGCCATTTTATGGTAAAAGAAGGCATCGTGCTGGGACACAAGATTTCCAAAGCCGGTCTGGAAGTAGACCGTGCTAAAGTTGATGTTATCGCCAAGTTGCCTCCACCTTCAACCGTGAAGGGTGTGAGAAGTTTTCTGGGTCATGCGGGCTTCTACCGTCGATTCATCAAAGATTTTTCTCAAATCGCTCGCCCGATGACCCACCTCTTAGAAAAAGATACTCCTTTTATCTTTTCCAAAGAGTGTCTTGACGCCTTCAACTCGCTTAAGGATAAGCTAACTAAGGCACCCGTCTTGGTTATTGAAGCGGTTCTGGGACAAAGAGTGAACAAACACTTCCAACCAATCCATTACGCTAGCAAGACAATGACTGGGGCTCAATTGCATTACACGACAACCGAAAAAGAGCTTTTAGCGGTTGTCTATGCCTTTGAAAAATTTCGCCCCTATCTTGTCCTCTCCACCACAATCGTCTATACCGATCATTCCGCGTTGAAGTACTTGTTGACAAAGCAAGATTCCAAACCAAGACTTCTTCGCTGGGTTTTGCTACTCCAAGAATTTAAAATCGAAATTCGCGATAAAAAAGGAGCTGAAAAACTAGCCGCGGACCATCTCAGCAGACTTGAGGATCCTTACCAAGGGGATCATCCGAACAAAGAAATCAATGATTCTTTTCCCTTGGAGACCTTAATGTCTATAAATTCGAAGTCTGATGAAACCCCGTGGTTTGCGGACTTTGCAAACTACTTAGCGGGTGGAATTCTCAAGGAAGGGTTGACGTCCCAACTAAAGAAAAAGTTCTTCACCGACATCAAGACTTACTTTTGGGACGACCCTTACCTATTCAAACAATGTGTCGACCTGATTATTCGCCGATGTGTTGATGGACCGGCAGCTTCGGAAATCCTTGATGCTTGCCACAAAGGACCAACCGGTGGTCACTTTGGTCCCAACTACACCGCCAAAAAAGTGTTTGATTCGGGATTTTATTGGCCCTCCATATATCGTGATACTCACAATATGGTTAAACGATGTGATGTTTGCCAAAAACAAGGCACGATCACACATAAAGACGAGATGCCTCAGAATTTCATACAAGAATGTGAAATCTTTGATGTTTGGGGTATCGACTTTATGGGGCTATTCCCTTCTTCTAAAGGAAACAAATACATCCTTGTAGCCGTTGACTACGTTTCAAAGTGGGTTGAAGCCAAAGCTTTACCCACTAATGACGCAAGGGTGGTTTGTAACTTTTTGAAAGCTCTATTCGCTAGATTCGATGTGCCTCGTGCCATTATTAGTGATCGTGGGACTCATTTTTGCAATGACCAATTTGCTAGAGTCATGGCTAAGTATGGTGTAAATCATCGTCTTTCCACAGCCTACCACCCACAAACTAATGGCCAGGCTGAAATATCCAACCGAGGACTGAAGCAAATTCTGGAAAGAACCGTGGGAGAGCATCGTGCCTCATGGGCTGATAAACTTGATGATGCTTTGTGGGCTTTCCGTACTGCTTACAAGACCCCGATCGACTGTACGCCTTATCGTCTTGTGTACGGGAAAGCGTGCCACCTCCCTATTGAGTTGGAGCACAAGGCTTATTGGGCCTTGAAGTGGGCTAATTTTGATATTAACAAAGCCGGTGATCTACGCAAGATCCAACTCAATGAGCTGAATGAACTTCGGAATGAGGCTTATGAAAATTCTTTGATCTATAAGGAAACAACTAAGATCATTCACGACTCCAAGATCAAAAACCGAGAGTTCCATATTGGAGACAAAGTCTTACTTTTTAACTCTCGGTTGAAAATCTTTTCAGGCAAGCTCAAATCTCGTTGGTCCGGCCCATTCACCATCGCCCAAATTTTTCCATATGGTACTCTCGAGCTCGCTCAACCTAATGGACCGAATTTTAAGGTGAATGGCCAACGAGTGAAGTTGTACTTTGGTGTGGACACCTCTCAGGAGGTGATTCCATCCCTCACCACGTTCCCCATGAACTAATTTTGGGTCGAGTCAGGCTCGTGACTCGGTTATCAAAAACAAGCGCTCCTCGGGAGGCAGCCCGAGTATCTATCCTTTAATGTTTTACCCTCCTAAGTATAGGGGGACTTCTATACGTGTTTGTCTGTGTGTGGTGATGTGATTACAGGGATTAGTGCACTCTTGGAACCTATGAAGAATCGTGCTCCCGTGTTACCCGAAATCTGGTTTTATCTCTCAACTATCGTGATTCAATTTTCTTTATACTCACATTTGAAATTGATCACGTTAGTCGTCTCTTCCTTAACTTGAGTTAACCAACGTGCACAATGTCCTAAGTGTAGGGGAAATTTTTCCCACATACTTAAACATTGAGGACAATGTTTATCTTAAGTGTAGGGGGGACTTCTATCGAAGTTTTAAGTGGACCTTTCCATGAAAATGCCTTCATTTAACCGGAAAATCATATTTTTCAACATTTTTCGAATTTTTTTATTAACTTTGGCCATTTAGTCGTAATTTTTAAATTTTTATCGTTGCTTTCATATGTATATATTCCGCAATAAAGTCAAAAATATTAATAAAGTGGTGTAGCTAGTTTAGAAATTTTTGACATATTAGGCCCGTTGCGTTTATTTTGACTCAACCCGAATAGACTTATCCAAGTTTATTCTAGCTAGTATCCTTAACCATGTAGACCTTAATTGGTTTATTAGGCTAAGTATCCACGAGTCTCATTACTTGAGATTTTAAATTGTGGAGGACGAGAAATGATAGAGTCAATTATAAGTCAGTATTCTTGCACAAGCTCACTTGGTGTAATTATTTGCCTATTCTCCCATCACTTGCTAATAAATTATTTGCAATAAGTAAGGTCGTAGGATTTGAAAGGTTACTTAGCTTCTAGCCCAAGATCGTTTAAAAGTTGCTCGGTAATGATAAGAGTTCATAGCCAAGGCATAACTTATGAAGCGGGGCGCGAAGATTGGCGAGTCCGAAAAGGCCCTAACAAGGCATGAGGATTCCATTTTATTGCTAAATATCCGAAGTGATGTGAAAAGCATTATTCCCAAAGTCAATATGAAGGATCAAGACTCACGAAGAAAAGCAATCAACTCCCATAAAGATGATGGAGAAGTCTATCCGAAAAGACCCTAACAAGGTATGAGGATAAATAGATCCAAGTCCGAAAAGGAGGCGGATCGTTGTATCTCAAAATCCCAAATAGAGATTGAAGAAATAATCATGAAGTCGTGGTCAACAAAGTTGGAGTACCCCTCAAAAGTCTCCAAGTGAAGAAATTCTATTACGATGAGAAGACCATTATCTCAAGCACGTCTCTCAAGATATGAAGTATGAAGTACATGCCAAATATCGGCCCGAGAAAGGTCTCAAATCGTGAACCGAGTTATGCCAAGATATGAACTTTTTGATATCCCGAGAAGCAGTTTTAAGAGATTTTGTCCCTTAGCTAACTATTGATCAAATCGTCCTACGTTGCTTTCAGCCTTAATAAACTATCGAAATAAGTCCAACAATGCATCTTCATGATCATTCTAAGACAAAAATAAAATATAAGAGATACACCTAGGAATAAGGGAGTTTAAGCATTTAATTAAGCCATGTGTGTAAGTGTTTGAATTGCTAACTTATAATAACAATGATCTCGTTTTTAAGCTTAGTTTGGGGAACGTGAAACTTGAGGGCGATAAATCTGCGCAGCACCAAAGCCCTAATGTAAGTCCTTGATCTCTTTGCAAGTTATTTCCATGTAGCTATTTTCAAGTGAAAATGGTTTTCTATCCTTTTGTTTCCTTTAAAGTTTAATTTCTTTTAATTACTTTAATTTTTGTCTAAGTAGTATTTGAATAAGGCCAAGGTTGATTAATTATGAGAAAAGTGTAAAATTGCTTTATCACTAAGCATTGCATGAGGGCATGGCAATGGTTAAGTGTAGGGGATTTGATAGGTGTGTAAACACCCATCCTTTTACCACTTAATTCTGGCTAAAACAAGACCAAAACGCGTATTTAATATCATTTGTTTGGAATTATGCGTGGTTTTTGTGTTTATTGTGTTTTCAGAGCCAACCGGATGAATATTGAAGAAAACATGGGATTGCATGGATTTTACTGAGGAAAAGGACTCAAGATAAAGTCTATTGTCCAAGAGATGCAAAAGATTTGAAGTCACTGGGCCTATTTGAAGATCTATCGAAGAAAAGGACCAAAGATGGAAGATTTACATAAGTCGAAGAAACTCAAGTCTATTAAATGAAGAAATTAAAAGACGAGTTGAATTTAATCGACGACAAATCCCGAATCAGAATCGAAAACGTCAACTTTTCTGAAAAGAGGAGAAGACAAGAAGAACGGGAGAAAGCCCACTCATCAACCAAAACACAAGCCTATAAATAGTCCACCCCTCACACATAGTGCCAGTAAGTTTTTAGTTTTTTTTCTCTCCCCCTTTTCTCTCCTTTCTGTTTCGTAGCATCACCAACACCACTAGGGTGTTTGGTGATTTTGATCTTTGATTTTTAATCTTGTAATTTTAATCCTTGTTTTGTTATTGTTTAAACATTAATCATTCAATACAAGTTCTTGTTTAATCTTTCCATTTCATCTTGTTCATCATCATCTTTCTCTTCAAGTTCTTAAGTTCTTATTTTATTGATTTGATCTTTAAAAGTTGTTGGGTTTTGTGTTTTTGTTGATGGGATTTGTAGTTTATGGTTAGTGGATGCCTAGTGATTAGTTAATTTAAGTTTTTGGTGTAAAACTTGGTGATTTTTGGATTGAAATAGATCTCCCCTGTTCTTCGGGATAATTACTGTATCTGGGTTTCCCAGACTTCCGGATGAACACCAAAATTCCGAATGAACATGTTTTTGAAAAGTTCCGATTGAGTTTTCCTTTAAAAGTTCCGAATCAGTTGAAAACTTCCGAACGAACTGAAAGTTCCGGATGAACCTAATCTTCCGAATGAACTGAAGTTCCGGATGAACCAATAGTTCCGGGTGAAGAAAAAGTTCCGAATCAATTTTTATCTTTTAAACTTCCGGATGAACTGAAAGTTCCGGATGAGTCAAAAGTTCCGAATGAACTGAAAGTTCCGGATGAGTGAAAAGTTCCGAATGAACGTTTGCTGTTTAAGTTCCAAATGAGTCTTATTTCCATTTCTTCCGAATAAACTTCCGGACCAAAAGTTCCGGACGAACTTCCGGATCAACAAGTTCCGAGTGAAGGATTTCTAAAAAGTTCCGAATGAAGACTTCCGAGTGAAAAGTTCTGGATGAGCAAAGTTCCGAATCAAGGTTAAAACTTCCGAATCAATTTTCTTTTAGTATTACTGCGTTGTTACTGTGTTACTGTTTCATACTGTTTCTTTATTTTAAATTTTAATTTTAATTCTAGTCTTGTTAGTTGTCATTAAGTTAATTTTTTTTTATTTAAATTTTCATTTTAGTACATTTAAACTTTTTATTAGATTAGAAAACCAAACCCTTTTATTTAGTAACCAAGAACAATCATTCCACTTAAGGCCGAGATCAGTTCGAGAGGATTCCGAGATTAATATGAACCCATACAAAAAGCTAATATCAATGATATTGGTTTATCACAAGTTTTGCCATCAAAATCCAAGCCTTGTTCATCAAAGATTCATCTTTTCATCACTAATGGTGGTATAGAGATTGTTCTTCCTATCCTCTTGTTATTTTGATTATGTAATCTTGTATTTTCTTTACTTATGTATATGTATATGATGATGAATGATGATTAAAAATATTATGTGGGGATTTGGTGTCGATAGATTTGATAAACATGGGTAAAAAGATGGAAAAACCACATGTAAAAATGGTTAAATCTTTCTTAATAAGATGGCTGTATAAAAACAGTAAGTAATCAAATGATAAACTGATAAAATGGTAAAGTGGAATCAATATACAGTAAGTATTAGGTGTTATACACATGTGAGAGTTGGCCATACAACGGAATCATCAAAATGAGTGAGATATGATCAAAACAAGTTTAGAGATCAAATCTGACTATACTGTTTTGGACGAATTTATTAAAATATTTAGAGGTTGATTCATGAGTAGCTAGGAATAAAATGAAGCACATATCATGTAGTTTATGTGATAAAAATTTGGGGTTCTATCTCCATGTAGAACTCTAGATATGACTATTTTAGTAAACTAGATTTTTAGGACTGATTTTGTATAAATAATATATAATATAAGCACTCAAAATTTATACAAAATGTATAAATATATAAAACCCACTAGTGGATAATAATTATAATAGAAGATTTATATAAATATTGCTATTAAATTGGGACATATTATATAAATTACAAGTATAAATATTTTTCCAAGTTATAAAACTATATCCTAAGTTTTACGTCTTTTCGGCTAAAACCGAAAGATTAACGTTTTTGTCAAATAAAACTTAGACGGTCGGACCCGTCTAATATAAACTTTTATAAACTCACATACTGATATATGAACTTATATAACAAGTAAAAACCGACCCGAACTTTACAACATATAGACATTAACGGGCCAAAGTAGCCTTATTGGACTATAAACCCGACTAGTTAGTAAACCACTTATAAACTTAGTTATTTGGGCTTAACCCATTTGGGCCCAACATGTAAAGTATAATAATGATAATAAAAGTATAATTGGGCTAATTAATAGTATTGGGCTTGTAATAGGCCCATTGGGCTTCAAAATGTAAATAGGATTGAACTAGTGTAACTAGTCTTGAAAGTTATCAACACATAACACTAAAATGAGTAAATGAGAATAAGTGAACCCACTTGATCATCATATATATAAAATCATCATATGTATACATAATTGTTATTTTATAAAGTCATTAGACAAAAGTCTAAGACGAGTATTATTTGTCTAGGTTTCCGTGATTGAAGCACGTACCGTACATCCGAATCGCCGATAACCGCCTTTCCCAATCAACGTGAGTTCATAGCCTCGCACTCTTTTAAATGTTTTTATGAAATGTTTTATAAACCCGCGAGGGAGATAACATGTTAGTTTTACTAAAATAGGACATCAGTTGTCCCGATTGTCTATTTATTGATTTGGACCCGAATGATTGTATGACCCGATGAATGATTAAATGACCCGATAGATGAAATGAAATGGATTATTAAAGTTAGGTTATGTCACTAAAAGTCCCATTAGCATGAATTGTGAACTACCGGGATTTGGTAGACGCTTATGCATATAATAGTACTATTTGGGGACGATCACCCCAGTTCGCGCCTTGACGGTTGATCCCCGTCGTGCCACATTGATTGGTAAGCAAATTTATGTATGAGAAGATTTACACAAGCGTGATTATTGTGACGACACGCTAATTTAGATGGGCAAATGAGTTTTGGGTTAGCTACCCATTGTTTGTTATAGTAAGGTAACAATGTCATGCGGCTTATAATAATCCAAAAATAACTAAAATACTGCTTTATGCATTGAATTACGATATATTGCCTGACTAGCAATACAGGGTCTTATTATTGATTTTATGTTCTTGTTTTGGTTTGACATAACCATATTCATATAACGATTTTTATTCAACTATATACAACGTCATAAGACGTATTGTATGATGTATTTACGACATTGGCTCGTATAATGATTTTGAAGGCAAATGCCTATATTATGATTTTTGATGACGATTTGTATAAAATGACTTTGGCTATTTTATGGCCTATTATCAAGATTTGTATAAAATGATTTTCGGTAATAATTATGTACCGATGATATATTAATGGTTTTATTAAACTCTATGAATTCACTCGGCGTTATCGCTGACCCTTTTCTTTTAACATGTTTTGTCTCAGGTACTTGAAGGTAATTCTCGGGAAGACAACAAGAATTCATGGCCCGCACTTAAATAATAATTTCCATTCAAATTCTTTGTAAAACTTGTATGAAATACAATGTCTTGGGACCTATGTAACTTTGATATTTATGAATGGAAATGCTTTATTATTAAACGACGCGATTTTTATGATGTGAGTAATGTGCTATCCCATAACACCAACGGGTCTTCCGCTGTATTGAATTGTGTAAATTTTGGGGTGTTACAGTATCCTCCAAGTTCTATCTCGCGTGTCCGTTTTAAAATGGTATTTAGCCGGAACCAACATGATTGAAGCGGAACAAGATGAGGAAGCGTTTTGGATGCTAGAGAACTAGATTGGGTAATGAGTCAATTTTGGCATTATCGGAAGGACTGGGCGGCTTCGCGAAGGATGAGATACGTGGAGCAAGGATTAGGGATGCGTGCGAGGACGGCGAAGAAAGGCGATTGCTTATAGGTTGTAGGAACTGAAGGTTGGGGAGAAGTATATAAGACTTGGATAGTGGAGCTATGTTGCTAGATCTGCCTAGAATGCTAGAGGCATTTGGTGTACGAGACGTAGAGAATGATTTACACAGATCATGAACGTCCCCAACACACATTCAATATTCTTGATTGGATATTATGCATAGATGATGGAATTAGTTAGGTGGTGACGAAGATTGCAAGGCCAAGTATCATCTAGGAAAGGCAAGCATAGTTAATGAGACATGGAACAAGAGGAAGGAAGTGTAGCTGAGACAAACTTGGTCTATATTGATGACGTGTTAAGATGGGTTATATGAAAGATGTTAGTTGCACGAGTTGAGTTGTCAAAAGCAGTGAACGCGTCAACATCTGCGTGGCGTGGCTTGGACTATCAAATGGAGATATGGAAGACGACAAGAGATCGAAAAGAGAGCTATGCTAACAAGAGGCGTAAACCGTTGGAGTTTAGTGTGGGGGACAAAGTTATGTTAAAGGTTTCACCATGGAAAGGGGTGATACGGTTTGGGAAGAAAGGATAAGTATAAGAGGTAGATGAAGTTTTCTGTTACTGCAAGACGTAGTTATTAAGATTAGAGAGTAAATCTCGGGAAGAGATTTTTATTAATAGGGAGTGGTGTGACAACCCTATATTTTAGGATTTGTCACTTATGAATGTTTGTCATTTGATTTTTATGCTTAATGTGCGTTTATGTGCTATATGTTTATATTTGAGAATTTGATTTGATGTTAGTCATCGTTTATGTAGTGCGTAGTACATTATAAAATGTTATGATGGGATCATTTCATGTTCATTAGTTCACATGGTTGTCATTATGTAAGAATATGACGTTATTTTATGATTTTATGTGTACATATATGTATTATAGTAAATTGTATATTTACGATATGAGGTTTAGTGTTTGAAGGTCTCGGTTGATTTAGTCTCGGAAATAATTTACGGGTTAGTTTTAAGTCATTTTAGACTTAGTTATTTAGTTATTAACTTATTTTAAGAATTTTCATAAAACTGTATATTTTATGTATTTTACTATAAACGCATAGAATTGACTAGTTTTCTGGTTTAAGGTTTTGAGGACATTAGGAGCTGAAACTAATTAAGGGATTAATAAATAAATAATAAAATATTATTATAATAACGAATTTAATAATAAAATAAAAAAAAATTATTTTTGGCAAAAATTTTTATAAGGGGCAGTTGAAAAAAAGAAGAAAAAGAATCGGTAAAAGCCCATTAAGGTTTGTGTTAAATTAGGAAAAGGACTATTAGAATTATAAACAAACACAAAAAAAAGCGCAGGAAAGAAAAAGGGGGCGCAATAGAAAAAAAGAAGAAGAAAAAAAAGTTAGGGTTTTTGCTAAAAGAATTGATCTTTGATCAATTAAGGTATAATTATGGTTTAATCTTTGTTCTTATTTAATCTATTATGTTTAAATCTTAATAATCATATGATGGATTAGAGTTTTAATTTTTTGGAATTAAAATAATTTAGGGCTTGAATTTGGTAATTAATGAGGGGTTTTTAGGGTTTAAAATCGTTTTTAGGGTTTAAATCGGATTAGGCAGGAACTGTCGCTAATCTGTCAGAACCCGTCACTAAATCGTTTATGTATTCAGAACGTACTTTTCAAATCGGATTAGAGAGTAAATCGTTTTTCTTGGTGATTCAAAACCCTAAAATTATGTATTCAGAACGTACTTTTCAATATTCAGAATGTATAGCCTATGGCGGTCAGTAGCTTGGTCTAATTATTTATACAAGTGTCGAGTTAAAGGTTAATTTTCGGACAACATGGTTTAAACTTGTGTTCTGGGTATTTTGGGATAATGGACACTTAGAGGGTTAACATGGGACTCATTTGGGGATTGAATTTGAGATGTATCAATCATATGGATTGTTACTGTAAAACACGTATTTAAATGTCATAAATATTAAATATGCAGTCTCGACTTATCATGATTATATATATATAACAGGAAAATAATTTGTTACGAATTTATTTTATACAGAAAAGATGCATACGTTTCAGAAATATAAAACGTGGGAAATTATAACACGTACACGAACTTTCAAAATATTAAACGAAAAATTTAGTAAAAATATACATGGGGCTGGCGGCCAAAAATAGTACAAGAAAGGAAATCTTGGGCCTTGAAGCCCGACCCAGTTTGTACAAAAAAAGCGGGGAGTTTCCCCTTTACCCGGTAGACAAAAAAAAGAAACGGACTAGGGTTTGTCTATGGTGGCCGTCGGCTGGAATAACAAGAGCAGTGGACGAATTTTAATTTTGGTTAACCATGGATTCGGGTGACTCGTTTCCCACCCTAAATCCATCGTAAGTAACTGCCTATTTTGGTTCTAAATCAAAACGAATAGTCAAGAATGTAAGGGTTTGATTAATTATCATATTGGCGACGGGTTTTGGTTGAATCTAGGAAACCGAGACTTATAAGTCTCGGTGTGAGTGTTTGCTAGCCAGTCGCGACCCAACAAGGGCGGGGTGGTGTTTGGTTCACCAGCCGCAACCTATAAACAGCCCCAGAAAGGGTGTTTGGTCGTAGACAGTGGGTAAGAAAGGCCAAACAAGGGGTAAGCGGGTGCGTATGGTGTTTTGGTGGACTGACCAACCGAGACTTCAAGTCTTGGTGGTGTTTTGATTATGACCAACCGCAAACAGAATAGCAGCAACGTGCGTTTGGGACTGAAGTTCCAACATGGGTGTTTGGGACTGCAGTTCCATCAGGGTATGTTTGGGATAACGACCAGGGAGAATAAAAAACAATAGCAGTGGGAAATAATAAACAGTCAGTGGGAACTGTAGGAAAATAGTGCGAACTATAGGAAAACAGTGGGAACTTAATAATAATCAGTGGGAACAATATGATTCATCAATGGGAAGATTTGGACAGAATATAGCGGGTTTTAAAAACTAATTGGCGTCAGTTTTGCGACAAGAATTTTTGTCGCATAATTATTAGGACAAATTTTTATAGACTGTTTTTAAATGCAGTTTTTGGTGACACAGATTTCTGTCACTAATTTCATATAGGCAGATTTTATATATTTTGTTAATTGTTTTAGTGCGACCGAGAAGGGGTATCTCGGTAGGCTCGGGATATAGTTTAAACATTAAAAATGAAGATTTTAAATTATACCTTTTATTACTTACTTTTATAAATGTTTTAATTGTATATTTAGATAAATTAAATTAAATAGTTTTATAATATTTAAAAGGGTATAATTTTACTATAGAAATTATAAATGATTTTGAAAACTTTCTAATTTAGGAAACTTTCTATTTTTAGCAGGGTTACCAGTTATATTATTAATATCACGCCAGAATACGTTTGTACCGTAATTAATAATAGGTCGATAATACATTAAAAAGAATTATAAGAAAGATCAGATTTATCAGTTAACATATGTAAAGAAGTTCAGAAATAAATAAATAAATGAGAAGCCGATAAGATCAGTAAATTAAATAAAGATCAGATAACTTATTCGCGTTTATTATTATTGTAGCTTCCGTGAAGCCCGAGTAGTGTTCGTTCAGTCTTCCTTAAGTCAGTTACTGGACAAGAGGTACGGATTTCCCGTCCTTTCAGTAAGGAATTCCTTTCTATGCATGATGAGGATTCCCCGTCTGTAGCAAATGTTTTCCCTAGTATATGTTATAAATTATCAGAACTTGTTTTAATAACTAAGATATTGTTTGAGCCTTATATACAAGCATGGCCAGTTAGTTGTACTAGTTACGGAGGTACCGTAACTATGACACTTAAGGCACCGGTGTCATGACTCAGCTGTAGGAGAGTGATATCCTGCAGCGTTCCACTCAGTTCAGCTTGGCCAGTTTATCAGTATTATTAGTGGGGCGTATGGATGCATCCTAGGCTTATCAGTTTATAGTTTATCAGGTGAATGTGGTGTGTGCTCTACATCCTTCACATTAAAGTTGATCCCTCCACCCAGCACAGTAATTAGAGGTCACCCATCTACAGCATGACGAGGTCACCCCTCAAGTTATTAATGCAACAGTTTTACAACACATGACCTATATAAACTCTTGGCAATTAAAATACGGTAAATGCATGTTTTCAGATTTAACCGATAACAATTTAGTTATATTATTTATAAATCAGACTTATCAGATTTTCTATAGTTTTCATCATACTCCACATATTAGTCTTTCAGCTTCAGTAATTATTAATTATTTCAAGTTCAGTATATTTCTATCATGCATTACATCCGTTCACTGAGCGTTATGCTCAGCCGTAGTTCTTTCATGTTCTAACGACAAGTACACAACGACACTCTTAAGATTCTGAGAGCATGTGCATTGGATGGAAGCAATCCAGACTTCTTTACTTTATGCACTTCATGTTTATATTTCCTGTTGGACATTGTTCAGTCCTTTCTTTTAGTATTTTACTTTTCATGTTTTGAGCTTATGTTGGATTACCGATGTCTGATTCCGGTATTTCCGTTATGGTCAGTTAATGTTTTAGGACATTTACCTTATGCTTTGATGGCACGCCATAAATACACGTAACGGTCCACTTATCCAAGTGGGTTGTTACAATTATGGTATTAGAGCGCAAGGTTCGACCTGTAGGCTCTAAAACTTGACCTGTGACTAGTGGGTAGTCACCAGGAACTTCCCAGATTTTGGCGTTATTATCTTTCATGTTTCTCATGCATTCATCAGTCATTTTTCTTCAGTTATCAATCGGTTTTCTAAGATCTTTTTTTACTTAGTAAAAGGTTGGTACAGGACTGCCCATATTTAGTCGCATGCGCTTGTTAGCGAATTTTCGTTTTGGTGAACTGACCATAGGCGTTCACCCTTGCCCGTTCAGATTTTTATATAGATGAACTGACAATATGCGTTCATCCTTACTCATATCAGATTCATGTTTTCAGTCGAATATTACTTGGTGAACTAGCCCGTATACGTTCACCAATGTGCAGATCAAATTTTCATGCTTTACAGTCCAATGTTGTTTTTTGAACTGATCCATAGTTGTTTACCTTTGTCATATAAGGACATTACATAAAATTTTGACAAGTATGGATTGGACTACACCCATTCATATTTAGTCCTAGATTATAAATTTCTACACGTGACAGTTCTCATAAAATTTTGACAAGTATGAATCGAACCAGAATCGTCATACTTAGTCACATGCCTTTCCTCCTTTGAATTTTGTGGATTGAACCATAGCCATCTACATTAGTTGATGTTAAGACTCAGTTGATTATACTTTTATGTTCTTGATAACAATCAAGTTTTCATGACCTCACTTGGATGTCGTCTTCATGCTGAATCCGTTTCATGTCTCCTTACGAGGGTTTTATTTTCAGCAGAGTGATAATGTTTTCATGCTAAGACACAAAAAGGATTTCAATAAAATCCTGTTTTCATGATAAATCATGTTTGGTCTTCATCAATCATATCTTAATGCTGGATATTGATGAAACTCCGTTTCATCATACTTTTGAGCCTCTATAAAACAAGAATTAACTCTACGCAGGAATTGTCAGCCTATCATCTTACTCGTTTCAGTTCAGTTTACTACCGTTAAAATCAATTTCTTTATTTTGTCAGATAATTGAAACCAGTATCGAACATCCTATAAAATTTCCAGCAGTGCCATGTACAGTATTCCATCTGTACCCCATGTACAGTGTCTCAGTTATACTTCATGTACAGTATTTCATGATTACTCCACGTACTGTGCTTCAGATATGCTCCATGTGCAGTATTCATTTTGTACTTCACGTATAGTAGTCCAGGTGTACTACAGGTACCCTACTCTATGGGTATTACTAATCGATCCTCAATCATCACAGGCGTTCCCACTTGTCGATGTTCTACCAGATGCTGATGCTGCTCGTAAATTGAAGAGGCTACCAAATACTGATGTTGTTAACACTTTGAAGACCTCGCAAATGCTGATGCTACTGATGCTTTGGAGATTTCTCAAGATGTTGATGCTGTTTATATTATTCAGAGCAAGGACGAAATCTATTGATTCGAAATTCCAGACAATAATATAATTCAACCATCAGATGCTACCACCCCATTCCATGCCTTACTTCCTAAGTTAGCTTTCACACGTCACTCATCTTCCAGTCGGAATAGTGAGAACCGGTACCCATCAGGTCACTCAGCAGAAATAGTTACATGAATCACGGTCATGATAACGACCGTCAGGAAACTGACAGACAAGGCGGTAATGATAACCACCGTGCTTATAATTAATCAGTCAGTAACCATCGGAACTACGGAACGGACGTGACCAGAAATACAGAGGTCAACAGTCTAAACGGTCTGCCAACCCTAGCAGTTACCAGAAATTCTTAACGTTATTTAGACTCACCCATTAAAATACATGTCCAGACAACAGTCAAGACACAAGTCCTAAGTATCATTTTGGAAGACACGTGTCAGGACACCAGTCATAGTACACGTCATACGAGTATCTTCTCAAAGTACGAGTCAAATTCATTACACCAGTATGCCTCCTAAACCAGGTCCTCAGAAATTCAGGGTACCCTTCAAGGGGGTATACCCGTTCTGTCAGGCCACACAAAAATCATACCATTAAAATTCAGTTACCACCACCGGAGTATTATTCAGGTTAGACACGCAATATTTGTTTTGTGAGGTTACAGATGAACACAATCAGTGAAAATTGTCACGTTTACTTCACGTGATCATATGTCAGCTTTATCTTAAATCAGGTAGTACCTACTTCCCAGCCAGAAAAGACTCCACGGTATCACCCATATTTATAAGGTTTTTCCTTCTAGTTGAAGACAAGATCCGTCTTACTAACTCCCAAAGATAACAATCTTATATTCTACAATAAAATCAGTACAAGTTGTTATGTTTTACAACAAGTTACTTGTCATTCCAAAGCTACTAAGACCTTTATAGCTATCAAATATAAATCCACTTCTGAAGTTCCTTAAATTCATGATCAGCAGATTATTCTAGAGTTTACGGATAAAAATTTCAGAAGGTTTTCCTAGAAATTCCTTCCTAACCACAAGACAAGGTTTAGCATAGAGCTTGTCTCAAGTACAGAACCTGTTTTCATAACTCCTTATCGCAAGGCTTCAGCTGAGTTTAAAAGAGTTGCAACATTTGCTGCAAGAATTATAGAATGAGGCTTATTCGCCCTAGCGCAGCACCACGAAGTGCACCGTTTTTGTCTATCAGGAAGAAGGCCGGTATCATGAGATCATGTATCGACCACTAAATTTTTTGACAAGATCACTACTCTTAATCAATGGTCATTCCATAAATAGCAGGTTTACCTGATATGCTACGATGTCTTAAAGATTTTCTAGAACAAATTTCCGATCATGCTACCATCAGTGGTGAGTGAAAGAACATGACATTTCCAGACTGCTGTTGCACATATTACAGTCTCTCTAAAATTTTTGATTTTATACTTCTAAGCTCCCTAATGATCCATCTATATTATGAAATTATGAATAAAATATTTCCATGACTCTCAGACAAAATCGTCAGTATATTCATTGATCACATTCTGATCTGCCTAATACTAGAGAAGAGCACGAGACTCATCTTCTCACAGGTTTACAGAATCATCAATAAGAGTAATTTTTATACACAACTTTCCAGATATAAATTTCACTTGTACAAAGTGGCATTTCTGAGCCACCCTATTTCAGCAGAAAGAAATTTCAGACAATCCTGCGAAGGTGAAGGCCATCACCTGATGGTCGCGACCGACGCCTGTGAACGAAGTACAATTTTTTTTTCTAGAACTCAATTGACTGCTATCGCAGAAATTGCTGACAGTTCTTCCTAAAATTTTTCCATGGCCATTCAACCAGATTTTCACCAGAATGTCCTATAATTTCAGGCAAAATTTTGGGGGAAGCAGTATCACACATTGATGCAACTATGTTCATACCTAAATGCTTGACATATCGCAGGTTCAAGATAGAAAGCCGTCATGTTAGTGATATACTACAACCCTTAGAAATTTCTGAACAGAAATGAGACGAAATTCCATGAAATTGTTATCAGTTACCACAGACTCAGAGAAAGTATGATAATATCTAAGTTATCTTCAACCATGTAATTAGCATGCGCATTTTCTTTCATCCGAAAGGACCACGCAGTAGCAGACCTGTAGAAAATTTAGCAGTAAAGTGTACGAATTCAAGCTATTCCATCGACCATCATATCAGACAGAATTCATGTTCACGATCACGTGTATGTTTACGTTCACATTTATTTTCACTTTTACGTTTACGTCTCATTAACAATATGATGTTGTTTCAGTTCATGTTTTATGATTTCTCATGATTTAAATTCACGGTTCACATTCATGACATTGTTCACGTTAAGGTTCGTGTTCCATCTTCGTGAATACGTTCCAAGTCTTGTATCGGATTTGGTTACAGAAAACTTGAGAAATCAGACTCAAGTTAGTACAGCTATTCCATAACCAAACAGACATTTCACATCTTAGGCTGTATCGTTGGTTTTCCTTCCTCAGTCAGCATACGTTCATAATATGTTATAGTATCACATCCACAGTATGTTTCACGTATCACATTCATGATATATTTCAAGCACAACGTTTCTTTTATGATCGCGAACCACGTTCACAATTGCTCACGTAGAACGTTCATAATTGTTTACGTAATTCGTTCTGTTATATTCTCATCAGCTTGCTCGGAGAGATAAATATCATCTTTTCATGATGATCGTGCGTACCGTTTCATGTACCCTATCAGATTTAGGAAATCTATCTTACGTATGGAACCAGAAACTATAAAGCATCGTCAGGACAGGGTCATCAGGACCATGATTTTCTTTGTGTTTAGATATTTGAAGGAACCAGTTCGATTGGGAAGCCACTTGAAATGGAGGAGTCCATCCGGACTTCTCATCATTTTCCTTCAATAATTCAGTAAAGTCCTTTCAGTCATGTTATTTCCATGTCCTCTTCAGCCATGTCACGTTACATATCCATTTCAGTCATGCCATATTTATACTCTCTCAGCAACATTATGTCTTAATTGGAAGACGATTTATTCCTTCAGCTCATAGGCCTTTCAGCTTTCATGTTCCTTCAGCCTATGCGTCCTTTCAGCTTATACGTCTTCCAGCTTATGAGTACTTTTAACTTTTACTTCGATCAGCTTAGATTACCTTTAAATTCAAGGACGAATTTTCCTTTTTAGAGGGGAAGAATTGTAAAATCCAGTATAGTCGTGTTCTTAATTCGGGGACGAATTATTCTTTTTAGAGGGGAAGAATTGTAAAACCCGTATTAAATATCACGAATATTAAATACGCAGTCTCGACTGATCATGATTATATATATAATTAGTCAGGAAAATAATTTGTTACGAATGTATTTTATACAGAAAAGATGCATACGTTTCAGACATATAAAATGCGGGAAATTATAACACGTACACGAACTTTCAAAATATTAAACAAAAATTTTAGTAAAAATATACATGGGGTTGGCGGCCAAAAAGAGTACAAGAAAGGAAATCTTGGGCCTTGAAGCCCGGCCCAGTTTGTACAAAAAAGAAAAGAAAAGAGGGGGGGTTTCCCCTTTACTCGGTAGACAAAAAAAAGAAACGGACTAGGGTTTGTCTATGGTGGTCGTCGGCTGGAATAAAAAGAGCAGTGGACGAATTTTAATTTTGGTTAACCATGGATTCGTTTGACTCGTTTTCCACCCTAAATCCCTCGTTAGTAAATTCCTATTTTGGTTCTAAATCAAAACAAATAGTCAAGAATGCTAGAGTTTGATTAATTATCATATTGGCGTCGGGTTTTGGTTGAATCTAGGAAACCGAGACTTATAAGTCTCGGTGTGAGTGTTTGCTAGCCAGCCGTGACCCAACAAGGGCGGGGTGGTGTTGTGTTCACCAGCCGCAGCCTATAAACAGCCCCAACAAGGGTGTTTGGTCGTAGATAGTGGGTAAGAAAGGCCAAACAGGGTGTAAGGGGGTGCATATGGGGTTTTGGTGGACTGACCAACCGAGACTTCAATTCTTGGTGGTGTTTTGATTGTGACCCACCGCAAACAGAAAAGCAACAGGGTGCGTTTGGGACTGCTGTTCCAGCATGTGTGTTTGGGACTGCAGTTCCAACTGGGTGGGTTTGGGATAACGATTAGGGAGAATAAAAACAATAGCAGTGGGAAATAATAACCAGTCAGTAGGAACTCTAGAAAGCGGTGGGAACTGTAGGAAAACAGTGGGAACTTAATAATAATCAGTGGGAACAATATGATTCATCAGTGGGAAGATTTGGACAAAATATAGTGGGTTTTAAAAATTAATTAGCGACAGTTTTGCGACAAGAATTTTTGTCGTAGATTTATTAGGACAGATTTTTATAGATAGTTTTTAAATGCAGTTTTTGGTGACACCTTTTAGTGACACAGATTTCTTTCACTAATTTCATATAGGCAGATTTTATATATTTTGTCAATTGTGTTAGTGCGACCGAGAAGGGGTATCTCGGTACGCTCGGAATGTAGTTTAAACATTAAAAATGAAGATTTTAAATTATACCTTTTATTACTTACATTTATAAATGTTTTAATTGTATATTTAAATAAACTAAATTTAATAGTTTTATAATATTTAAAAGGGTATAATTTTATTATAGAAATTATAAACGATTTTGAAAACTTTCTAATTTAGGAAACTTTCTATTTTTAGCAGGGTTACCTATTATACTATTAATATCACGTCAGAATACGTTTGTACCGTAATTAAAAATTGGTCGATAATACATTATAAAAACTATAAGAAAGATCAGATTTATCAGTTAACATACGTAAAGAAATTCAGAAATAAATAAATAAATGAGAAGCCGATAAGATCAGTAAATTAAATAAAGATCAGATAACTTATTCGCGTCTATTATTATTGTAGCATCCGTGAAGCCTAAGTAGTGTTCGTTCATTCTTCCTTCAGTCAGTTACTAGACAAGAGGTACGGATTTCCCGTCCTCTCAGTAAGGACTTCCTTTCTATGCATGATTAGGATTCCCCATCTGTAGCAAAATGTTATCCCCATTATATGTTATAAATTATCAGAAATTATTTTAATAACTAAGATATTGCCTGAGCCTTATATACAAGCATGACCAGTTAGTTGTACTAGTTACAGAGGTACCGTAACCATGACACTTGAGGCACCGGTGTCATGACTCACCTGTGGGAGAGTGATATCCTGCAGCGTTCCACTCAGTTTAGCTTGGCCATTTTATTAGATTATTAGTGGGGCGTATGGATGCATCCTAGGTTTATCAGTTTACAGTTTATCAGGTGAATGTGGTGTGTGCTCTACATCCTTCACATTAGAGTTGATCCCTCCACCCAGCACAGTAATTAGAGGTCACCCCTCTACAGCATGACGAGGTCACCCCTCCAGTTATTCATGCAACAGTTGTTACAACACATGACCTATATAAGCTCTTGGCAATTAAAATACAGTAAATGCATGTTTTTAGATTAAACAGATAACAGTTCAGTTTTATTATTTATAAATCAGACTTATCAAATTTTCTACAGTTTTCATCATACTCAACATATCAGTCTTTCAGTTTCAGTAATTATTAGTTATTTCAAGTTCAGTATATTTCTATCATGCATTACATCCTTCACTTAGCGTTATGCTCAGCCGTGGTTCTTGAATGTTCTAACGGCAGGTACACCAGGACATTCTTAAGATTTTGAGAGCATGTGCATTGGATGGAAGCAATCCAGACTTCTTTACTTTATGCACTTCATGTTTATATTGCCTGTTGGACTTTGTTCAGTCCTTTCTTTCAGTATTTTACTTTTCATGTTTTGAGCTTATGTTGGATTACCGATGTTTGATTTCGTTATTTCCGTTATGGTTAGTTAATGTTTTAGGACATTTACCTTATGCTTTGATGACACGCCATAAATACACGTAACGGTCTACTTATCCAAGTGAGGTGTTACAGTTACATTGATGAAGGATTAGAGTTCTGAAGTCAATATTAACGTGTGATATTGTGTTGTGTGTATTATTTTATTGATTGTTCGTGAGGAGAATTTGGATTGTTTTTCGCAAGGTGAGTTCATAGTCCCATTTTCACTAAGTTTTTAAATGTTTTTCCAGTACGGGATGGAGATGACACTTGTAATGTTTGTTTTTAAATGTCTTAGTACTATGTTCTTTAAAATGTTTTGATAATATGTTTTTCAAATGTGTGGACTTAATGTGTTATTAGGTTATATGCTTACTTACGTGTTTTGTTATATGTTCTATTATGTGTTCTGACATGCGTTCTGAGTACTTTTGTTCTGACTACTTACGTTCTGAGTACTTGTGCATCGTTTTCTCAGAGACAAGATATCTCGACAGGGATATGGTTCATCTCCACACAGGTTGTGAGAAAGATCCGGATAGGTATAGTGCATTGTTCTTATTTTGTAGATGTAATTGGTTTATTCTGTGTTTTGTTTGTAGTTGTGTGTAACATGATTGTCACATTATGATCCATTGATTTAACTTGTTTTCTTCAACTTATTTACAGCGGTTGACAATGTTTTCTTATGATGTTCTAGATAGTTTAAACCTATGTTATCACCAACTTTATGTCGATAGATTTTAGTGTCATTTTTAGGTGAGGTAGTTGAGAAGGATGATGTTAGAAGTGGCTAGAGTCTAGAGGCTGCTAGGATTGCATTAGGAGGAATTCCTTTCCTCTTATATTTACTTTTATTATTTAAATAAGTGAACTTTTTGAAACCTATATGTTTGATGTTTGTTATTTGTTTGTCTTTGGTAAGAGGTGGGACTTTTACCTACTTACCTAGACTCTTGCATTTTGTTGAGATACTGTCACGACATTTGTGTCGCCATTTATGAAATTTCTTTTGCATTTAGTATTACTCTATTGAGACACCATTTTGTTGTGATGATATCCATACGTCGCACCCCATATTCCGCCATGGTGGGGTGTGACGAAGAAGGTGTAGGTGGAGAAGGAGAATGCGGAGAAGAAAATGGGAGGTTAACATCACAATATTTAGTAATGTAGGGTAAGAAGATAGTTCATTTAGTTGAGGGGTGTTGAAAGGTTTAGGTGGTGGCGGAAGAGGTTCCTTTGCTCCAGTAATTAGATTGATTGACTAAGTCTCATTCCAATACTCAATTGAGGAGAAGTTGAAAGTCTTGAAAGGTTTGGGAGAAGATGGATCAGTATGATCCTTTTTCTTTCTAGCCCAAATAGGTTTGACCAAAATCTTCGATTTCTTGGAAATTTTAGAAGAATGAGCTTTAGGTTTAGAGGTTTGTGACAAAGAGATGTCAAGGTTAAGTTTTGAAGAAGAAGACATCGTGACATGAGAAGAAAGATCCCAAGTGAAGGGACTATAAAGAAAGTAGAGAAGGCAAAGAATAGAGAGAAAATCAAAAGATATCAAGTAATGTTTAACTCAAAGAGGTACACAAAGAATCTTGAAGAAAAATAGTCAAAGGAGAAAGACCAAAAACGAACAAAAAATGGCACTCTGGTTGTGGTTCGTTAAATATGGTCGCGGTTCATTATTGATAATGATCCGCTGGTTCATTTAGGGAACCGCCGAAAAGGGCTGCCGAAATACGATTTTCTGAAACTTTGAGAAAAGACAAGGACTTTTTCAAATTTTAGCAAATCTTGGATTTTTACCTCTATTAGCACTAGGTTAGGCTAAGGTTGCATAAAGAGCAACATACTCACAAGAGTATCTTGACAAAGGGTGAAAATATATTAGATAACATTTTGATCTAATTATTAGTCAAGTTTAGAAGTGACAATAGATTTAGGTTCAATTTTAACTTTAAATTAAAGTTGATTTACGTGTAAAAAGAAAGATATAACACATAAATCTAAATCCATTAACATCTACATGAAACATACATGTAGGAAAAGAAAGATACAAAAGATAAAACAACTAACCAAACAACTTAAGCTACCTATTCTAATCTTGGTTCATTGATCTTCATGACTTGATATGATATTTTAAAAGACAATTATGAAAATATAATTATCTCATCCCTTAGATGGAGGAGGAGGAGGAGGAGGAGCAAAGAAGGATAACACAAGGTTTTCCAATCTTTCATGCAATCCATGCATCTTCATCTTATGAGATTGGATGAGATAGTTGTTGTAAAGACAACATGGACAATTTGTACTATATGCCTCAAGAAAAGTAAAAAGGTATGGATCACCCACGGGATGATAAATAGGAACACCCATAAGAGGAGTGTTAGAAAAGGGGAGGAGGCATGGTGTCCAAAGGTGAGGTTGGAGAAAGATTAACAAAGTTATTCTTAAATGTGATACTTTGAAAGGGTTAAGGATTCTCATCCAAGAAAAGACTTGGAGAAAAAGGTGAAGAAACTTCATTCATTATAGATTGGAATGAAGATGAGGTAGAATCATGTAAATGGTTAGTACCATAGGTTGATGAAATCTTGCATGGAGCAAGAGGTGGTGATGGTGATGAAAAAATGAGAATGGGTGAGAGTGTTGCCTCATTTCTAGGAGTGACAAAAGAGGAAGTACTTAATTTAGGTATCTTAATCTTGATTTTTATTCTTTTTCTTGTGGAAGAGTTTTTGGTGGAAGATGATGATCTTGTGGACACCATGGTTGAAAGGTTAGGGTTTAGAAAGGTTTAGAGGTGGTGAAGAAGAAGAATGGTTACAAAGAAAAGGAGTGATCCAAAGTGGCAATGTGATTAAAATGATTTTGGTAAACAATGAAGCTTGTCAAGATTAATTGGGAAAAATCATATGTTTAGCAAAACTTTTATCCATATTTATAAAGTTTTTGAAAGAATAGTGTAAAGAAAAGATTCTGTTCAAAAAATCAATCCACGGTTCATTAAATACACTTGCGGCTCAATATCGATATTGATACGCACGAAGTTATTGATCCGCGGACGGAAGGATGCAAAAATGTTTTTTCCAGAATTTTCCAAAAGCTCAAAATTTACACATTTTATAATCAAGCCAAAATAGATAATCAACTAAGATCTAAATAGCTAAGCAATAAATAAATGCACATAATCATGTAACTAAAAGTTCAAACACATGAAACACATAATTAGGATTAATATAAAGTAATCCAAACAAGCTAGTTAATTACAAAATAAAATGCATAAACTAAAAAGAGTCTAAACTAAAGTTCAAGTCCAAAACAAGAACAATTACACCAACTCCATTCTTCAAAGAAGATTTACTTCTTTTTCTTGCCCAAGTTCCTAAACATCTTCCCGGTGGCCTTGAACGCTCCTATTGATTTTTCTTGATGCTCATGCATCTCCTCATGGATTTCAAGATTAGAACAATAGACATGCTCAAGGTTAAAACCATGAGGTATCTCACTAGTGGAGGAGGAAGGAGGACGAGATATTTCAAGTAAAACATCCAAGTAAGTGTACAAGGATGATGAGGAGCGACTCAGAGAATCTACACCAACATTAGATTCATCTTCATCATCATGATGAGATGAAGACGATCCTTGCCTAACATTGTAGGAGGACTCATGATGGGTGCTTCTTCGCCTACCAAAGTTACTCCTTGTCTTACGTTGACGGTTTCCTTGAATAGGATACATCATATAGTTGGCATATGTATAAGAGGATATACGAAGGCCAGGAAAGTCTCTATCAACCCTTTTGAAAAGGCGAGTGAGAAGCATGGCATAAGGGAGGTTTGTTTTAGGCTTGTGGATGACGTAATGAATCCACCTAGCGATGAAGTATGCAAGATTGTACTTAATGGAATGCGAGATACAAAACATCATGTGTGTCATACATGCGGGAATGTGATCTTGAATTCCACTAAGACAAAAGGATTTCTCCCTAATAATGTTGGCTTAAGGAACCATACAATCATTAAGATCTCTTATGAGTAATTCATAAGGAGAAAACTCACGTTCCTCACTATGAATACTATGAACGACGGGTTCATTTCAAGGTTTGGAAATGGTGGCAACGATGAACTCAAGGTCGTCAAGAGGAGTATCATAGATGCCATTATCGTTAGCCATAAGCAAGGATTCAATCCTCCATGAATAGGATGTGGTAACTTAGGAAATCGACCGAATTCGACAGGGGTGTAACAAATGGGTTGGCCTCAAATGGAGAAGTTAACAAACATTCCATTTTCGTTAGTGAAAATAGAATATGTGCTAAAGAACTCAAGAAGGAATTAAGGGTAAATCACCTCATTGATTTTGAGCAAGCAATCAAAGCCATTATTCTCAAACATCGTTTCAGTATAGGTAAATCCATCAATATCCGAGTACACGACACGACCCTTATGAAAATAACTTTTCTTAAGGGAACAAAGAGTATTTGCGAGGTGAGTAGATTGACAAGTTTCAGAAAGATTAGGCGTATAGTTTCTAGTCTTTTGTGGTATTTTTGAATTTACGAAGGCATTTTGCTACCTATATAAACAAAATATATCCACAAATCACTCTATGTTACATATAAACTAGTCACTGTCAAAACCGTAGGAATGTGCTTAAACAATTACTTGATTAACCAAAGGATGATTCCTTATCATTTCGATGTTCATAATCTAACAATTTCATCATTGACGAATGCATACGAATTATACACATCAATCATGAACTTGAACAGTAGTTTTAAAAAATCGTTTTTAGGTAAGATTAACAATGGAATTACCAATCCATTCAAGGTTTTATACCAATTTTAAAATTAAACCAAAATTCTTTAGTCAATTTTGGATTTGTTCAATAATTGAGGTTCATGGAATTACAAGGAATATGAACCTGAAGGAACTATAGCACTGAAACTATGGATACCCACATTCCTAATTTGGTTCTAATTCATTTTAATTTCGGAAAATCCTAATTATGAAATTAAGAACCCTAGAAGAAATTAGATGAAATTGAATGAAAGTACTTATAATTAATTGATGATAGATAAAGGATTGATGAAACCCTTGTCTTAGAATCAACTCATTTGAGTGATTTTGGAGGTTTTGGAAAGTTGTTAATGGTGGTTTTGTGGTATCCCGTTCAGCACCAGTAAGTAGGAGGGACGGATAGTTTTAAAAAGTGTAAAATAATAAAACTAAAGTATTTTATGTCTGGTGAACCCGCGGTTGAATATCGATAAGAACCACGTCTAGCACCGCGACATTTAATGATCCGCGAGTGGAGTCCATGCCAAACTCATGAAAGTGAAATAAATATTTCAAAACAATTTTTCTTAAAATACTTAAAATATATTTTTAAGCCTTTTAAAATTCATTGGACCACTTAAACACTAGGTTATAATGCCTTAATGAAGGATTACCAGTGGAATCGAGACCGAAAATGACCAAAACGACGAAACGAATACTTGTGAACGAAGAGAGGAAAGAGAGAATCAAAGAGGAATAAATCAAGGACATGAATCAATGCTCAAGAGATGAAAGAATATCTTCAAGATGTTGAGACGAAGAGCTTGTGTCATATATAGTGATTCACGACGTGCTTTTTCGGCGTAAGACGAAATGGCTTTGTTAATTAACAATACCAAGCTCTTTTTGTTTTATAGATTAAGAACACTTGAAATAAATGTCTAAAACTTTTACAAAATATGAGCAACTACATATATTCACTTTCTCTCCCTTTGATCGGATTTAGAGCATTGTTAAGGAGTATAATGACAATATCCTTGGAATATTTCAATTCCAAATGTGTAGTGTCCTAAGTACATCAATGATGTAATTTGATATATGAAAGCATTAATAAATAATATTATAGATGAGCTCAATTGCAAACACTACACATGATATAGGGCCTACATTCTGTACAAGGTTGCAAACCATGAATATCATGCTCGATACTTTAAGCTTCGTCTAACTCACCTTTGTGAGACAAGTATCCAAGACCATAAAGGTTTGAGAGCGTAAAAGAAGAGAAGAGCATAAAGCAAACAAATGTCAAGGCAAGGATGCTAAGAGCAAACTCATAGTCAATCAATGATCAAAATAATGATCAAAGGGCGTAGGGAAGGATGAAAACATACCTTGGCTGCAAGTACATCCCTAGTTTTCTATGGACTAACACATCTACCAATCTTGACCATAAGATGTATACTTTGTCTTATATTGACTAATCGCACATTTACCAATCTGGATATTATCATCTCATGATGTTGGAGATCAAAATGAGATGAGTCTTCAACAAGTGTAGGTGACTCCCTATCACCAATCCATAATCAAATTAATGATTAGCCTAATGAGTACCTACACAAAAGAAAGATGCAAACTAGTAGATACATTTCAAGAGTAGATCTAAAATGTATAAAAACTACTAAAGAGATCATAATAAAGATGAGTTGATATAGCATCAATTTTAATGTCAACATTTAAGAAAAGAGGTTTTGACAAAAAAAGAAACTTTAATGCAACCAACCCTTCTATGTTGTAAAGACCATAAAATGATCCAAGCTTTAAAGTAAAATATACTTTAAAGATCTTGAGTAACCTATCTTTGATACCAATTGTATAAACTAGAATGGGGGTTGAATAGTTTCCTTATTTAAAATTATGTTCATCATTCGAATTGAGTATTACATGAAAATTCGTTTCATGATAGTTAGGCTAAATTCCAAATTTTCAAAACATTTGCTATATCAAGTGATTATGATAATGAAGTGCTAAAATTTAAAGACAAGTATAATTAAAGAGTAAGGAAAGCGACAACCTAAGGAAAGACACCAAGGATTTATAGTGGTTCAACAACGAAGCTCTCTGTTCGTTCCTACTCCACTCCTCGAGTACACCTTACTCGAGATTTACACTATATTCACAAGCTCCCTTCTTGGCGGAGAAAACCTTACAATGTTGCTTACAATGATTACCGACACTAAGCTAAATGTCGAATTCTAATCTTAGCTAGAACCAATCTTCGTCGCCCATCTTCTTTTCTGACACAAGGCTAGGTGTCGAGTTCTAATCTTAGATAGAAAAAATTTACACTCACATCACTTTTTAGTTAAGTGAGAACTCACACACTCATACTCATGATTACATCACTTTAGAGTTTAATGAGAACTTGTTGGAAATCCACTATAACTGACGACATTTAAGAATTCCTATAAGTTATCATAGTCACTCACGCAAAGACTAGATTAGGAAACTATGTATAGTGTAGGCGCGTGAGTGACTATAAATACCCATCCAAGGCTTCCAAGGAAGGGTTGCTGTTTGTGTTTTCTATTTTCATTTTATCAATTTTCCTTCTTTCTCTTGAAAACCTTCAACCTTTCCCTCTCTAACACAACAATGGCTGCCACCATCTATTACCACCACCCTAAACCACCGGATCTTAGTTTATAGCAAACCCTCAATTGGTATCTCGAGCTATGGTTCAATCCTTGGATCGACATATTTTTTGTTTTTGATTTGGAGGTCCAAAAATTATTTCTTTGTCTTAGATCTGTCACACTTTTATCAATATTACTTTTTTACATTATTATGTCACGGATGACTTACTTTGTCTCGTACATGTTTTGATATGTCCGAATATGTGAAGATTCTTGTAAGGTTTATATAGGTCAAAACGTCAGTTTTAATGGTCAAAGTATCATTTTGTTGATTAAATCTCTGTCATGGTATGTGTATGTTTTTTGTTGGTCAACTTTCATAAAGCCTGGGTTTATTTTTTTTGCTTTTCTATGGCTCAACAACTTATTCTATCTTATGAGTTTCAGTCTATCTGGTTTGTAAATGGCATTTGTTGGTTGTTGATTCAGAACTGGATTTCTTGCGGGTTTTTTTTAAAGTCTCAGATATGAAATATTTGAAAGATGGAAATCTGACAAGAAAACACAGATCCGCAAATCCCGGAAAAGTACTTTTGGATAAGATTTCATATTACGAGATTTTTCACACTTCAATGTTGCGAGATTGTGCCAAAAATTCATTATTGCAAAATTGTAATTTCAAAATATCGCGAAATCTCAAATTTCAGATATTGCGAAATTAGGATTTACACATATTGCAAGATCTACGTTTTACATATTGCGAAATGATTTTCCAGAAAACATTGCGAAATATTTTTACAAACATTGCGAAATGGGTAAACAAATCTTTCCTAAATGACATAAACATAACGAGACCATAATCCCAACATCTATCATGTCAAACAACTCCCGAACTGATTAGACACTATTAAAACCAACAAACATCATCAATCACCTAATCTATCCCCTCACAAATCGTATCTAAGTAGAAACAACGATGTATATGATCTCAGATTAATTTTTTCGTGATTGGACATGCATGCCGAGATCTATTAAGATCTAATACACGAAATTAATTTTCATCATAGATCTTTTATGTTGGGTATCACCCATGGTTGATTTTTGAAAATAATGAAAGATTATCAACAATTATGTTATAATCAACTCACTTTTTCGGTAAAGATCACATGCAATCACGAATTATATACCTAACCGAGACCTTTTACAAGATCTTGAAACCGTCACTTTGGAGATGTGTTTAGATGTGATGAGATCAGGATTGGTTTAATTTGGTGTTTTCATTTTGGTGACTGAGTTTTATTTATTATTTTGTGTATGCGTGGTGTGCTAAGAATGGTTGATGATCATATTCTGAGATGGATGATTTACGTGTATTAAGATAGATGAGATCTGGTTTAGAGATGTTAAGAGAAATGGAGGCAAAGGGTGTAACGATTAAGTTTGGTGGCTGAGTGAAAAGAGGCGGAAGACACAAATATGTGTTTACGGTTGGTAATGAAGTGAGTGATTAGGGTTGATGTGCTTTATATCTAATTTTTAGGTATAGCAAACTTTTGGATTTAGCTTGTGCATCATGGGCCGAGTGATAGATAAGTTTTAGCATAGATTTGAGTTTTATTACTTGAGCAGCCGAGCGTATATTTCTCCATAAGGCATGAGTAATTAAACTTAGTTTTCCACTTGGTATCTTTTACTTATTGCTACGTAGCATAAGTGAATGACAATTCTTGGCATAAAATTGGCCATATCATTATGATGGACCGAATATTCAAGTAATGGGTTTATAATCACATATTTAAAAATTAACTTTTACATTTAAGTTAATCCTTGATATTTGTTGAAAAATGGCCGTGATTTGGGGTTGACGAGACAAAGTGACAAGAATTATTTGACGAGATCAAGAAAAATGGGAAAAATGGGTATTTTTGAATTTTAGTGGCTACGATTTTAATCAGGTATTATTATTTGAAAGTTTGAAGTCGGATTTATCGAAGGCGTAAACTTATTTTATCTTTGAAATATAACTTGCTCGTGCTTAATCTTTAGGATGAAGACTTGATTCTCTAGTTTCTGGGTTCGGGGTGGTTGGTTGATGACTTGGATAACTATCACTTTAAGGAGCTACATTGTTGTACTCAGTGTCACGCGCATAGTCGATGTGGATAATTTAAAGAGGTGTTGTGCTTATATACTTCTTTCGTAATGTATTGGGTACTTAGAAATTTCACAGCAAGGAAATTTCTACACCGTTCCTCATTCAACAATGCTGCAAGTTTAAGTCACAAGGTCGAGGAATTCTTATTCAGTTTCACATTTTGTATATCTAGTTTACTCCATTAGTGGTCACTTCAAATATCCTACAAAGGGGTTGGTAAAGGTAGCCATGGAGAGTTTATAAGTAGAGAATTTCGATCAGCAACTGATTCTCGCCGAATATAATTAAGCAAATTTATTACTCTCACGAGATTTCAAGTACATGTGCGTACGATTTATTGTTGGTTTCGAGGTTTTTAAACCATCAATGCGGAAGAAGAAGACATATTGAACGCACAACGAGTACACGTGATGAACTTTACACCTTCTTTTTATTTGAAGGCATTCCGGGAAGACAAATGTCATAACCGCAGAGAAAATCAGTGTTTTAACTCGTGGCGTTTAGTGCATATTTCAAGTTACACGGGGGAAGAAATGAAAGAAACTGTATATGATGGGTAAAAGAGGTACACAATTGTTCGATACTTAATTGTTTTGATGTAGCAATTAAACATCATCATTATCCTATATGGAGTGATATGCATTTCCAGGACTTAGTTGACTTTGGTGCATCTCCGAACGAAGATATGTGCATTTCCGGGACTTAATTGACTCTGGTGTTACGATTTCAACTTCATGAATGGGGTAAAGTGTGTACTTCATGTTTTGGGGCTTCATACATGGGATTGGTTTCATTTCTTCAACTACGTGGAGAAAGAAATGTCTTGATTCTTTCTAGTATGCATAACATGAACTTTCAGGGGGGAGAAAATTTTTGAAGAATTATTCAAGCGTGAGTAGAGACGTTGTTGATCTACTTGGTGTGTCCCAAACTTTCAATCACTCATAGCAAAATTATCATTTCATAAGATGGGGTTTTCTTGTTAAATTCCGATGTGCGCTTAATCATTCTAAGGTTTATTGAAAGCTTAAAACTGCTTATGAGGACTGTCGGTTTAGGGGGAAGCCATAAAAATCTTCTACATCAAGAATATGTGGCATGAATTAGGGGGATGTTAATTCAGAAACTTCTCTTTAACCAGAAGTATATGGGTTACTTAGCTCGTGCCATTACAGTATTTATACTACAAGTTACTACAAAGATGAGTCACTCTGGAGTGAAGACCTAAAGTAGAAGGCCTCATAAGACTTCATCAGCATTGGACGCTTCATGGAAGCTTTTGTTCTTAATCATTATGTACTTGTTAGGAAAAATATTGTAAGGAATTCTACACGTCGTCCCATGGGGGAAGATTGTTGGAAATCTACTTTATGTGACAACATTTAAGAACTCCCATAAGTTACCATAGTCACTCACGGAAAGACTAGACTAGGAAACTATGTATAGTGTAGGCACGTGAGTGACTATAAATACCCCTCCAAGGCTTCCAAGGAGGGGTTGTTGTTTGTGTTTTCTATTTTTATTTTATCAGTTTTCCTTCTTTCTCTTGAACACCTTCAACCTTTCTCTCTCTAACTCAACAATGGATGCCACCATCTATTACCACCATCCTAGACCACCGGATCTTAGTTTATAGCAAATCCTCGGAACTAACACACAACATACTAGCAACTACATCACTTTAGAGTTTAGTGAGAACTTACACACAAGAATCATCCAAGTATAAACGTATACCTTGGATCTACACAAGGCTAATCCAAGTATACATATATATATCTTGGATGTACACAAGACTCAACAAATATGATGAACATGTCTAGATCTAAGAAAGTATGATCTTCATCAAGACTTCATCTTAATCTTCTATTTATACATATAAAGAAGGAGATCAAGAGGATAATCATAAGTAAGCATACTTACCAAATTAGGTGATCGTTTACTAATGATTGGAATAGAGAAAAGATATTAAGAAGCAAAAAGCTGTCCAAAAGGTTCATGGAAAATGGAGAAATGATCCACTAATTTATAGAAGACAAGGGCCAACGGCTAGTCTGAGCACGGCTCAATAAATAGGTCGATGGTTCCTTATCACTAAGGAACCGCGGGTACCTATAATGATCTACGCCCTCTAGAGTCCGCTCCTTTTTGTCCTCTAGTGAGGAAATTCCATCTAGTGAAGTTTTACCTCAAAAGGAATATCTTTGGCCATTTGGAATATCCTAAATTCAAATTTCCATTTTCTATTTTAATAAAACATTTTCTTAAAAAGAAAGTCTAATAAATTATTTTATCACATTCGAATAAATGTGAGTTTTAAGGTTAATCACTTTTAATGATCACTAAACAAGTATAAGATATGTTTGTGTAAGACTTAAATGATTATTACCTTAATGATAGTGTTTGTTAAATAATTCGTCTTACGGTTATCTTAAACGATGAATGTTTTTATACTTTCTCGTGATCAAAACTAAGAAAGATTAGTTATTCCAAAGATCGGTTTTTTAAAAAATCCTTTTCAAAAACAAGATTCAAGTGATTTATGTGAAATTTTATTATGCACAATATGAACAAGTAATAGTGTATCTAAACTAATAATAACAAAATATATGCAATAAGGAATAATGAATGGAAAGAGATAAGGAAAAGAAATATCAAACCAAACACCAAGGATTTATAGCGGTTCGTCAACGAAGCTCACTCTTCGTTCCTACTCCACTCCTCGAGTACTCTTTACTCGAGAATTCACTAATCAACAAGCTCCTTGCGGTGGAGAAACCTTACACGTCGCTTAACCAATTTCCGACTCTAATCTAAAACTCTAGACCTAATCTTAGTTAGGACCAATCTATACCGATATACTTTGAGGCCTAAGTATTAACCACAATATATACATAACTTCCAAATATACACAACTATTTGGTTCTTCACAAAAACACAAGAATGAAACAATGTATGGATCTTGAGTAGATCTTGAACTTGACACAACACTTCAAGGATGGAAGTGTTCTTCTCTTTGCACATGAGAGGATGAGATAGGAGGAGAAAGATTCACTTCTTAAACAAATATAATCAACCAAATAACGAAGGAATTTTTTGATTAAAGAAGGTGTATTGAATCTGATAATTTTCGTGCAAAAGATGTGAAAGGAAATCTGAAAATGGTCTACTATTTATAGGAGAAAGGCCCAACGGCTATATCTGAGTGAGGCTCATTAAATAGGCATGCGGCTTATTATCAATACTTATCCGCAGTCACCTATATTTAGCCGCGGGCTCTAGACTACGCTCCTTTTTGTCTTTTAGTGGGGGAATACCATCCGGTGAAGTTTATACCCAGAAAGGATATTATTAGACCATTTGGAATATGCCATATCCAAATTTCCATTTTTGACTTAAATAAAAGATTTTCTTAAAAATAAAGTTTATAAAAAAATTGTCACTAACAAATAAAAGTGAGTTTTAATAAAATATAAATCCTTGATCACTTAGTTAGGTTAAGAACTTGTTTATTCACACCTTAAGTGATTATGGATGAAATGAAAAATACTTAAACTTAAGAATTCGGTTTTTACTAGTTTTCGTAAATACTTGTTTTTGTATATTGTCGTAATCAAAACAAAGCGAGACCGAAAAATGCAAATAACATTTTTCGGCATCATGGCATTAACAATCTCCCCTTTTTTATTGAGACAACATATAAACTCAATCAAGTATAAAAACAAGATTTTCGAAAAAGAGTTTATTTCATTTCTCCCCTTTTGTCGCAGCAAAAAGGTTGCTCAAGTCTTTAAAGAAGAAAAGAGACGACTTTGCTAAGGCTCCCCCTTAGTGCTTCCTTTCCCTTGTTTGGGGAAACAAAATATCGAGCTATGGTGACAAGCTACATAGAAGGGTTAGAAGAAAGAAAGAAACACCCAACAAGATATAGAAATGGTCACAAAAAAATAAATGAAAGAACACCAGGAGAAGAAATCCAAGATCCATAAGAAATCATGTTAACCAAAAAAACATGAAAAGATACAAGGAAATAAGAATCATACAAGGATGTATCAAACACAAGCCTAAAACTTAAGCATAATTTTAATCCTAGTTACACTAGAATTCTAAGATTTGCTTAAATTAGATTTCTTGTTAATAAGCAAGCCACTTGCGTAATTTGAAGACGATGTAGCGATGGATTATGTTGGTGAAGGCTTGGTGATATTCTTGTAGTCATAGTTGAGAGGAGGCTTGACTAGAAGACATATGATGTAATTCAACTCACCATAGATGTGAGACACGACAAGATGTTGATATTGACAACAAAGACAATATGTTCCATGATGCATGAAATTTTCATGTGATGGAGGAAGAACACAAAAGGGTAGTGGTGAAAAGGAGAGTTTCTAAAATCAATTTCCTTAGAAGGAGAATAGATTTGATTTGGTGTGTTCTTAGGTGAATATGAGTTGTAATAGACTGGAGAAAATGGTAGAGAATCACGGCTTTAATTTGGTGAATAAGACATTTTTTCTTTGGTGCGGAAGAGATGCAAAAGTGTTTGGTTTAATTAGAGAAAGCACATGACATTTTAGGAGTGGTCAAAGGTTTGAAACTTAGATTCCAGAAAATGTTGGATCAGTTTAGGAGGTTCAGAAAACACGAATTTTGAAGCTCCTGTCTGTGGCTCATTAATTATGCTTGCGGTTCATTAAAGATAAGGAACCACGGACAATTATTGATCCATGATCAGAGGGTGTGTTTAGGAGGATGAGAGAACTTTTCTAATTCAGCAAATCCTAAGGCTCTAGTATAACTTAGCATAAAATTATGCTAAAGAGCAATTAAAGACTAAGAAACACACAAGACCCAACAAATACGACTTAGACCAAAAACAATTTCTTTGAAATTAAAATCGATGTTGGAGGTGAGATTATCTAGACACTTAGTCATGACCTATTTTTGATAATACATGAATCCTCCATAGTTTAATGTTGTTCTAGCTATAGCTGTGTGACCCATACATATTGATATGTATGTTCGATAGCAATAGCAAGAACGTATGAAAAACATTTTTAGATTGAATTAACAATGTAAAAGCATTTCTCGACCATTGAGAAAAGACTCAGAGGGTTTTGAAATCAAGAAAGGAAATTTTCAAAAACACTAGAATTTCCGAGAAACTCAAAGACTTAAAAAGAAAAGACTCAAAAGAGAAAAGAATCTATCAAGCATGCACAATCAAGAAATATGTTCCATTAAAGACTATAACACCCCCAATTTCACAACGCAGCAGAATATCAACATTGGGTGTTACTTCATAGCACATCACACACATTCATATAAAACGATCTCAAAAGAGACGTTTTATAAAATAAACCATTCGACAATTTTATTAATATCATAGTTCAATAAAAATAGGTCCCAATAATTATTTCAAACCTTAGTAAAAATAAAGATTTGTTAAATATATCGAATGGAAATTGTTTCTTTTGCCTTTAATTTATCTCATGCGGCTCCATGCTCCAGCTGCTCTTAAACCTATACACATGAGAATACATGCAAAAATGTCAACACAACGGTTGGGTGAATTCATAGGTTTTTAAATAAACAATAAAGATTTTGAACACAAGATCTTATCCACTAGAGATAATGTAACACATAAAATATCCATATTTCACAATATTAGCCTTCCATAAAAAATCCACCAGATTTAGAGCTTATGGATTTACCGTCTCATATAGAATACGCTTTACTAGAAGGAGTTGAAAAGTTACCCGTCGTCATTTCTAAGGACTTAAAAGTGTATGAAAAACCTCGACTTATCGAAGTTCTTAAGAAACATAAGAAAGCTATTGCTTGGAAAATCTCCGGCATTCGCGGAATTGATCCTAATTTTAGCACTCATAAAATTCTCATGGAAGATGATTTTAAACCCGCGGTCCAAAGTCAACAAAGGGTAAACTCAAAAATTCATGAAGTCATTAATAAAGAAGTTATCAAACTTCTAGATGCCGGCATGATTTACCCTATTTTGGATTCATCATGGGTTAGTCTGGTCCATTGTGTATCAAAAAAGGGAGGAATAACCGTTGTTCCCAATGAAAGCAACGAGTTAATGCTTACTCGACTTGTTACGGGTTGGCGAGTTTGCATAGACTATCGTAAGCTTAATGATGCCACTCGTAAGGATCATTTCCATCTTCCTTTCATGGATCAAATGCTCGAGCGTTTAGGGGGAAATGAGTATAATTGCTTCTTAGACGGTTTTTTTGGATATTTTCAAATTCCTATCGATCCAAAAGACCAAGAGAAAACCACATTCACTTGTCCTTATGGAACATTTGCTTACAAAAGAATGCCTTTCAGCTTATGCAATGCTCCCGAGACTTTCCAAAGGTGTATGATGGTCATATTCCATGACATGGTTGAACAAACTATGGAAGTCTTTATGGATGATCTCTTGGTTTATGGAGATTCTTTCTCTTTTTGCCTTGTTAATTTAGAACGTATGATTAAACGGTGTGAAGACACTCGTCTCGTTCTCAATTGGGGAAGTGCTATTTCATGGTAAAAGAAGGCATCCTCCTCGGTCATAAAATTTCTAAAGCCGGTATCGAAGTCGACCGTGCTAAAGATGACATCATTGCTAAATTGCCTTAAGTTACCACCGTCAAAGGAGTTAGGAGTTTCTTAGGTCACGCGGGATTTTATCGACGCTTTATCCAAGATTTTTCCAAAATAGCCCGACCGATGACTCATTTTCTTGAAAAGGACGCTCCTTTCATCTATTCACCCAAATTTCTTGAATCCTTCGAAATTCTTAAAGGTAACTTAAGTAAGGCACCGGTCTTACTCTCTCCAAATTGGGAGTTACCTTTCAAGCTCATATGGGATGCTAGTGATTTCGCGGTTGGAGCGATTTTAGTTCAATGAGTTAACAAACACTTCCAACCTATCCATTATGCAAGTAAGACAATGACGGGGGCTCAATTGCATTTTACCACTACCGAAAAAGAGCTTTTAGTTGTAGTGTATGCTTTTTTAGAAATTTTGCCCCTATCTTGTTCTTTCCACCACCATCGTTTACACCGGCCATTCCGCCTTGAAATACTTGTTGGCCAAGCAAGATGATAAACCAAGACTCATTCGTTGGGTTTTGCTCTTACAAGAATTTAAAATTGAAATTCGTGAAAAAAAGGAGCGTGAAACCTAGCTGCGGATCATCTTAGTAGACTCGAGGATCCTTATCAAGGAGCATTACCGAGTAAGGAGATAAATGAATCTTTCCCTCTTGAGACGTTAATGTCTATAAATTCTAAGGAGGATGACACCCCATGGTTTGCGGACATTGCAAAGTATTTAGCGGGTGGTGTTCTTATTGAAGGGTTATCATCCCAACAACACAAGATATTTTTCAAGGACATCAAACATTATTATTGGGACGACCCTTATCTTTTCAAGCAACGAGCGGACCATATTATCCGACGTTGTGTCGATGGGCCGGTGGCTTTACACATTCTTGAAGCTTGCCACAAAGGACCCACCGGTGGTCACTTTGGTCCAAATTACACCGCGAAGAAAGTTTTTGACTATGGATTCTTTTGGCCCTTCATCTATCATGACGCTCATGAGATGGTTAAGCATTGTGATGCTTGCCAACGTCAAGGAAAGATCACTCACAAAGATGAGATGATTTCATTCAAGAATGTGAAATCTTCGACGTGTGGGTGATGAGACTGCTTTTATACATGGTCTCATCGTCCAAATCGGGCTTAAAATGCATAAAATATCATTGATTATACCAAATATATGCTCGTGTTTGTTACTTGTGTATTTTTTAGGTACGGATATTGAGGAAATGGCAAAATATCACAAGAATCATTCAAAAACGAACACGGGAAACGAAGCCGCACAATGAACCGGGCCCAAGTTTTGAATTTCCAAAAATACCCTTGAAGAATTGAAGATTGGCAACTTTAGTCCCTCAACTTTTGAAGATTAACACTTTATACCCCTCAAATATTCAAAATTATGAATAGGGTCCCTAAAGTTTGAAGACTATACAAGTTCAGTCCTTGAAGAATCCAAGAATTACATTTGAAGCCCTTGGAAAAAGTTTTTAAAGTATTTGTGCCATTTTTGACAACTTGCCAAAAGTTGTCAAAGGGAAAAAAGGCGTTGATGGATTTTATTACAAAGTGCAAAGAAGAAGGAAGCTTGGGGGCCTTTTCTGCCAACTAACCAAACTCTCACCACCAGTCACATCTTGACACGTCACATGACCCACCCAAATACCCAAACCCTTACCGACCCTACCCAGTCCATTACCCAACCCAAACCCACAAACCGGTTTTTAAATAAACCTTGGTCAAATCCCCCAGTCAACAAACCCCATTTCCCTCCCTAAACACTTTTTTAAAATCACTTTTTATCAAAAAAGGATTAAACCCACTCTTAATCCCCCACGAACCCTAAACCCACCCAGGTCCAATTAACCTTATTTCAAAGGGTTTTTCCCTTAATTGCTCCAGATCTTTAATTACCCACCATGTCACCAAAACCCACATTCCACATCACCACAAGACACACCCATGTGTCTTGTGGACCCCTCCCCTGCCCATCACTTTCGTCCCCAAACCCAACACCCGACCAAATCAACAGCTCACAAGCTCTCCTTGGCCCCCAAGATCATTTAAACGGCCAAGATCACTTTCCACAGCCTGGCATCTTCACATGACACCAAAGATCACATGAAGGCACAATTTGACCTAATTTTCAGTCAAAAGTTCAAGGGAAACTTTGGCATTTCAGCATTAGGGTTTTAGATATCTAGATTGTTCTCCAGAGTAGTATAAAAGGAGGGTGCAACCTGTGCATACCCCTTTGTTCCAGTTTTTCTAGCAAAAATATTTTGTAATCCCTTTTTAAGTCAATATAAAGTTTGGTGTTTGTTAAATCAAGTGTAATTCCTTTTATGATTGTTTAAAAGTTGGTAAACGTTTTTTAAGCTAGAATACTGAGTTCCACATTCATTGTTGAAGTAATTTTGAGTTTTCAAAATTATTTGCAAGTTTCTGAAACATTGATTTCTTGGTGAAATCTTGTTTAAGAATTGATTTTTCAGGTTTGAAAGTATTTGGTTGAAGTGTTTTTGAAAGATAAACATTGGAAAAGTTTTTAACAAGGTTTAAAAAGGTTTCAAAAAGTTCAGATATTGTATTTTGTGCTTTCTTTCTTGTTTTTCTTAGCAGGTTTTGGAGATCTGTTTGTTCAATGTTTCTGCATAGACCCGGGTCTATTGGAGGTGACATTCAGTCACTGTTGGGCCTGGATGTAGGCCCAACAAGGTAAAATCTCTTGTTCCATTTTCAGATTTCAAAATCTATGGTTTATGTGATTTTGAATGCAAGTTGTTAAATTGTTGGTTTAAGTGTTTGAGTTCACTTAATTGGTTGTTTTATGCATGTTTCAAGTAGTTGAAATCAGTTTGATTGTGATTTGAAATCATTTGGTTTGTTAAAATTGATTTCAGAAATTTAAAGGGGTGTTTGGATTTGCATGTTAGCTTAGGCTGTTGAGAGATTGTTGGAGTTTAAGTTGGTTTAATTAACTCCATAGGGTAGCATTAGGTTGTATGTTAGCTTTGGATTTTAGTTTGATAGAGTTCTGAACAAGATGCATGCTTAAAAGTTGAAAAATGGTCAAAAATCAGTAGGTGCTTGTTGTGGACTGTTTTTGTTGAATTTGCCATCAAATCTTGTGAGCTGCTAGTTAATAGGTCATAGAAGGATTGTGAATCACTTGTATGCTATTTGGTGTGCTTATTTTCAAGATATGAAGGTTTGAAATTCGTTTTTATGCATGTAATTTGTGTCTACTGTTTATCAGAAACCTTGTGGCTTAATCAGTAACTTTTGTGGCTATTTATGCTTGATTCTGTTAAGTGATTGCTTGTTTTTTGTGTATAATCTGACTCCTTATACTCAACTGAGTATAAGGGTGCCTTTTTGTCCAAAATAAGCTATCAAATAAGCTTTCCTAAGCTTATTGGTCTCCTGACCAAATTATTGCACTAGCAGTGGGAAGAAAGTTTCCCCTGCTAACACACTGGTTTCCACTGCCAAGCAAAAGGACAAAAGTCCAGCAACATGTCACTATCAGATTTTGTTTTTTTTGTCTTTTGTGGGTGAAAATTAGAGTTAGGACTTGAAACCAATTTTGTTATTTTTCTTATTTTATTTTTGATTTTTCTGATTAATTAGATTTTTATTTACTGTTCATTTTATATTTTTTAGATTAATTAGCATTTTTAATTAACTTTAGAGTTTCTGTTTTTTGTCTTTTAGTGCCAAAAAGTAATATTTTTCAGTTTAATCAATTTTCCTGGACTTAGAATATTATTTTAAGATTTTCGGTTAAAAAAAACTTTACTATTCATCTTATTATTATTTTTTTTAGAATTAATTTAACTTAATTAGGGTTTTAATTAAACTAGTTTTGTCATTTAGTGAAAAATTTTATATTTTTAAATCTTTTTCATTTTTCTACTGTTCATTAGAGTTATTTAGGATTTTTAAAATTGGTAGATTATTTTTAGCATTATTTTATTTTTTTATAATTATTTTAGTTTTAAAATAGTTTTTAGTAATTTAAAAATAGAAAAATAGTTTTTAAAAATTAGGAAAAATACTTTTTAGTTCTTAAATAATATAAGTAGGTTATTTGTTCAATAAAATCATTTTTTGGACATTTTGATTAATTTTATTTAATTTTAGGGCTTTAATTAGCATTTAAAATTGAATATTTAATTAATAAAAGGTTTTAAAATATTTTTATTGGATTTTATTTCTTATTTATATTATTTTGGACTTGTTTTAGCTTTTAATTAATTTTTAGGTTTTAAAATTTTAACTTTTGTACTATTTACGGTTTTACGTGTACGCCTTTTTCGTCTTAGCTCGATCCGTCTTTGTAACCGTCTTTTCCTTCCTTTCTCATTTCTCATTTCTTTTCTTCTTGTTAATAATCACAAACATCATTAATCAATTCTTAACACAACACACGTGCCTTCTCGAGAGAACGAACTCACTCTTATTTGGGTCATAACTTGTGGTTTTCCTAAACTACTCGTTAATACTTACCCTATTTACGTTCTTTTTCCTAAAAGACGTATTTCTACGAATATCATTTTTGGCGCCGCTGCCGGGGAGGCGTGTTGTGTTTTGATTGAACCATTGTTGTTTTTTATATTAGCCATAATAGTATTTGTATTAGTAGCACTCTACTAATACGTATTATTGTTTTTCGGTTTTTGTGTGAATACTATTACTATATTGTATACGTAGAACAATAAATTCACAAGTACTCCAAATACGTGAGAAATCACAACCTTGACTTGGGAGGTCATTACCCAATCATTGTATTCGAATCTCAAACCAAAGAAAAAGGCAAAAAATAGATAAATACTTTCGTGAAGCTTAATCTTGAAAATACAAACTATAAGGTGGGTATAAGGCGGTTGTATTTCACGACCTAAAGGAAAAAGGTTCTTAATTGCTTCGCGCCGCCTCGTTTCCTCCGCTTGCTTGTGCGTATTTGATTTTGAGAGTGAATCGAGGGTTTTGCCGCCCAAAGTATTATTACATATCATATATATTTTCTTGGTTTCTATTGATTAAACCCTCTTGAACGATTTGGTGTTCCACCATCGTTCTAAAGTCATCGAAGGCGTTCACTTTACGTGATCGTTTTCATTCCTTGAGGCTTCTTTAATCGAGAGATTTGATTAAGGAGGAGATTTGTAGATTTTTGTCTACTTAATACATTTCACCAATTTCCAAAAAAAAAGTTAATACCATCAAAAACCACAAAAACATTGAAAAACACAAAACACCAAAAAGAATCTTCTTTGCTCGTCTCCACGTTGTACGTGACGTTTATGCAAACTCGCTCTAAAGCAAGACGTGCACGTAAACGAAGAAACAAATCGACCACTCCTTCTAGTGAGGAGTCTCCTATTGACGAACCCATTGTACGAGAAGCACCAACCATGGCGAATCGAACTATGATGGAGTACTTCAAGCACCCACCGAGGGTTATGGAGAAGCTATTGTGATTCCCGCAATCCTTGCGGAGAATTTTGAGGTGAAAACGGGTTTGTTGTCGATGATCCAAAACAACAAATTCCGTGGTGATGAGAAGGACAATCCCCACAACCATATCCGCCAATTTAATCGTCTTACCGCCACTTGCAAATTCAAGGATGTCTCGAATGACTCGATTAAGATGATGCTTTTTCCGTATTCCTTAGCGGGGCCCGCTAAAATTTGGTTAGAGAAAGAGCCACCCAATTCTATATTGACGTGGAAGGATCTCGTTTCAAAATTTGTGAACCAATTTTTTCCGCCCTCTAAGACTACGCATTTGAAAAATGAGATTTCTAAATTTTCACAAGAATCAAATGAAAGTTTTTCTACGGCTTGGTATAGGTTTAAGGAGATGTTACATGAATGTCCTCATCACGGTTTTTCCGACTTACATCAAATCGACACGTTTTACAATGGACTTAATGATCATGAAAGAGATTATTTAAATGTCGTCGCGGGTGGTAATTTTTTGTGTAAAACGGTTGAAGAAGCTTTGGTCATAATTGAGAATAGGTCTAAGGTTTATAGTCCTCGTAACACACCGAGTGTTGCCAAATTGGGCTCGTCATCATCGTCTCGTAGTATCAATGCCTTGCAAGATGAAGCAAATGAGGAGAATCGGTTTTTCGATAGGTTTTCGACTCTCATGTCTCATTGGAAAGCTCAAGAAGCTTCGAATTCCGCTTCGGTTAAAGCAGTTTCTAAGAGTTGTTTGTCGTGTGGTGGAGCTCATGATCTTTCCGAGTGCATTACCGCGGATGGTAACACTTCGAATGCTTATGTATCCACGGGAACTTATAACCAAATCGGTCAAGGTTCCCGCCAAAATCAAGCTCCACCAAATCAAAATGCTAATAATTATCGCAACAACAACCAAGGTGGAAATTACCAAGGAAATCAAAGGAATTATAACAAGGGTAATTACCAAAGTGGAAATGGGAAAATTTCAAACCAAAACCGTGATTTTCAAACTTCTACTCAAGGTTTTCAAAACGATCACACCAAAAATCTTCAAGGAGAATTTTTGAATTATGCTAAGGCTAATGATGCTAAGTTTGACAATATGCAACGTGAAATGGTTAGCTTAAGATCCGAGTTGAAAAACGAGCTTAAAAACGAACTTGCTAATGAACTTAAAACTCATGCTAATAAAATGGAAGGAAATGTCACACGTCTCCAACAAAATCAACAAAAAATGGAGCAAGGTCAACATGAGATTAAGCAAGAGTTGTTAAAAGCGGATGCTAGGCAATCTAAGTTTGAAGACCGTATGGCTAAGATGTTTGAAGCCATCATGTGTAAGCCCTCTTCTTCGGGTGGTCTTCCTAGTGATACCATCGTGAACCCGAAAGGAGAGTTGAAGGTTATTACTACTCGTAGTGGTAAAACTTTCAAAGAACCAATTTCTCGTCCAAGTACTTCTATGGAGAAGGAAAAAGAGAAAGAACCCGAGGTTGTGGTAGAAAAGGAGCAAATTCAAAGCCCACGAAGTACCGCTCAAACCACACCTACGGTTGAACCTACACCAATCATGGAACCCGAGATTCCCAGGCTGATGCCTATGCCTACTTTGCCCCAACCCACACCACCTTTACCCTACCCTTCAAGACGAGACAAGGAAAAGGCACAAGAACGAAATAATTATCAATTTGAACTTTTTATGAAAATGTTTCGTGACTTGCATTTTAATATAAGTTTTGCCGACGCCTTAGTCATGATGCCTCGATTTGCCGCGAACTTCAAAAGTATGTTGAATAACAAAGAGAAATTGCAAAAATCGTCTAGTTGTTCATCGGTTTTTCTAAGCCGCATACCTCAAAAAGTCGGTGATCCTGGAAAGTTTTTAATCCCATGTGCTATCCAAGACATGGAAGAATGCTACGCCTTGGCCGATCTTGGTGCTAGTATTAATTTGATGCCTTTTGAGATTTTTAAATCGCTCAATCTTCCTAATCTCACTCCTTCAAGAATGTCAATCGAAATGGCCGATCATTCTACGATTCTAGCTTGTGGAGTTGCCGAGGACGTCTTTGTGAAAGTTGGAAAGTTCTACTATCCTGTAGACTTTATTGTTGTTGACATTCCTATCGATCCTAAAGTTCCGTTAATTTTAGGTCGATCTTTTTTGGATACCTCGAGAGCACTTATCGATGTGCATGCAAGAAAAATCACTCTTCTTTTCAATGAGGAAGAACTCGTCATTAATGCAACCCAAAACTCCACACTTTCTCATGTGTATTCTATCACATCTTTGTACAATGTCAATCCCATCAAAAGCATTTGCAAAAAGATTTCCAATAGAGTTTTAGGAGTTGTTGATAAAAATGAAGTTCCGTCCCCTCCGCCGGTGGAGGTTAAGAGTGTTAAGCCTACGATCCCAATCTCGAGTGAATCTTCGGATGATGAATACGTTGATCCCGATGGGGAGGTTTTCTTTGTTGACAAAAGATTTGAAAACTTACCACCACCTAAAAGATTTCAAAATGTGAGAATTTTTAGTGTGACTAACATTTCTTTAGATACACCAAATATTTTTGACATAATTAAATCGGGTTTTCACAAGGAGAGTTTTAAAAATGAAAAAGGAAAAGATTTTAACGTGGATTTAAAAGATTTTTCTACAACTCTAACTTCGTCATCACCACGTTTATTGAGTACTACAAGCTCGTCTTCTCCTTTTGACGATGCTTTGTGTGGACTTAGTGTGGGGGAATCCCCTTATGTTCCCTCCCCTTTCTCCATCGAGGACGAGATATTTGATCCTGGAATTGCTTATAAAGGGAAATCTCGGTCTTCCACCGATGCAATAAATGGAAAATCTTTTCGTTTGCTTGGTGCGAGTCTACCTCGAGTAGCTTATGTTTTTAGAGACTTACCCATTGTCCCACCCTTCTATTTCTTCTCTCCTATTTTCTTGAAACTATTTGAGTTTTTGTTGACTATTGATGAAGTGGCGTTGATTAGTTTTTCCAATGAAAATGAGAACGCCATCTTCGATCCCGGTATTTTGCACCATCAAAGGACTTAGTCCTTAATACCGATTGTTTTTTGGCCTTGTTTATCATGTAAGCCCCACCAAAAATTGAGCACACCAAGATATCCCTAAATGATCACATTTATGGGGATTCGAGTCGAGCTTTTGACTCGGTTATCAAAAACAAGGTGCCTCGTGGGAGAGACCCATGCTTATCCATGTACATATTATTGCTTTCTAATTAGTTAATGTGAGGGGATTTGTGCCCTTCCAACCTTTGTTCCGTGGTTGTTTGTGCATTGTGGTTTTTAGATCATGATCTTCACGATTGGAGCCTCTCGTGTTCGTTTTATGGGAGCACTCGATCGTTTGCTTTGAAGGCATTTCTCAATATCCAAATGATATATCCTTTTATGTTCTAACCTTAGGTTTATAGCACACTTCATAAACGGCTATTACTTATTGGTTACACCCTTTCCATGCTAGATTAGGCATTCGACTACGTCTCTAGTATGGGGGTGTTTGCACCCCTAGACTCGAAACATTGAGGACAATGTTTAACTTTAGTATGGGGGGGGGGTGAATAGATACTTGCCTTGCCAAACCTTCACGCTTTCCAAAGTTTATCGTTTTGTTTATCGTTTTGTTGCAAAATAAGGCTAAAAATGGCCAAATTTTAAAATTTTTCTCATGTTTTATAAGTGTTTGAAGACACGAATGTAGGTTTTCCGATGGCGAGAATAAGAGTAATTTTTGACTCGACCGTGCGTGTTGAGCACTTAGCTTTGATTCCTTAACTACACATTAGGCTAAGTCTCTTAAATGAGGACGAGAAATGATAGAGTTAATTATAAGTTACTATGCTAAACGTAGAGTACTCGTATTCTTTCAAAAACTCATGTGTTCTCGTTGTTTGCTTATTCTCCCTTCGCTTGTAAATATTTTTTGCTTAATAAATATTGACTTAGCGGTTTAGTTAGGATTGTTGGGTTTCTAGTCTTTTCTAGTAGCTTCCGTGTAATTAAATTGGGAAGACATTAAGGTATCGTCAGCGTCACGGTTTTGAAGTATTGGCACCCCAATAATCGAAAGCTTCACCCAATAATAAGATTTCAAGTGCTCACCTAAATCTAGCAAACAATTTGAAGCCCCACAAGGCCTAAAATCTATGCAAAATTGAAAGTGAATCAAGCCTTAATCTTCGAAGCTTTAAAGATCCAAAATTCGCTTTAGCGTGAGGATATACGTCTTTGGCTAATAAAACCACCGATGAGGCGGATAATAAAAGGCAAGGCAAGACCGAAGTCATAATAAAAGCTTCATGGCGAAGTTGAATAAAAGATGGAGGTAAACCAAAGATAATAAGGCCCTTCCGTTAGGGGGCATATAAAAGTCTTGGTAATAAGTCTCATGTTCAAAACCGTTATAAAACCGTGTTTATAGATTCTTCTTGTCAACTTAATTTTTTAACATCGTTGTCTATTAGGAGGGGTTATTGATTTGATGGTCTTAGTTACACCGTTAGGACTCTATTTTTAGACCTAAATCTCTATTATCGCATAAGTCAACAATGTATCCTCGTGATCATTCAAGACATAATAAAATATAAGAGATACAACTTAGGAATAATGGGAGGATAAGTACGTGATTAGGGCATATGAGTAGTGTTAGCATTACTAACTTATAATGACAATGATCTCGTTGCACGCTTGGCATGGAATTAGGGTGAAAATCGAGGACGATGAAATTTTTTCTAACGAAGCATTCACGTGTTCTTATTCTATGAACCTAAACGTCCCATTTTGCGATGAAAATCATACATTATGTCTAAAACGCAAGTAGTAGTAATGTAGCTAGTTTTCCTTTAAATAAAATGAATAAAATTGAATTTTGGAATTGCTAAGATACTTTATTCTAGCATTACGTGAGGGCACGGCAATGGTTTAGTATGGGGGAGTGATGAGACTGCTTTTATACATGGTCTCATCGTCCAAATCGGGCTTAAAATGCATAAAATATCATTGATTATACCAAATATATGCTCGTGTTTGTTACTTGTGTATTTTTAGGTACGGATATTGAGGAAATGGCAAAAGATCACAAGAATCATTCAAAAACGAACACGGGAAACGAAGCCGCACAATGAACCAGGCCCAAGTTTTGAATTTCCAAAAATACCCTTGAAGAATTGAAGATTGGCAACTTTAGTCCCTCAACTTTTGAAGATTAACACTTTATACCCCTCAAATATTCAAAATTATGAATAGGGTCCCTAAAGTTTGAAGACTATACAAGTTCAGTCCTTGAAGAATCCAAGAATTACATTTGAAGCCCTTGGAAAAAGTTTTTAAAGTATTTGTGCCATTTTTGACAACTTGCCAAAAGTTGTCAAAGGGAAAAAAGGCGTTGATGGCTTTTATTACAAAGTGCAAAGAAGAAGGAAGCTTGGGGGCCTTTTCTGCCAACTAACCAAACTCTCACCACCAGTCACATCTTGACACGTCACATGACCCACCCAAATACCCAAACCCTTACCGACCCTACCCAGTCCATTACCCAACCCAAACCCACAAACCGGTTTTTAAATAAACCTTGGTCAAACCCCCCAGTCAACAAACCCCATTTCCCTCCCTAAACACTTTTTTAAAATCACTTTTTACCAAAAAAGGATTAAACCCACTCTTAATCCCCCACGAACCCTAAACCCACCCAGGTCCAATTAACCTTATTTCAAAGGGTTTTTCCCTTAATTGCTCCAGATCTTTAATTACCCACCATGTCATCAAAACCCACATTCCACATCACCACAAGACACACCCATGTGTCTTGTGGACCCCTCCCCTGCCCATCACTTTCGTCCCCAAACCCAACACCCGACCAAATCAACAGCTCACAAGCTCTCCTTGGCCCCCAAGATCATTTAAACGGCCAAGATCACTTTCCACAGCCTGGCATCTTCACATGACACCAAAGATCACATGAAGGCACAATTTGACCGAATTTTCAGTCAAAAGTTCAAGGGCAACTTTGGCATTTCAGCATTAGGGTTTTAGATATCTAGATTGTTCTCCAGAGTAGTATAAAAGGAGGGTGCAACCTGTGCATACCCCTTTGTTCCAGTTTTTCTAGCAAAAAAATTTTGTAATCCCTTTTTAAGTCAATATAAAGTTTGGTGTTTGTTAAATCAAGTGTAATTCCTTTTATGATTGTTTAAAAGTTGGTAAACGTTTTTTTTAAGCTAGAATACTGAGTTCCACATTCATTGTTGAAGTAATTTTGAGTTTTCAAAATTATTGTCAAGTTTCTGAAACATTGATTTCTTGGTGAAATCTTGTTTCAGAATTGATTTTTCAGGTTTGAAAGTATTTGGTTGAAGTGTTTTTGAAAGATAAACATTGGAAAAGTTTTTAACAAGGTTTAAAAAGGTTTCAAAAAGTTCAGATATTGTATTTTGTGCTTTCTTTTTTGTTTTTCTTAGCAGGTTTTGGAGATCTGTTTGTTCAAGGTTTCTGCATAGACCCGGGTCTATTGGATGTGACATTCAGTCACTGTTGGGCCTGGATGTAGGCCCAACAAGGTAAAATCTCTTCTTCCATTTTCAGATTTCAAAATTTATGGTTTATGTGATTTTGAATGCAAGTTGTTAAATTGTTGGTTTAAGTGTTTGAGTTCACTTAATTGGTTGTTTTATGCATGTTTCAAGTAGTTGAAATCAGTTTGATTGTGATTTGAAATCATTTGGTTTGTTAAAATTGATTTCAGAAATTTAAAGGGGTGTTTGGATTTGCATGTTAGTGATGTCATAAGTTTAGTCAACTTACCTTTAGGAAAAAGTAAGCAACTAAAAATAGGGCAAGTGCACGACGATTTAGGAAAACCGTGTGTGAATGACCCTAGGTGAGTTCGTTCTCAAGGAGGCAAGTGCGTTGTGTTAAGAGTTGATATATGATGTTTGTGATTATGATCAAGAAGAAAAGAAATGAGAAAGGAAAGAAAAGACGGTTACGAAAACTAATTAAACTACGACGAAAAAGGCGTAAACGTAAAACCGTAAAAACGACGAAAATTAAAATTTTAACCTAAAAATTACTAAAAATCCCAAATAATATTCTAAGAGTTTATAAAAAATCCAAACTTGCTAAAACCTTTTAATTAATTAAATAATGACTTTTTAATGCTAATTAAAGCCCTAAAAATCACTTTTAATTATTAAAAAGCCCTAAACAAGATTTTATAATTTGTAAACCTCAAAAATATCCTAATTAAGCTAAAAACTATTTTTAAAAATTTTAAAACCAAATTAAACTATTTTTAAACACTTAAAAACTATTAAAATGTATTAAATCTTAAATTAATTCTAAAAATTAATTGAAAAGCCTAAGAATTAATTGAAAAGTGAAAAAGTTCCTATTTTAACGTCTAGAATCTAGGAAAAATGAAAAAAGGTTAAAAATAAAACTTTGGATTTTAATGAATAAAATAATATTAAAATAGTGCAAAAAAATAAAAAGTTTATAAAATAAATTCTAAAAAATTTCTAAAATCCTAGAATATTATAACTAAGAGAAAAATGAAATTTAAAGTCCCTAAAACCCTTTTAATAATCTTATATTAATTTTTAAAGTTTAATTAAAAACCTAAAATTAAATAAAATTAAAAATTAAAGTTTTTTGAAAATCTAACTAGATGTAAACCTCAAGTTAATAAATTAAAACTTAAAAATTATTTTTCCTAAAATTAAAATTACTTTTAACTATTTTTAATCTATTTTCTAAAAATGAAACTAAAAATAATCCTAATAATTAATTAAATAAAGAGAAAAATAAAATTTTAAAACAGAAAAATCAGATTTACTAATCAAAATCTAGGAAAAATTAAATAAGCCGAAAATACCTAACAAATAAGCTAAAATGAACGAAATAAGCTACGGATTAAAAGAAAAGCCCAAAACTAAAAAGGGTTTAAATAGATTGACCCTTGAGACTTTATCAGTAAAAGTCCCAAGGGCAGGCGGTAAGTGTGTGTGTGTTTAAGCGGGAGGTCGTGGGTTCGAGTCTAAAGGAACCCCAATATTTTTAGCACGTATTTTTTTTCTTTTTTTTTTAAAAACCTTGTACACAGAAACTCCACTACCCAAAACACAAACCCTCGTCCAATAATTGTCCAATTCAAGCCTGAATTAACCCAAAAAGGTCTCAGACCTGAGCCTCTTTCTAGATTTCCTTTTGTTGGTAATGGTGGGCAATTGCACCCCCTTTGTAGTCTGTAGCTGTTGTGTGTGTTCTATTTTTTTGGACAATCAAGATCCCTCACCCGCAGTTGGCGTGTGAGGGATGATAAGCAAGCAGACAACGAAACAGTACACAACAAAGAAAGCTGATTCACAAGCAAAGGTAAACAAGCAGGCAGGTTAGCAGAATCAAACACTCAATCTATATACGAATCCAATCGAAGCTCAACTAGATAAATCATGCAGCGACAACGAGTTTAAGCAGACTTAGCATGAAACGCACACAACCAATGAAAATTAGTCAGAGAACTTAACCAAATCAACTTTGCAATCCTTACTACTAAACTGGACCGTATCCTACGCACACAAAGATCACAGCTTCACCGACTCTATAAGTTATCAGAAAGCACAGGTTCGAAACTTTTCAAAACTTCAAAATTGACTCCTAGCAATCATTTAACTTGAGACTGATTAACTAAATGAACACGAATTCAAGCAGATATGTGAGCACAACCTTAAACTACAAACAAACAAACTCGAATATTACCAAGAATGAACTAAACTTAATATCTAACGTGAGGAGAAATAACACAGAATTGAATGAACCCTAAGCAATTTTACCAATCAGCAGGGTATTAACAGAATGATCAAATCAGCAGCACAAGCAGGCAGATTCTAGGCTAGTACTATGCATACGTCCTAGATTCAAATCCTGCATAAACTCACTAAACTGATGACAATCCAAGAAGCAGACTTACAAATTACACTACTCTGATCAAACTAAAACTCAGAAAAGAAAAACAAAACAACACACTCCAACTTAGACTAAGCTTAAACAATACACAGGCTATCGTTAACTAACATAACAAGTTTTAAATTTGATAACTAAACAACATAGAGTAAGTCGTGGATAACATGCGAACAACTAATCAGATTAGACAAACAAGCTAAAACCATTAAACGTAATGACACTTTTTAAGAAGAGAGAAAAAATAAAAACCCGAACCTACTCCCGATAACTTCCTACGGGAGTCAGCTAAGCTACCCCTAAATCTGACCAACAACTAGGTCAGATTAGGGGCGTCTTGAACGAAAAGGGTGATATGGGGTGGTTCGTTGGGGTTCAACAGCTGAACCGAAGCACCCAAGTTGGATAAATAAGCTGCTAAGAAATAAAACGAGATTCAAGAATCAAGACCGAAGGTCTTGATTCAGTAAGTGCATAAGTTAAACATAAGTCCTCTTTCTCTTTTTTTTTAAGAACACTCAAATGCTATAAGTACAATTGAAACTGATGATAACTTAAACCAGAAAATTTGAAAACCTTTTACTAACTTACTGATAATCTTAACAAGAACAACTCACAACTCAAATTTAAAAAATAATCAACTCAAATCTTAAAACATAAATGTAAACTGGAACTCGAATTCAATTAAAAAACTGCCAACTTTTCATTCATAAAAAAAAGGGTTTTACATAAAATCCGAGACAGGGAAAAAAATGGGATACCACAGATTGGTCCTCATTTATAGACCCCCTCAGATCATTCTAGAATTAAAAATAAAAAGAAACCCTAATCTATTGAATTCCAGAAATACCCTTGTTTGAGATGCGGATCATAAATCGAAGATGCTAGTTTTTGAATCCTCCTTTTGAATAAGTCTTGAAGACCATGTGCAAATCCTTGGACGTTTGTGGTAGACAGGCTGGATCAAACGTTCTTGAGCGTTTGATTTCGTTTGGAGGACACGAAACCCTTGAGGATCGTTGATTCTCTGGTGCATCTTGTTTTCTTGTGACTGGGTGGGGTTTTGGGGACCAAGGGTTGAGAGTGATGGGAGTTTAAAAGTGGGTTTGGGTTTAATTGATGCTCAATCACTAATCTGGAATAGATTAGGTATTAATCATGAACTTTTGATTTGGGGGAAAGATTAGGGTTTATAAGAAAAACGTGTGTTTGATTTTTTTCAAAGTGGTTAATTGTGTTTAAGGGGAAAAAGGGAACACGTTTAAGAGTAAACGTGTTATTTACTTAAGGGTCAACCGGGTTTTGGGGTATGGGTATGGGTAAATGGTTTGGGTGGGTCGGGTTTGATGAGGTGTCAGATTTTGGTTGGGTGGTGAAGTTTGATTGTCTCCCAAGATTGCCCCCTCATGTTTTCTTTTTTCTTCATTTTGTATTATCAGCTCACAAATCCCATTTCCTTTGTATTTATCTTTGGCTATGTGTCATTTTTGGCACATATTGTTTCCAAACTTCAACAAGGACTAAACATGCAATATCTTCAATATTCAAGGGCTGATTTTGGCATGTTTTTCAACTTCAAGGCTCTAACTTGTTTGTTGACTTTCTTGAAGGACCATTTTTGACAATTTAGATTTGATGAGGGACTAAATTTGCCAATTCTTCAAAGTTAAGGGTCCTTTTTGTAATTTTGACAAACTTTAGGGACCAAACTTGTAATTATGAAGATACAAGGGTATAAAGTGTCAATTCTTCAAACTTGGAGGACCAATCTTCAATATTCTTCAAATCTTCAAGGGTTTTCTTTGGAAAATTCCTCACTAGGGTTTGGTTCATTGTGCGGCTTCGTTTCCCGTGTTCGTTTTTGCGTGATTCTTGTGATCTTTTGTCATTTTCTCAATATCCGTACCTAAATTACACAAGCAACAAACACAAGCATATATTTGGGTATTTTGATGATATTTAATGCATTTTAAGTCCAAAAAGAACGATGAGACCATGTATAAAAGCCGTCTCATCACTCCCCCATACTAAACCATTGCCGTGCCCTCACGCAATGCTTGAATTAAGTATCGTAGCATCTCCAAATATTATTTTTATGGACTTTATTGAAATGATAAACTAGCTACACTACTACTATTACTACTACTTGCGTTTTAGACATAATGTATGATTTTCATCGCAAAATGGGACGTTTAGGTTCATAGAATAAGAACACGTGAATGCTTCGTTAGAAATAATTTCGTCGTCCTCGATTTTCACTCCAATTCCATGCTAAGCGTGCAACGAGATCATTGTCATTATAAGTTAGTAATGCTAACACTACTCATATGCCCTAATCACGTACTTATTCTCCCATTATTCCTAAGTTGCATCTCTTATATTTTATGATGTCTTGAATGTTTCACGAGGATACATTGTTTGACTTATGCGATAATAGAGATTTAGGTCTAAAAATAGAGTCCTAACGGTGTAACTAAGACCATTAAATCAATAACCCCTCCTAATAGACAACGATGTTAAAAAATTAAGTTGACAAGAAGAATCGATAAACACGGTTTTATAACGGTTTTGAACATGAGACTTATTACCAAGACTTTTATACGCCCCCTAACGGAAGGGCCTTATTATCTTTGGTTTACCTCCATCTTTTATTCAACTTCGCCATGAAGCTTTTATTATGACTTCGGTCTTGCCTTGCCTTTTATTATCCGCCTCATCGGTGGTTTTATTAGCCAAAGATGTATATCCTCACGCTAAAGCGAATTTTGGATCTTTAAAGCTTCGAAGATTAAGGCTTGATTCACTTTCAATCTTGCATAGATTTTAGGCCTTGTGGGGCTTCAAATTGTTTGCTAGATTTAGGTGAGCACTTGAAATCTTATTATTGGGTGAAGCTTTTGATTATTCGGGTTGCCAATACTTCAAAACCGTGACGCTGGCGATACCTTAATGTCTTCCCAATTTGATTACACGGAAGCTACTAGAAAAGACTAGAAACCCAACAATCAAAACTAAACCGCTAAGTCAATATTTATTAAGCAAAAATATTTACATGCGAAGGGAGAATAAGCAAACAACGAGAACACATGAGTTTTTGAAAGAATACGAGTACTCTACGTTTAGCATAGTAACTTATAATTAACTCTATCATTTCTCGTCCTCATTTAAGAGACTTAGCCTAATGTGTAGTTAAGGAATCAAAGCTAAGTGCTCAACACGCACGGTCGAGTCAAAAATTACTCTTATTCTCGCCATCGGAAAATCTACATTCGTGTCTTCAAACACTTATAAAACATCAGAAAAATTTTAAAATTTGGCCATTTTTAGCCTTATTTTGCAACAAAACGATAAACAAAACGATAAACTTTGGAAAGCGTGAAAGTTTGGCAAGGCAAGTATCTATTCACCCCCCATACTAAAGTTAAACATTGTCCTCAATGTTTCGAGTCTAGGGGTGCAAACACCCCCATACTAGAGACGTAGTCGAATGCCTAATCTAGCATGGAAAGGGTGTAACCGTTAAATTTAAAGCCGTTTATGAAGTGTGCTAAAAACCTAAGGTTAGAACAATAAAGGATATATCATGGATATTGAGAAATGTCTCCAAAGCAAACGATCGAGTGCTCCCATAAAACGAACACGAGAGGCTCCAATCGTGAAGATCATGATCTAAAAACCACATATCACAAACAACCACGAAACAAAGGTTGGAAGGGCACGAATCCCCACACGTAAGCTACATTAGACTAAGAAAGCGATAATATGTACATAGGATAAGCATGGGACTCCCCCACGAGGCACCTCGTTTTTGATTACCGAGTCATGAGCTCGACTCGATCCCCTCAACACTAATTATCATTGGGGAAGGTGATTTGGTCGAGGTAGTTCAAGGATGGAACTTCCCCACCAAAGTAGTGCTTCAACCTATGTCCATTCACCTTGAAGTTAGGACCATCATCTTGAGCTAGCTCGATGGTCCCATAAGGAAACACTTGAGGCACGGTGAATGGACCGGACCAACGGGATTTTAATTTACCGGAAAATATTTTCAATCTTAAATTAAAAAGTAAAACTTGATCCCCAATGTTAAAAACCCGGTTTTTAATTTTTGAATCATGCAACTTTTTAGTTTTCTCTTTATAAATCAATGAATTTTCATAAGCAATGTCCCTTAATTCATCCAATTCATTTAATTGCATTTTCCGGTGTTTTCCCGCGGTCTCCATGTCATCATTACAATGCTTTAGGGCCCAATAAGCCTTGTGTTCTAACTCGATAGGCAAATGACAATTCTTTCCATACACAAGCTTATAGGGAGTGCACCCAATGGGTATCTTATGAGCGGTCCTAAAGGCCCATAAAGCATCGTCTAACTTATCCGACCAAGATTGTCGGTTTTCCCCCACGGATCTCTCCAAGATCCTCTTCAATGCTCGGTTTGAAACCTCGACTTGCCCACTCGTTTGTGGGTGATAAGCCGTAGAAAGACGATGTGTAACCCCATATTTCCTTAGAACCCTTTCGAATTGGTCATTACAAAAATGGGTTCCACGATCGCTTATGATAGCACGAGGGGTTCCAAACCTAGCAAACAAACTTTTCAAGAACTTAACTACCACACGAGCATCATTAGTGGGCAAGGCCTTCGCCTCCACCCACTTAGAAAGGTAGTCAACCGCAACAAGAATATACTTATTACCACGAGATGATGGGAACGGCCCCATAAAGTCTATGCCCCAAACGTCAAAGATCTCACATACTTGAATGATATTTTGTGGCATTTCATCTTTTTGTGAGGCTTTTCCTTGTCGTTGGCATGCATCACAAGACTTCACAAGATCTTGTGCATCTCGGTAAATAGTAGGCCAAAAGAAGCCGGCATCAAACACCTTTTTAGCCGTGAGATTAGCACCGTGATGACCACCCGTGGGTCCCTCATGGCAAGCTCTAAGGATGTTAGAAGCTTCGGTGCCAAATACACAACGACGGATGATTTGATCCGCACAAGTTCGAAACAAGTAAGGGTCGTTCCAAAAATAGAACTTGACATCACGAAAGAATTTTCGTTTTTCTTGAGTTGTCATACCCTTAATGATGAAGTTACCCGCATGGTAATTTGCAAAATCCGCAAACCATGGGGTAGAAGAATCAAGTTTGGAATTCACTTACACCAAGTGTCTCGAGCGGAAATGTTTCGGTGATTTCCTTGGGCTCGTAAACACTTTGGTGAGGATCTTCCAAACGAGAGAGATGATCGGCCGCTAGATTCTCGGCTCCTTTTTTGTCAACGATTCTGTGATCAAATTCTTGAAGGAGGAGAATCCAACGAAGTAATCTCGGCTTTGCATCTTGTTTAGCCATGAGATACTTGATAGCCGAATGGTCCGTATACACTATGCATTTCGTCAAGACGAGGTAAGGTCGGAATTTCTCAAATGCATACACCACGGCAAGGAACTCCTTTTCCGTTGTAGTGTATTTAAGTTGAGCCTCGGTCATCGTCTTGCTAGCATAGTGGATAGGCAAGAAGTGCTTTTCATGACGTTGCCCCAAAACGGCCCCAATAGCGTAATCACTTGCATCACACATAAGTTCAAAGGGGAGGTTCCAATTTGGAGCAACAAGAATGGGAGCTTCGGTAAGTTTCCTCTTAAGGATCTCAAAGGCTCGTACACAATCTTCGTCAAAGACAAAACGTGCTTCTTTTTCAAGAAGATGTGTAATGGGTCGAGAAATCTTCGAGAAATCCTTGATGAATCGTCGATAAAAGCCCGCGTGGCCTAGGAAACTCCTAACTCCCTTGATGGTTTTGGGATGAGGTAATTTGGCGATGACGTCTACCTTAGCTTGATCTACCTCAATCCCCGCTTTCGAGACCTTGTGCCCTAAGACGATCCCACTTCTAACCATAAAATGACACTTTTCCCAATTGAGCACAAGGTTGGTTTCCTAACAACGTTTTAACATTCTCTCAAGGTTCGACAAACACGAAGTAAAGGAATCACCAAACACGGAAAAGTCATCCATGAAGACTTCCATCGTCTTCTCGATCATATCATGAAAAATAGCCATCATGCATCGTTGAAAAGTTCCCGGTGCATTGCAAAGTCCGAATGGCATTCTACGATAAGCAAACGTTCCATATGGACACGTAAACGTAGTTTTTTCTTGATCACGAGGATCGATGGGAATTTGGAAGTAACCGGAAAAACCATCTAAAAAGCAATAGAAATCATTTCCCGCAAGACGCTCCAACATTTGGTCCATGAAGGGCAAGGGAAAATGGTCTTTTCGAGTGGCTTCATTCAACTTACGATAGTCTATGCACACTCTCCATCCGGTCACGAGTCTAGTGGGAATCAACTCGTTGGCATCGTTTGGCACAACGGTCATCCCTCCCTTTTTAGGGACACAATGAATAGGACTCACCCAAGGGCTATCGGAAATAGGGTAAATCATTCCCGCGTCAAAGAGTTTAAGGACCTCCTTTTTGATGACGTCGTGAATTTTGGGGTTTACCCTCCTTTGACTTTGGATTGTTGGCTTGAAATCCTCCTCCATTAATATTTTGTGTGTACAAAATTTGGGATCGATTCCCTTAATGTCGGATAACTTCTACGCAATCGCCCCTTTGTGGTCCTTAAGAACATCAACAAGTGCGGTTTTTTCATCATTCGAAAGTTCCTTCGCAATAATAACCGGCAACTTGTTGTCCTCCTCCAAATAGACATACTCGAGGTGAGGAGGTAAATCTTTCAACTCGAGAATAGGTGGTTCCTCAAGTGAATATTTGGGCTCGATACTCATAACCTCCTCGGGTGGAGGAAATGGGAAATCGTTGAGAAAATCCTTGATAATCGAGAAGTCCTCATAGTTGTCGAGGTCTTCGTCACAAGTACGTGGAACATCGAATTCTTCCAACGTAAAACCACCACCTTCGAAAGGAGTGAAGGTTGGTGTCGAATTATCAAGAATTGGATCTAACATAGTGGGATTGCCACTAGTTTCTTCATCACCAAACCCTAAAACTTCTTGTGAAAATTCCTCGCAAACCACGTCGATCATATCAACGAGGTTTATGGTAGCAACGGAATAAACATGAGAAAGTTGAGAATTTTGAGTTGCGTTTATAACAAGTTCCTCGTCGTTGAAACGTAAGGTGATCTTTCTAGCATGCACATCAATCAAAGCCATAGACGTATCTAAAAACGAACGACCTAAAATAAGAGGAACTTGAGGATCCGTGGGGATGTCAACAACAATAAAGTCTACGGGATAGTAGAACTTCCCCACTTTCACAAAAACGTCTTCCGCCAAACCACATGCAAGAATCGTGGAATGGTCGGCCAACTCAATAGACATTCGTGAAGGAGTAAGATTAGGAAGATTGAGCGACTTGTAGATTGCAAGTGGCATCAAGTTAATGCTAGCACCAAGATCGGCCAAGGCATAGCATTCTTCCATATCTTGAATTGCACAAGGGATCAAAAATTTACCGGGATCACCGACTTTTTGAGGTATGCGATTAAGATAAACCGACGAACAACTAGACATTTGGTGTAATTTTTCCTTGTTGTTCAACATACTCTTAAAGTTAGCGGCAAATCGAGGCATCATGACCAAGGCATCGGCGAAACTCACATTAAAGTGCAAATCACGAAACATTTTCATAAAAAGCTCAAATTGATAGTTGTCGCGCTCTTGTCGTTTCTCCTTCCTAAGTCCCGATGGGTAAGGCAAGGGTGGTGTGGGTTGGGGCATAGGCATAGCCTTTGGAATCTCGGGTTCCAAAATGGGTAATGGGTCAACCGTAGGTGTGGCATGAGCGGTACTTTGTGGGCTTGAAATATGCTCCTTTTCGACCACCACCTCGGGTTCTTCCTCAATTTCCTCCACCGCTGGAGTAATTGGTTGAGGAGTTGGTTCTTTAAGTGCCTTACCACTACGTGTGGTAATCACTTTCATCTCTCCCTTCGGGTTTGAAACGGTGTTACTAGGCAAACTACCCGAAGTAGAGGCTTTGTTCCCCATTACGGCTTCTAAAATTGCATTAAGCTTAGCATCTTGACTACTAAACTTCAAATCTTGGCTAGCGGCTTTTTGGTAAATTCTTTGTTCAAGCCTAGCATGACTTTGCTCTATCTTGTTGTTTTGACCTCGAATTTGGTTAGCAAAATCATTTTTCAATTCATTCCTCATGGCTAGATTTTCCTTAATGAAATTAGCTAACTCCTTTGCATTCTTAGCCGTTTCCTTAGCTTGATTAGCCATTTGCTCTTGAATGTTTTCCATAATCTTATCATTTGAAGTAGTGTAATTCAAAAAGTCCAATGGAAGTTCTTTGTTATTTTGAAGACCTTGACTTGCATTTTGAAAATTACGGTTTTGATTTTGATTTTGCAATTGGCTACTACTACTACTCCCTTGATTCCCATAGTTGTTATTACCCTTATAATTGTTCCTTTGATTGCTTTGGTAACCAACTTGATTGTTTCGATAAATGTTAGCATTTTGATTTGGTGAAAAACCCGGTGGAGTCAATTGATTAGTACGAGGAACTTGACCGTTTTGGTTATAAGTTCCCGCGGCCGCGAAGGCACTCGAAGTGTTACCACCGTTGGTAATGCACTCGGAATAATCGTGAGCTCCACCACAATACATACAAGAAACCTCAACCGCTTTAATCGTAGCGGGAGCGGGTTGTTCACCAACTTTAAACTCAACTAACAAGCCTTTCACTATATCAAAAATTTTGTTCTCCAAATTAGCCTCGACTTGGCAAGCATCAACGGTGTGTGACAAACTAGGTGAAGATGAAGACGAAGCCTTACGAACACTCGACGTGTTACGAGGACTATACACCTTAGACCTATTCTCAATAATTACCAATGCTTCATCGACCGTCTTACACAAGAAATTACCACCCGCGGTGGCGTTAAGATAATCACGCTCATGATCGTTCAAGCCATTGTAAAACGTGTCTATTTGATGCAAGTCGGAAAAACCATGATGAGGACATTCGTGCAACATTTCCTTAAACCTATTCCAAGCCGTTGAAAAACTCTCATTAAACTCTTGCGAAAACTTTGAAATCTCGTTTTTCAAGTGCGTAGTCTTAGAGGGCGGAAAAAATTGGTTCACGAATTTTGAAACGAGATCCTTCCACGTCAATATAGAATTGGGTGGCTCTTTCTCTAACCAAATTTTTGCTGGCCCCGCTAAGGAATACGGAAAAAGCATCATCTTAATCGAGTCGTTTGAAACATCCTTAAACTTGCATGTGGCGGTGAGACGATTAAATTGGCGAATGTGGTTATGCGGGTTGTCCTTTTCGTCCCCTCGAAACTTGTTGTTTTGAATCATGGACAACAAACCCGTCTTAACCTCAAAATTCTCCGCAAGGATAGCGGGAATCACAATCGCTTCTCCATAACCCTCGGTGGGTGCTTGAAGTAACTCCATCATAGTTCGATTAACCATGGGTGCTTCTTTCACTACAATGGGTTCGTCAATAGGAGAGTCCTCACTAGTAGGAGTGAGTGATTTGTTTCTTCGTTTACGAGCACGTCTAGCTTTAGAGCGAGTTTGCATAAACGTCACGTACAACGAGAAGGCGAGCAAAGAAGATTCTTTTTGGTGTTTTTAATTTTTCAATTTTTTTTTTTTTGGTTTTTGATTGTTTTTAACTTTTTTTGGATTTTGGAATGTATTAAGTAGACCAAAATCTACAAATCTCCTCACTAATCAAATCTCTTGATTAACGAAGCCTCAAGGAATGAAAACGAACACGTGAAGTGAACACCTTCGATGACTTTAGAACGATGGTGGAACACCAAATCGTTCAAGAGGGTTTAATCAAATGAAACCAAGAAAATATATATGATACTTAGTAATACTTTGGGCGGCAAAACCCTCGATTCACTCTCAAAATCAAATACGCACAAGCAAGCGGAGGAAACGAGGCGGCGCGAAGCACTTAAGAGCCTTTTTCCTTTAGGTCGTGAAATACAACCGCCTTATACCCACCTTATAGTTTGTATTATCAAGATTAAGCTTCACGAAAGTATTTATCTATTTTTGCCTTTTTTTCTTTGGTTTGAGATTCGAATACAATGATCGAGTGATGAAATCCCGAATCAAGGTTGTGATTGCTCACGTATTTGGAGTACTTGTAAATTTATTGTTCTACGTATACAATATAGTAATAATATTCACACAAAAATCGAAAAACGATAATACGTATTAATAGAGTGCTATTAATACAAATACTTTATTGGCTATATATAAAAACAACAATGGTTCAACCAAAACACAACACGCCTCCCCGGCAGCGGCGCCAAAATTGATGTCATAAGTTTAGTCAACTTACCTTTAGGAAAAAGTAAGCAACTAAAAATAGGGCAAGTGCACGACGATTTAGGAAAACCGTGTGTGAATGACCCTAGGTGAGTTCGTTCTCAAGGAGGCAAGTGCGTTGTGTTAAGAGTTGATATATGATGTTTGTGATTATGATCAAGAAGAAAAGAAATGAGAAAGGAAAGAAAAGACGGTTACGAAAACTAATTAAACTACGACGAAAAAGGCGTAAACGTAAAACCGTAAAAACGACGAAAATTAAAATTTTAACCTAAAAAATTCTAAAAATTACTAAAAATTACTAAAAATCCCAAATAATATTCTAAGAGTTTACAAAAAATCCAAACTTGCTAAAACCTTTTAATTAATTAAATAATGACTTTTTAATGCTAATTAAAGCCCTAAAAATCACTTTTAATTATTAAAAAGCCCTAAACAAGATTTTATAATTTGTAAACCTCAAAAATATCCTAATTAAGCTAAAAACTATTTTTAAAAATTTTAAAACCAAATTAAACTATTTTTAAACACTTAAAAACTATTAAAATGTATTAAATCTTAAATTAATTCTAAAAATTAATTGAAAATCCTAAGAATTAATTGGAAAGTGACAAAGTTCCTATTTTAACGTCTAGAATCTAGGAAAAATGAAAAAAGGTTAAAAATAAAACTTTGGATTTTAATGAATAAAATAATATTAAAATAGTGCAAAAAATAAAAAGTTTATAAAATAAATTCTAAAAAATTTCTAAAATCCTAGAATATTATAACTAAGAGAAAAATGAAATTTAAAGTCCCTAAAACCCTTTTAATAATCTTATATTAAATTTTAAAGTTTAATTAAAAACCTAAAATTAAATAAAATTAAAAATTAAAGTTTTTTGAAAATCTAACTAGATGTAAACCTCAAGTTAATAAATTAAAACTTAAAAATTATTTTTCCTAAAATTAAAATTACTTTTAACTATTTTTAATCTATTTTCTAAAAATGAAACTAAAAATAATCCTAATAATTAATTAAATAAAGAGAAAAATAAAATTTTAAAACAGAAAAATCAGATTTACTAATCAAAATCTAGGAAAAATTAAATAAGCCGAAAATACCTAACAAATAAGCTAAAATGAACGAAATAAGCTACGGATTAAAAGAAAAGCCCAAAACTAAAAAGGGTTTAAATAGATTGACCCTTGGGACTTTATCAGTAAAAGTCCCAAGGGCAGGCGGTAAGTGTGTGTGTGTTTAAGCGGGAGGTCGTGGGTTCGAGTCTAAAGGAACCCCAATATTTTTAGCACGTATTTTTTTTCTTTTTTTTTTTAAAACCTTGTACACAGAAACTCCACTACCCAAAACACAAACCCTCGTCCAATAATTGTCCAATTCAAGCCTGAATTAACCCAAAAAGGTCTCAGACCTGAGCCTCTTTCTAGATTTCCTTTTGTTGGTAATGGTGGGCAATTGCACCCCCTTTGTAGTCTGTAGCTGTTGTGTGTGTTCTATTTTTTTTGGACAATCAAGATCCCTCACCCGCAGTTGGCGTGTGAGGGATGATAAGCAAGCAGACAACGAAACAGTACACAACAAAGAAAGCTGATTCACAAGCAAAGGTAAACAAGCAGGCAGGTTAGCAGAATCAAACACTCAACCTATATACGAATCCAATCGAAGCTCAACTAGATAAATCATGCAGCGACAACGAGTTTAAGCAGACTTAGCATGAAACGCACACAACCAATGAAAATTAGTCAGAGAACTTAACCAAATCAACTTTGCAATCCTTACTACTAAACTGGACCGTATCCTACGCACACAAAGATCACAGCTTCACCGACTCTATAAGTTATCAGAAAGCACAGGTTCGAAACTTTTCAAAACTTCAAAATTGAATCCTAGCAATCATTTAACTTGAGACTGATTAACTAAATGAACACGAATTCAAGCAGATATGTGAGCACAACCTTAAACTACAAACAAACAAACTCGAATATTACCAAGAATGAACTAAACTTAATATCTAACGTGAGGAGAAATAACACAGAATTGAATGAACCCTAAGCAATTTTACCAATCAGCAGGGTATTAACAGAATGATCAAATCAGCAGCACAAGCAGGCAGATTCTAGGCTAGTACTATGCATACGTCCTAGATTCAAATCCTGCATAAACTCACTAAACTGATGACAATCCAAGAAGCAGACTTACAAATTACACTACTCTGATCAAACTAAAACTCAGAAAAGAAAAACAAAACAACACACTCCAACTTAGACTAAGCTTAAACAATACATAGGCTATCGTTAACTAACATAACAAGTTTTAAATTTGATAACTAAACAACATAGAGTAAGTCGTGGATAACATGCGAACAACTAATCATATTAGACAAACAAGCTAAAACCATTAAACGTAATGACACTTTTTAAGAAGAGAGAAAAAAGAAAAACCCGAACCTACTCCCGATAACTTCCTACGGGAGTCAGCTAAGCTACCCCTAAATCTGACCAACAACTAGGTCAGATTAGGGGCGTCTTGAACGAAAAGGGTGATATGGGGTGGTTCGTTGGGGTTCAACAGCTGAACCGAAGCACCCAAGTTGGATAAATAAGCTGCTAAGAAATAAAACGAGATTCAAGAATCAAGACCGAAGGTCTTGATTCAGTAAGTGCACAAGTTAAACATAAGTCCTCTTTCTCTTTTTTTTTAAGAACACTCAAATGCTATAAGTACAATTGAAACTGATGATAACTTAAACCAGAAAATTTGAAAACCTTTTACTAACTTACTGATAATCTTAACAAGAACAACTCACAACTCAAATTTAAAAAATAATCAACTCAAATCTTAAAACATAAATGTAAACTGGAACTCGGATTCAATTAAAAAACTGCCAACTTTTCATTCATAAAAAAAAGGGTTTTACATAAAATCCGAGACAGGGAAAAAAATGGGATACCACAAATTGGTCCTCATTTATAGACCCCCTCAGATCATTCTAGAATTAAAAATAAAAAGAAACCCTAATCTATTGAATTCCAGAAATACCCTTGTTTGAGATGCGGATCATAAATCGAATATGCTGGTTTTTGAATCCTCCTTTTGAATAAGTCTAGAAGACCATGTGCAAATCCTTGGACGTTTGTGGTAGACAGGCTGGATCAAACGTTCTTGAGCGTTTGATTTCGTTTGGAGGACACGAAACCCTTGAGGATCGTTGATTCTCTGGTGCATCTTGTTTTCTTGTGACTGGGTGGGGTTTTGGGGACCAGGGGTTGAGAGTGATGGGAGTTTAAAAGTGGGTTTGGGTTTAATTGATGCTCAATCACTAATCTGGAATAGATTAGGTATTAATCATGAACTTTTGATTTGGGGGAAAGATTAGGGTTATAAGAAAAACGTGTGTTTGATTTTTTTCAAAGTGGTTAATTGTGTTTAAGGGGAAAAAGGGAACACGTTTAAGAGTAAACGTGTTATTTACTTAAGGGTCAACCGGGTTTTGGGGTATGGGTATGGGTAAATGGTTTGGGTGGGTCGGGTTTGATGAGGTGTCAGATTTTGGTTGGGTGGTGAAGTTTGATTGTCTCCCAAGATTGCCCCCTCATGTTTTCTTTTTTCTTCATTTTGTATTATCAGCTCACAAATCCCATTTCCTTTGTATTTATCTTTGGCTATGTGTCATTTTTGGCACATATTGTTTCCAAACTTCAACAAGGACTAAACATGCAATATCTTCAATATTCAAGGGCTGATTTTGGCATGTTTTTCAACTTCAAGGCTCTAACTTGTTTGTTGACTTTCTTGAAGGACCATTTTTGACAATTTAGATTTGATGAGGGACTAAATTTGCCAATTCTTCAAAGTTAAGGGTCCTTTTTGTAATTTTGACAAACTTTAGGGACTAAACTTGTAATTATGAAGATACAAGGGTATAAAGTGTCAATTCTTCAAACTTGGAGGACCAATCTTCAATATTCTTCAAATCTTCAAGGGTTTTCTTTGGAAAATTCCTCACTAGGGTTTGGTTCATTGTGCGGCTTCGTTTCCCGTGTTCGTTTTTGCGTGATTCTTGTGATCTTTTGTCATTTTCTTAATATCCGTACCTAAATTACACAAGCAACAAACACAAGCATATATTTGGGTATTTTGATGATATTTAATGCATTTTAAGTCCAAAAAGAACGATGAGACCATGTATAAAAGCCGTCTCATCACTTAGCTTAGGCTGTTGAGAGATTGTTGGAGTTTAAGTTGGTTTAATTAACTCCATAGGGTAGCATTAGGTTGTATGTTAGCTTTGGATTTTAGTTTGATAGAGTTCTGAACAAGATGCATGCTTAAAAGTTGAAAAATGGTCAAAAATCAGTAGGTTCTTGTTGTGGACTGTTTTTGTTGAATTTTGCCATCAAATCTTGTGAGCTGCTAGTTAATAGGTCATAGAAGGATTGTGAATCACTTGTATGCTATTTGGTGTTCTTATTTTCAAGATATGAAGGTTTGAAATTCGTTTTTATGCATGTAATTTGTGTCTACTGTTTATCAGAAACCTTGTGGCTTAATCAGTAACTTTTGTGGCTATTTGTGCTTGATTCTGTTAAGTGATTGCTTGTTTTTTGTGTATAATCTGACTCCTTATACTCAACTGAGTATAAGGGTGCCTTTTTGTCCAAAATAAGCTATCAAATAAGCTTTCCTAAGCTTATTGGTCTCCTGACCAAATTATTGCACTAGCAGTGGGAAGAAAGTTTCCCCTGCTAACACACTGGTTTCCACTGCCAAGCAAAAGGACAAAAGTCCAGCAACATGTCACTATCAGATTTTGTTTTTTTTTGTCTTTTGTGGGTGAAAATTAGAGTTAGGACTTGAAACCAATTTTGTTATTTTTCTTATTTTATTTTTGATTTTTCTGATTAATTAGATTTTTATTTACTGTTCATTTTATATTTTTTAAATTAATTAGCATTTTTAATTAACTTTAAAGTTACTGTTTTTTGTCTTTTAGTGCCAAAAAGTAATATTTTTCAGTTTAATCAATTTTCCTGGACTTAGAATATTATTTTAAGATTTTTGGTTAAAAAAGATTTTACTGTTCATCTTTTTATTATTTTTTTAGAATTAATTAAACTTAATTAGGGTTTTAATTAAACTAGTTTTGTCATTTAGTGAAAAAATTTATATTTTTCAATCTTTTTCATTTTTCTACTGTTCATTAGAGTTATTTAGGATTTTTAAAATTGGTAGATTATTTTTAGCATTATTTTATTATTTTTATAATTATTTTAGTTTTAAAATAGTTTTTAGTAATTTAAAAATAGAAAAATAGTTTTTAAAAATTAGGAAAAATACTTTTTAGTTCTTAAATAATATAAGTAGGTTATTTGTTCAATAAAATCATATTTTGGACATTTTGATTAATTATATTTAATTTTAGGGCTTTAATTAGCATTTAAAATTGAATATTTAATTAATAAAAGGTTTTAAAATATTTTTTATTGGATTTTATTTCTTATTTATATTATTTTGGACTTGTTTTAGCTTTTAATTAATTTTTAGGTTTTAAAATTTTAATTTTTGTACTATTTACGGTTTTACGTGTACGCCTTTTTCGTCTTAGCTCGATCCGTCTTCGTAACCGTCTTTTCCTTCCTTTCTCATTTCTCATTTCTTTTCTTCTTGTTAATAATCACAAACATCATTAATCAATTCTTAACACAACACACGTGCCTCCTCGAGAGAACGAACTCACTCTTATTTGGGTCATAACTTGTGGTTTTCCTAAACTACTCGTTAATACTTACCCTATTTACGTTGTTTTTCCTAAAAGACGTATTTCTACGAATATCAATGGGGCATCGACTTTATGGGACCATTTCCTTCGTCTTAGGGTAATAAGTACATCTTGGTAGCCGTCGAATACGTTGCCAAGTGGGTTGAAGCTAAGGCTTTGCCTACTAACGATGCTGGGGTTGTAGTTAAATTCTTGAAACAATTGTTTGCACGATTCGATGTACCTTGTGCTATTATTAGTGATCGTGGGACTCATTTTTGCAATAATCAATTCACACGAGTCATGGCTAAGTATGGTGTCAATCACCGACTTCCCACCGCGTGTCATTGATAGTTGTAATTTCACACTTGTTTAGGAAAATGAGGTAAAAGCGGTAAGTATTAAACAAATGGTTTAGGAAAACCAAGTGCTTATGACCCTTTTGTGAGTTCGTTCTCAAGGAGGCTTGGTGTGTGTGTTAAACTTGATTAAGTTTGAGATTAATATTAAGAAAGAAAAGAGAGAATGATGACGGTTACGATTATGATTAAACTACAACGAAAGCTAAGACGTAAAACGTAAAAACGTGACGAAATTTAAAAATTACCCTAAAAATTCCTAGAAAATCACAATAAATCCCTAAAAAAGCAATTAAAGTTTACCAAAAATCAAAACTTATTCAAACCTTTTATTTAATTAAATATTAATTTTTTAATGCTAATTAAAGCCCTAAAAATCAATTTAATTAATAAAAAGCCCAAAATAAGATTTTTCAATTTCTAAACCTCTAAAATAACTTAATTAAACTAAAAAGTATTTTTGCAAAATTTAAAACTAATTAAAACTATTCAAAATGATTAAAAATTAAAATAAAATATTAAAATAATATTAAAAATTCAAATTTTATAAAAATTTCTAAAAACTTGCAAACTATATTATTTTAACTTAATAAAACCAGAAATGAAAGTGAAATGACCTAAATACCCCTATTGGGCCTCCAAATGGGCCAAAAGTAAAAACAATCCAAGCTTAATGGGCTATTTAGCCCAATAAGCAAAAAGTTAACCAAATAAGCTGAAAAGTTACAGATAAGCTTAAAATTAGATTTTAAACAAAAAACTATAAAGGCCCAAAAGCTGAAAATGAGCTTATCACAGCTTAATAAGCACTCAGCTTATTCTTAATGGGCTTTTTGGCCTATTAAGCCATAAGCTAATGCCATAAGCTGAAATTTGACACACATCCTTCTTTTGATCTTATAAAGCAGTTTGTAAAAAGAAACTTAGAAAAAGCTTAAGAAATAAGCCTGAAATAAGCCAAGACTCTCTACAGAAAACGACAAAATAGTCGTTTTTGAGTTCTAGACCACTTCAAGAGCTAATTCAAGTTGCAAAAGGTTTGTAGTGACTTAATTAAGCTTAATCAACAAAAAGATTTCAAATAAGCACACTCAATAAGATGGAAAAGTAAATAAGCACTTGATAAAAAAGTCAACTAGTTCGTTTTCTAGTCAAAACCTAAAGTCAAAGGCACAAAATCTCCAGAATGATTAAATGTGTCAAATAAGGAAGACTGATTACAAAATCCAAGTTGTTGCTCGTTTGAATAAGCTAAAATGGCTTATTAATAAGTTGATGACGAAATTACACTATCAGTGGGAACTTTCAATGGGAAAGAGTTCCCACTGCTTGCTTTTAATGAAATGCTTTTTTAGAGAGTTTCACATGATGTTATTGGACAATAAGGGCACCCCTACAACCAGTGAGTTGTAGGGAGTCAAGAACAAGCAAGAAAACACACTTCCAACAAGCCAAATGATATAGTTAATTCAAAAGGTGCACATACATGATACAGACATGATCTGATGATATTAAGCAATGTTTAAGCTAGAATAAGCCAGCCAAAGTCTACCAAATGCATACAACAGTTATAAATGACTTAATGAAGCACAAATAAACTAGTTTCAAGCAATTGTTCACAGATTAGAGCTAGAGTTAAGCATATGTTACTTACCTGATGTTGCTGATGAACACAAACAAACATTTGTTGAATTATTTGACCAAATAACGAATTTCAAACCCACAAATCTATTAATCAGGTTGCAAGAACTTTTTTTCCACTTGTTAGACCTTGTTAATCATGCAATCTAGTTGTTCACAAATTTTTAGTTCAAAACAACCTAAAACAAACTAGTTAGACAAAGATTCAGATTTGGTGTTTGAAAGCACAAGTTAAGCACAAAAGACCCCTAAATAACTACTCAACTGTTATCAAAAACCTCTTATCATGCAATCCCAAACACTGGATAAGAGCATATAACAAGATTTTATCAAAGCAGCTTGATTTTTAGTCCAAGAAAATTTTAAACAAGCACTCTAACAACAATAACATGAACTTAGAACAAGAAATCATGCATCAACCAACATATATAGAAGCAAACACCAATATCACTTTAAAAAGATCCCAAAAAGGAGAAAAATGCTCAAACCTCAAGAATGTACATCCACACTCCCGAATCTTATAGCTTTTATGGTAGCACAACAACCACAAGCTTCCAATAACACCCCTGCTAAGATTCAAAAAGGTTAGCAGCAACAAATTATGTAAAAAATGAAAATGGACAACAAACTGATCTCTTCCAAACTTGTACCCCACTCCTTGAATCTTCCTAAACCACAAGCCTCACCTCACCTTGATAAGTATCTTATCAGGGTGATATGATCAACTTTTGATCCAAAAAGTTCAAGTGTTTGAACAAGAAAGTTAGAAAAATCATAGATTTTTGAAAACTTCTAAAACACTTTGCATAAAACATAAGACCAAACTCTGAAATCCGAAAACAACAAACTTAGAACATTAACAAGTAAATTAAATGATTGGAACTTGGAATTCATCACAGCTTTCAAAAACTTTTTTCATTCATTTGAAACAAAGGCTTTTACAGAAACTTGACCAAAGAAAACCAAGAACATATGCAAAGTAAAAACTAACAACCTTTATATAGAGGGTTACAAGTGACTAGGAAGCTGATAAAACTAGAAACCCTAATGTAGTGGTCTTCCAATAATGCCCTTTGAAGTTTGAATAATTTTGAGCCCATGTGATGATCTTTGGTGATTTGTTGAGATGCCAGTGATGTAGACTTCATCTGGGCATCCAAGTGAGCTTAGTATGCAAGATAAGCTTGGGCCGTTTGTGACAATCCGTCAATTTATGGTCGATATTTTATTCTCAAGTATTATTTAAAAACATTATTTAAATGTTATATTATGAACTCACTCATTTTTGGGAAGAAATTTGAGTTTACATCTTAAAGTAGCATTGAATACGTCTAAACCGGAGGACTCTATGTTACGTGCTTACGTTTACATACACCGTTTTTGGTGACAGTCCGACATTTCAGGAAATAAATTTTATCCTTGAATATTATTTTGGGAGTTTTAAATTTGTGTTGGTTCATAAACTCACAAATTTACGAGAAGAGATTAGGACTTACATGCATAATTTAGCGTCTTTTACGATTAAACCAGAAACCCTAGATTTACGTATTTACGTTTTTGAACTCCGTTTTTGATGAGACAATTTTTATTAGATTCATTTTGTGCCGTTGATTCATAATTTATAAAAAAGTTTTTCGTAAAAACGACCCGACGGCACGCAAATCAAGGAAACTAGAATCGAGGGGTACCCGTAAATAAATGGGGATGAGAAAAGATAAATCTTGCCCCACCCCCACTATGGGACGGCTAACACGTCACCAACATACTTGGTGTGTGTCAATTTCTAGTTAACAACTAGGACACTTGTCCTAGTTTGCTAACCAAAACCATTTTACATCAAAAACCACTAACCACAAACAACTAACTCATTTTCATCTCATACAAAACACACAATTCTCTCTCTAGCTCCTCTTTTCCGTCCAACCTACACCAAAAACACCCTCATTTGATCTAAATTCAACCACAAATCTTATGTTATTCTTGCATAAGATGATGTCCTTTTAAAGCCTTATTGATTGGAGGTGATCATAACATCTACAAAGGAGTTTCCTTGGTGTCTAGGGGCTGATTTTCCACAAGGTGTTCATAGAGTTGGGTAATCTTGAAGTTGATTTTGGTTTACCACAAGATTTGTCATCAAAAGCCAAGCCTTGATCATAACTTCCACTATCTTGGTTGGTAACAAGATCATTCTTTTCATTACCTTGTTATTTTGTAAATGTAATTTTGTATTTATTTCTAAATGTATATGTATATGATGATATATGATGATCAAAGTATTATGTGGGGATCTTGTGTTGATAAATTTGGTTAAAATGATTAAAAGCTACATGTAAAGATGTTGAAATTATGACTAAAATAGTAGGCTGTATAAAACAATAAAAAATCATATGATAACTTGTTAAAATGAACTGGATAATTTAATATACAGTAATGCATTTGACTTTTACATATGTAAGAGTTGGCCACTCAATGGAATCCATAAAATGAGTGAGATATGATCAAAACATTATTAAGGTTCAAATCTGTATAATCTGTTTTGGACGAATTATTAGAGACACTTAGAGGATGAATGAGCAGTAGCTAAACGGGAGTTAATTGTAGCACATACCATATAGTTTGTGCTGCCTAAAAATGAGCTTCTATGTCCTTGTAAAACTCAAGATATGGTAAAAATGGTGAAAGTGAGTTTCAAAATCAGATTTGTAAAATAAAAGTATATATTATAAAATTAGCACTCAAGTAAAACTAATATAAAATACCTACCTAAAACTCACTAACTTATATATTAATTATAAATAAGTTGTATAATTTGATAGATAAGTTTGACATTTTATAAAATTTCAAATTGATATGTTTTATAAGTTATAAAAATATACATATAAGTTTTACGTCTTTTCGGCTAAAACCGAAAGATTAACGTTTTCGTAAAATAAAACTTAATGTAAACTTTTTATAACTCATCTACTGATGTATAAGTACATTTGACAAGTAAAAACTGATAAAACCCGAGCTTTATAACATATGGGCATTAACGGGCCAAAGTAGCCTTATTGGACTATTGACCCAACTAGTTTGGATAAATACTAATGGACTTACTCATTGGGCTTAACCCACTTGGGCCAAACATATGAGTATAGGCCTGATATTAAAAAGTATAAAATGGGCTAATATAATGTATTGGGATTATAATGGGCTTATGGGGCCTCAATGTGTAAAAAAGTTGAAACTAGTGTAACTAGTCTAAAATTTGACTAACACATAACACTATAACGTGTATGAAGAGATAAAATCCCACTTGATCATCATCATACTTATAATTTCATCATATATACATAGCCATTATTTTTATAAAGTCATTGGACAAGAGTCTAAGACCGAGTATTATTTGTCTAGGTTTCCGTGATTGAAGCACGTACCGTACATCCAAATCGCCGATAACCCGCCTTTCCCAATCAACGTGAGTTAATAGCCTCGCACTATTTTAAATGTCTTATGAAATGATTTATAAACCCGCGAGGGAGGTAACATGTTCGTTTTAATAAAATAGGACACCAGTTGTCCCGATTGTTGTTTATTGATATGGACCCGAATGATTATATGACCCGATGAATGATTATATGACCCGATGTATGAAATGAAATGGACTATTAATAGTTAGGTAATGTCACTAAAAGTCCTATTAGCATGAATTATGAACTACCGGGATTTGGTAGACGCTTATGCATATAATAGTACTATTTGGGGAAGATCACCCCAGTTCGCGCCTTGACGGTTGATCCCCGTCGTGCCACATTGATTGGCAAGCGAATTTATGTATGAGAAGATTTATATAAGCGTGATTATTGTGACGACACGCAGTTTTATATGGGCAAAGGAAATTCGGTTTAGCTACCTGTTGTTTGTTATAGTAAGGTAGCAATGACTTGCGGCTTATAATAATCCAATATTGAAACTACTGATATACGAATTGAATTATAATATATTGCTTGACTAGCAATACGGTGTCTTATTATTGATATTATGTTCGTGTTTTAGTTTTACATAACCATTATCATATAACAGTTTTGAAGGCAGAAGCCTATATTATGATTTACGACTAAGAGTTGTATAAAATGTCTTTGCCCTATTTTATGGCCTACTGCAAAGATTTGTACAAAAATGATTTTTTGTAATAATTATATACCGGTGATATACTAATGGTTTTATTAAACTCTAAGAATTCACTCGGCGTTTTCGCTGACCTTTTTAACAAGTTTTATCTCATGTACTTGAAGGTAATTCTCGGGAAGACAACAAGAATTTATGGCCCGCACTTAAATAACAATTTCCATTCAAATGTTTTGTAAAATTGTATGAAATACTATGACTTATGACCTATATAAATTTGATATTCATGAATGGAAAATGCTTTATTATTAAACGACGCGGTTATAAGTGTTGTCCATGATCTGAGTAATGTGCTATCCCGTAACACCAACGACTCTTCCGCTGAACTAAAGTATGAATATTTGGGGGTGTTATAGTTTGGTACCAGAGCTCTCGTTATAGAGAACGAAAGATTTTTTAAACCAAGGTTTTGAATAAAACATTTCAAAATCTTTTAACCATAAATAT